>JAJEJO010000513.1:568263-701382 GCA_020662805.1 Glaucomys volans
GTGTCTGTTCATTTCCTTGGCCCATTTATTGATTGGGTTATTGGTGTTCTTGGTGTAAAGATTTTTGAGTACTTGGTAGATTCTGGAGATTAGTGATCTGTCCGAAGTGTGTGTGGCAAAGATTTTCTCTCACTCTAAAGGCTCTCTCTTCACATTGCTGATTATTTCCTTTGCTGAGAAGAAGCTTTTTAGTTTGACTCTATCCCAATCATTGATTCGTGCTTTTATTTCTTGCGCTTTGGGAGTCATGTTAAGGAAATCTGGTCCTAGGCCAACATGATGAAGATTTGGACCTATTTTCTCTTCTATTAGGTGCAGAGTCTCTGGTCTGATTTCTAGGTCCTTGATCCATTTTGAATTGAGTTTTGTACAGGGTGAGAGATATGGGTTTAGTTTCATTTTGCTGCATATGGATTTCCAGTTTTCCCAGCACCATTTGTTGAAGAGGCTGTCTTTTCTCCATTGCATGTTTTTGCCTCCTTTGTCAAGTATGAGATACCTGTACTTATTTGGGTTTGTCTCTGTGTCCTCTATTCTGTACCATTGATCTACCTGTCTATTTTGGTACCAATACCATGCTGTTTTTGTTACTATTGCTCTGTAGTATAGTTGGAGGTCTGGTATTGTGAAACCCCCTGCTTTGCTCTTCTTGCTAAGGATTGCTTTAGCAATTCTGGGTCTCTTATTCCTCCAAATGAATTTCATGATTGCTTGCTCTATTTCTATGAGGTCCATCATTGGGATTTTAATTGGAATTGCATTGAATTTGTATAGCATTTTTGGAAGTATGGCCATTTTGACAATATTAATTCTGCCTATCCAAGAACATGGAAGATCTTTCCATCTTCTCAGATGCTCTTTAACTTCTTTCTTTAGTGTTCTGTAGTTCTCAGTGTAGAGGTCTTTCACATCTTTTGTTAGATTGATTCCCAAGTATTTTATTTTTTTTGAGGTTAATGTGAATGGGGTAGTTTTCCTAATTTCTCTCTCAGAGGATGTATCACTTATGAATAAAAATGCATTAGATTTATGAGCATTAATTTTATATCCTGCTACTTTACTGAATTCATTAATGAGTTCCAGAAGGTTTCTGGTGGAATTCTTAGGATCTTCTAGATAGAGAATCATGTCATCAGCAAATAGGGATAGTTTGATCTCTTCTTTTCCTATTTGTATTCCTCTAATTTCTTTGGTCTGTCTAATTGCTCTGGCTAGAGTTTCAAGAACAATGTTGAATAGTAGTGGTGAAAGAGGGCATCCCTGCCTTGTTCCAGTTCTCAGGGGGAATGCTTTCAAAAAATAAACAAAATTGATAAACCCTTAGCCACGCTAACAAAGAGAAGGAGAGAGAAACTCCAAATTACTAAAATTCGTGATGGAAATGGAAATATTACAACAGACACAATTGAAATACAAAATATAATAAGAAGCTACTTTGAAAATTTATACTCCAACAAAATAGAAAACCTGGAAGACATCAACAGGTTCCTAGAGGCATATGAGCCACCCAAACTGAATCTGGAGGACATACACAACTTAAATAGATCAATCTCAAGCAATGAAATAGAGGAAGTCATCAAAAGCCTACCAACAAAGAAAAGTCCGGGACCAGATGGATTCACAGCCGAGTTCTACAAAACCTTCAAAGAAGAGCTCATTCCAATACTCCTCAAAGTATTTCATGAAATAGAGGAGGAGGGAACCCTTCCAAAGTATTTCATGAAATAGAGGAGGAGGGAACCCTTCCAAACTCATTCTATGAAGCTAATATCACCCTGATACCAAAACCAGAGAAGGACCCATCAAGGAAAGAAAATTTCAGACCCATATCTCTAATGAACATAGATGCAAAAATTCTTAACAAAATTTTAGCGAATCGCATACAAAAACATATTAAAAAGATAGCGCACCATGACCAAGTGGGTTTCATCCCAGGGATGCAAGGTTGGTTCAACATCCGGAAATCAATCAATGTAATTCATCACATCAACAGACTTAAGGTCAAGAACCACATGATTATTTCAATAGACGCAGAGAAAGCATTTGATAAAATACAGCACCCATTCATGCTCAAAACTCTAGAAAAAATAGAGATAGTGGGGACATTGCTTAACATTGTAAAGGCCATTTATGCCAAGCCCACAGCTAACATCATTCTAAATGGAGAAAAATTGAAACCACTCCAAGTTTTCTAAGGAATCTCCACACTGCTTTCCAGAGTGGCTGCACCAACTTGCACTCCCACCAGCAATGTATGAGTGTACCCTTTTCCCCACATCCTTGCCAACACCTGTTGTTGCCTCTATTCTTAATAAAAGACATTCTAATTGGGGTAAGATGAAATCTTAAGGTGGTTTTGATTTGCATTTCTCTTATAACGAGGGATGTTGAACATTTTTTCATAAGTCTGTTGATTGCTTGTAGATCTTCCTCTGTAAAGTGTCTGCTCATTTCCTTGGCCCATTTATTGATTGGGTTATTAGTGTTCTTGGTGTAAAGATTTTTGAGTACTTTGTAGATTCTGGAGATTAGTGATCTGTCTGAAGTGTGTGTGGCAAAGATTTTCTCCCACTCTGAAGGCTCTCTCTTCACATTGCTGATTGTTTCCTTTGCTGAGAAAAAGCTTTTTAGTTTGCCTCTATCCCAATCATTGATTCGTGCTTTTATTTCTTGCGCTTTGGGAGTCATGTTAAGGAAATCTGGTCCTAGGCCAACATGATGAAGATTTGGACCTATTTTCTTTTCTATTAGGTCAGGGCCTCTGGTTCAATTCCTAGGTCCTTGATCCATTTTGAGTTGAGTTTTGTACAGGGTGAGAGATATGGGTTTAGCTTTATTTTACTGCAAATGGATTTCCAGTTTTCCCAGCACCATTTGTTGAAGAGGCTATCTTTTCTCCATTGTATGTTTTTGGCTCCTTTGTCAAGTATGAGATACCTGTATTTATGCGGGTGTGTCTCTGTGCCCTCTATTCTGTACCATTGATCTATTACTCAGCCATAAAGAATAAAATTATGTCATTTGCAGGCAAATGGATGATGTTGGAGACTGTTATGCTAAGTGAGATCAGCCAATCCCAAAAATCCAAAGGCCAAATGGTCTCTCTGATAAATGAGTGATGATGCATAATGCGGGGTGAAGGGTGGCAAGAATGGAGGAAGGATAGATAGCATAGAGGAAAGGGAGGGGTGGGGTCGGGGTGGAGGGTAATAATAGAAACAATGTGTGACAGATATCATTGCCCTGTGTACATGTATGAATGCACAGATGGTGTGACTCTACATTGTGTACAACCAGAGAAACAACAGCTGTACTCCATTTGTGTTCAATGAATCAAAATTAAATAAAAAGAAGTCTATCAGTTTGTGATTTCTTTGCAAATAATCTATATTTTCTGTTTAAGGGTTTTGTCTATTATTGTGAGTTTTACTCTAAGTATGACATGGATGTAAGTCTGAATGACGTTCTGGAGCTGTCACAACCATGTTATTGGTCTCATTCTTGTTTTTCTTTCAATTTTTTTCAGTCTTTCTTTAACGTAGTTTTAAACTATTTACTTACTATTCTGTGTTTTTTTTTTTGTAGGGGTGTAATTTTTTAATAACTTTCATTTCAGGATTTCTCCAGTTCCTATGTCTATCCTGTTGTTCAATTTGTCAGTTTCAAAAATCATTGACGGGTTTTTTGTTTCCAAAAGCTTTATTTGGTTATTTTTAAATTTGCCAAGCCATTTCCAATAGACTAATATGCCCCCCCATTTTCAGTTCCTTTTCTTATGTCTTTCCATCATTCATATTTGATAAGCTGTCTCGTAGTTCTATTTTGTGAAGTCCTTGCTTAATTCTGATATTCATTATGTTACATCTCATTCTTGAATCACTGTTTTCACATTTGGTTTTCAATCTTAATATTCTGAATGCAGAATATTTTCTTCAAGAAGTTCTATGGCTTTGACTTTAACACTGAGGTCTGACATGGGTTCATTTACTTCAATTCATTTTCCATGGTTTATTGTTTTTCCCATATGGATATCCAGTTGTTCTAGCACCATTTATTGAAAAGACTATTTTCTCTGTTGAAATTAGTTGGTTACTGTGTCAAAAAACAATTGATCATATATGTGAACCTATTTGAGTCTATTCTATTGATGTATGCCCAGAAGCTTGTTCAGATTACATTATCTTGATGACTGCATTTTCATTTTAAGTCTATATTTGGTAGTATAAGTTGCCCAGCTTTGTTATTTATTTTTAATTATTTTTGGGGGGCTATTAGATCATTGCATTTCCACATAAACTTTAGAATCATCTTTTTAATTTCTGTAATCAATTCTACTATGATATTGACATTATAGAAAATCTACAAGTTTCAATGGGATTGACATCTTAACAACATTGAGTTTTCCAATCCATGAATTCAGCAAATCTTTCTATTTAGCTAGCTTTTTAAAAGAGATGGGGGTCTCACTATGTGGCGTAGGATGGCCTCAAGTGCCTAGACTCGAGTGCTCTTCCTGCCTCAGTCTCCTGAGTAGCTGAGACTATGGGAGCTCTCTGCCATGCTTTCTCTTGGCAGAGTTCTGTGGGCAACTGCTTAAGGGATTTTTTATACTTGTAAATTGTATTTTAAATTTCATTTCCTATAATTTTTTCCAATTCATAAAAATATAAATATTTATATATTTACCTCATGGTCGTTCTAAACTTAAAATTCTAGTAGCTTTTCTGAAGAGTTTTCCGCATACTTGATAGTATTTTCTGCGAATCATTGTAATTCTACCTTTATTCCCTTCTTAGGTGATGTATCTTGTTTTTCGTCTGAATTTTCTTTTGTCACTGTTTTTTTTTTTAAAGAAATTTAATTATGATGTATATCAGTGTGGTTTTCCTTCTATTTATCCCAGCGGAAGTCTTGTTGAACTTGTTGGATTTACAATATTTCATTGTTCATCGACTATGAAAAATTTTCAGCCATTACCACTACAGGACATTTTGACCTCTCCCGCTCTGGACTGCAGTGATGTGCAGCCAGTGACCTCCCACGCACAGGTCACTGAGTCTGGTTCTACTGCTTTCTCCATCATTTTTAATTTCTGCTTTCATTTGGATAATTTTACTCTTATTCTTTAAACTCATAACCTGCAATATTTGAATGTTTGCTAAAGTAATTCCAGTAATTTTTTTAGTTTAAATGTGATGTATTTTTCAATTCTAAAAGACCCTTTTGGCTTTTCAATTTCTTCTGTTTCTCTATGTTCATGTTTTCCTTTAAATCATTGAGAATATTTATAATAGTTATTTTTAAGTCATTGTCTGCTGATTCCATCATCTCATTTCTCAATTTGTTTTTATTGAGTGATTTTTCTACTAGATAGGGGTCACGTTTTCTTTCCTCATTATAAGTCTCATAGGATTTGAATGCTAGCATTGTGATTTTACACATTGTTGGTGTTTGAATTTTTCTATTGTTTTTGGTCTTCTTTAAAAGAACATTGGACTTTGTTCTGGCAGGTCAATGATTTGGCAATCAGACTGATCTTTGATATCATGTTAGGATTTTTCTTAGAGTTTTCTGGGGTAACTTTTTATGCAGTGCAAATTTAACTTAATCACTCGGATATGAAAAGTGTGGTTTCTGATGGGGTGGCTACCAAGTGCCCTCAGTGTCCATGACCGTCCTTCATTGTCACTTGTCAGAACTTAGTGCTCTCCAGGCCTGCATGAACTCTGTGAATTGAGCATCTTATTGTTCCCAAATTTTTCTTTGGCCTCATGGAGTTTCATACCGCACATGTGCAGGAGAGCATTCAGCAACAGAATCTAAGATCTTTAAACAGCTTTCTGGAGCTCTTTATATAATTTTCTTTGGTACCACTGACCCAAATATTTTATCCACCTTAGCCTTTCTGCAAACATGTTTCTGTCTTTGCAAATCACCGAGTCTGTTATGCCATGCCTGTCCCCCTCCCCCTTTGTCTAGAAACTACTTACAAGTGGAATATTAGGGAATCACAGGGCATACATCATCTGTGATTTGACTAGAGAACTGTAGGCCTGCTCTTGTTGATCACAGTCCTATGCTATGTTTTATTCAACATTTGAAAATAATTACTACATATATTTTTATTTCCACCTTTTTAGTCATTCAGGGAGATATTCCATCATGGCCAGAGCAGACTATCCCAAGGCCATCTGTGCATGTATAGTTTACACCTTAGTAATTCCCAGAACATCTTAAATCAACAGTTCTCAGATGACATGCAAATGGCCAACAGTATATGAAAAACTGCTTAATGTTCCTAATCACCAAAGAAATGTAAATCAAAGCCACAGTGAGATATTAGCTCACCCCAGTAAAAATGGCTATTGTCAGAAAGATTAAAAGTAGTGAGTGGTGGGGAGGATGAGGACGTAAATGAGTTCTTCTACACTGTTGGTGGGAATGTAAATTAGTACAGCCATTATGGAAAACTTCATGGATGTTCTTCAAAAATTTAAAAGTGGAGCTACCATATGATTCTGCAATCCACTTACTGGGTGTATATCTAATGGAGATGAAATCAGTATATTGAGGAGACACCTGCCGTCCATGTTCATTGCAGCACTGTTTACAATAGTCGAGAAATGGAAATAATCCAGATATACTCCAGTGGATGAATGGATAAAGAAAGTGTGGTACATATATACAATGGAATGTGCTTTAGTCATAAAAAGAATGAAGTTTTGTGATTTGCAGCAAAATGGATGGAACTGGAGGACATTGTGTTAAATGAAAGAAGTCCTGCAGAGAATGACAAGAACTCATGTGGATTTTAAAACTTGATCTCCTAGAAGAGCAGAATGCTGGTCATAGGAGGCTGGAGAGACTAGGGGATGGGAGTAGGGGAGATGAGGAAAGGTTAATCAATGAGTAGTAAGTAGGAGCAAGTAGTTTTGATTTGCTATTGCATAATAGGATGAATATAGATGATAATGTACTGCAAATTTCAAAAAGCTAGAAGAATTTTGAAAGTTTTCAGAAAGAAATGATGAATGTTTGAGACAGATGTATTGACAGCTATGTAGATCATTGTGCAATGTATACATGTATCTAAACGTTGACCTAAGCATTGTGCACACATACATGTATCAAAACATTGCATGTTACCCTGTAAATATGTACAATTTTTATTTTTGTGTGTGTATACATTAAAGAATTAAAATATAAAAAACAAACATGTAGGATATGATAAAAATTAAACTTTTTTAAGACAAGTGAAGATACTTCATTATGAACTTACAGAAAAGTTTACTTTATAGTATACAAGTATACTTACATTGTATACTTGACATAGTATACAAGCTTCTAGTGTCCTTTGTTGACGTTTTTTTCAAGTTCTAGTTGTTGACTTAAATTGCAGTCTTTTGAAGTTCCTGGTTTTATGTGGGCAACTTAAAATTCTTCAAATATTTGAAGTCCCAAATCTTGGTTTCTACACACTATTGAGTGTTTAAATACCAAATTTTAAATTTATGAAAACCAGCATCTCTATAGATGCCATCACCGAAACTCCTTCATTAGGGACTGGGGTTGTGGCTCAGTGGTAGAGCCCTTGCCTAGCATGTGTGAGACACTGGGTTCAATTCTCAGCACCACATATAAATAAATTAAATAAAGGCCATCAACTAAAACATATATAAAAAAATTCATTAAAAGAATGCTTGTTATATCTTTACTTAGATGACTATCAGTGTATATGGTCAGATTGTCTTATAAGATTTTTAGTTTATCTAAACAGCCACTAATGTCAGAAATGAAAATATTCATTATGCTTAACCAATTTTCATGCAGCTATACATCTATTAGTTGATATTTTGTTAATGGTTTTAACCAGTTTTCAAAAAGTGATCCAATTTAGAAGCCTTTGTCCACTGTTTGACATTTAGCTATTTTTGCTATTCTAATTAGTTCTCAAAAAGTATGTTTTAAACAACAAATCTTTTTCTTCTTTTGAGTAAGCTCATAGATACTAAGAGGAAGAATCTTCAGATTCAAGTAAGTGAACATGTTTAAAATTCCTATCTAGTTTCTAGAAAACTGTCTTGCCTCTGTATTTCAGTAATTTAATAAATAAAACTGAAAGGGGATTCAGATTGAATAGTGGCTGGATATTGGTTTTCTAGTTTTCATTATTTTATGAATAATAAAGGGGGTTAAACTAATTCCTGTAAAGGATGATAGGATAGTCCTTACTAGCCTGGCAATATATCCAACACAAAGAAGAGGTGCTTTCGCAGGCAGTGACATCCTCCAGGCAGTGACATTCCAGAAATACAGCAGCTGTTTATTTGCATTCCTGAGATGCCAGGAAAGGGAGACTTTTCAGTGAACACCAGCAATTCTTTGTTGCAGGCAGTTCTAATATAAAATTGTTCACACAAAAGCACCCCCTGCCACATTTTGTAGTGAAAATGTCTATTTCAAACTGTGTGCATTTTCCTTTGGCTTCTGGCAAGTGCTTGGGGAACCTCACAAATATTTACCTGAACCTGAGCTGCAGAAGAGGGAAGTTAGTTGGGAGAACAGCTTCCCAGGAATGAAGTGTGGCAGCAAAGGTTATAGGTCTTTGGATATCTCACAAATCTTCCCAGCTGCATGTTAGAAGGATCTTCTTTCTGCCAGTTGCTAGCTTTGGGCAAGCCACCCTGTCTATTTTCTTCTTTGGAAGTGCTGGTCTGTGATCCCCCCAAATCTTCTCTAACATTTCAGAGACTCTATGCAGCTGGCTTTATGCATTTGTATAAAGGTCAACCAGTTCCCTAGGACTTTTATTCACCTTTTTGTTTATGCCATTATTATACCCCTTAATAAATTGTATGGTTGTCATTCTTTTCATGTGTCCTTTCCCACTCAGCTGTGAACTTCTGGAGATCAGAGACTGTCCTGTGAACTCTCATGTTCCCCAACCTATTGAGTATGTAATAGATGCTCACTAAATATGTGAATGCATGAGATTTCCATTGCAAATTTCATTTTACCAATGCCATTTATTTCCTGCTAATGTTTCTCTGCATGCCAGAAGGTAGTAACACAAATTTTTATATTTTTTTTCATCTTGCATGTTTTTGTAATCTTCCCAAATGCACTCAAGCAATTCATTTTTTCTTTTCGTTTTGTGTGTTTGTTTGGGCATTGTAATCATCAACACGTTGCCTTGAAAGTAGTAGAGTGTTCAATACATGTTTGGTGCATAAATGTGTGTTTTCTGCATGTGACAAAGTACTCATGACACCAGATCAAATAGGCTTAAGATTTTTTAAGCTTTGGAAAAATTTTGCTTTGCTTTCTCAATTGCATCTAGCTGCAAATTAATCCAAGTCTTTCTTTGTACTTGTATTGATTAGTCATCCACAGAGAAAATACTGCTGACTTCTTCACCTAATCCAAATTCATTAGGAATTGAGCCAAGGTTGGGTTTTGTGGTTGTTTTGTTTTCTTAATGTGTGAAACTCTCTGGACTTCTGGACTGGATTTTTCTTCTTAGGTCAGAGGCTTCTATGTCCCTTTATCTGCAATGTAGATTTCTATTGCACATTTTATAATTGATGTCAAAGGATGCTCCTGAGAAGACATGAAGACAATATAGAATAGACTAGAAATTTTACCCCAGCTTGGCAGGAACTTCAGCTGACACATCTAATCAAGAGTTTGATTAACTTCATTATTATTATCCATCTCTCCCTCTTGCAAACACACACAATTGACAGAATGGTATGGTGATTAAATACAAATCTTGGCAGACTTAGTTTAAATCTTAGGTCTGTTACATATTTTTTGCACCTGCTCTGTTATTTTACTGAGTAATTTTTTAGCTGTACTGAGTCTAGGGTTCTTATTTTGGGTTAGTGGAGATACTAATAGCATTTCTTAGTCTGTTGTTGAGCGAAGTAAATGAGATGATTTACAATGGCTGGCATTTTGTAAGAATTCAGTTAATGGTGACTCTACCCAGCATAGATTCTCTCTTGTTAACTGCAAAGATCTTTTCTGATACCTTATAATGAATACAGTTACTGAACTTCCTATTTTTCTTTTTCTGGCAGAATATATTCCCTTTACCTATGCCTGCCCTAAATAAACAAGTGAGTTATGTAAGTCAGGAGTTCATGACATAGCCAAGTATATCATCCTCCACTTATGGAAAATATAGATGAGAATATTTAAAGGGAAAAGAAGGCCTTTGGGAAGGCCAAGTAGGTTCAAGAGAATTCAGCACTAAATTCAAATACTGACTCGAGTGATAACTTCTAAGACTCTTAAAGAGTCTGCTTATTTCTAATTTATGAGCACTTTTATAAGCACTTTTACAAGTATCGAAGCAAATACTTTGTGGCATGGAGATCTAGATGTAAAGGAAAATTGTGAAAAGGGTTAATGCCCAATCTCCAAGGAAGAGAGATAAGGTACAGAAACATTTGAATTGATTTTTTCAAAAGAAAAAAAAAATTAAAGTGGCACCTCCTGAACTCTATTAGTCCTACAGTATGTCAAGAGAGAATAGGTAACAAAGTAATTCTGTGGGGATGTAGAAAGAAGCCACTGAGGTATATGCTCCATAGGCTGCAGGAAGGTAAAATCCTTGACTGCACACTCAGGATTGTCCAAGCTTGTGGAGAAAACTCCCAAGTGACCTGACCCGCCAAGGGCCATTGTCCCAGGTTAGCTTTGCTTGTCCTTCTCTCTCCCTCCTCCCTTTGGTAAACTGTGTGACTCCTAATTGGACCATCCTTACAGACTATCAGGTTACACTACCGGTTCCTTGTGGTTCTTTGTTCTCGGACTCCCCTCTTCTATAAAAGTGCTGTAATTCTTTAATAAATTTGAGACTGTGTCTAGAACCTGCTCTCCCAGGGGCATTGGTTACCCTGTTGGCCTTACCCCCTCCAGAAGGGAAAAGACCCCACAGGTCTAGGCCTAGCCAAATGGCGACAATGTAATTCCTTGATAAAAAGTGTGGAAAATACTGGTTAAGTAGAGGGCTCTTTGTCAAGGCTTCAGTATTTAATCTCTCCTGAAGGTGAGTGGGGGAACACAGTGTACTGGGATTCCCAAATAAACATAACTATGGAATCCTTTTAATGGAACACTGATGGGATCAGTATTCCACAAAACCTGCTTTTGGTTACTCTCGTCTCAGGCCTTTGTTCACAGGTTCACAGGTTCAAGTAACCTAAGACTTACCAACAAGTGATCAAAGCAGTATAGCAATAGTCGTCATGATACCACTGAACAATATAGGAGATCAGACTATGTTTAAATCACCTTTCTAAATAAGTAAACACTTTTAAAAACTTTTAGGAATTAATCCTTTGATGTACTCTTCAAGTCCCTTTATAAGACTGTTCATGACATTATTTATAGTATTAAAATAACTAAATGTCCATCAGTAAGAAATTGCCTGGATAAATGATAGTCAACATGGCAGAGTACTGAACACATATTCAAAAGAATGAGTCAGCTTTCCCATGTACCTGTTGAGGAAAATGATTACTCAACACAGTTTTAAGAATAAAAATTCAAAGTGTAGAAGATGAATGCCAAAATTTTATTTTCAAAGTCAAGTGCAAGTAACTGTGTATACCCATGGATGCATTACAGAAACAAGGATGGTGGCTTTCAATTTTTACTGTGTGATTTCTGTTCTAACAGGTAGAATGCTGTGAGACCTTTTGCTCCCACCCTCACCAAGAGATCAAGCTAGATAATCTACAGAGTCAGACATCTATTAAAAAAAAAAGCCCTATTAGTATTATGGACACAGAGAACCTTAACAGCACAACAAAAAATGATAGAAACACATCACAGCTTCTCTCATCCTTGAAGCACAGTGGAAGAAGAACCAGATCTGCATAGGTGGGTGTAAGGAGAAACAAGACTAATCTGTAAAAGTTTTTTCATAGGCAGGCATGATCTGGCATGAAAAATTCAAATTCTAAGAAAACTATAGCAAGTCTGAGCTCATCCTCCAACCAATTTACATAGCTCCTTCAACAAATGCACAGGGTTAACTTAACAAGGTCTGAGTTAGCACAAGAGAAAACCAAGAGGTTTTCTCCCAGGAGCATGGGAGTCTTTGCTAAGTGTGAAGCATCCACCTGCTGAAGGTTGGTAGTAGGCTAGCATGGTGGGGAGACTTCACAAAGCTCAGAAAATTACTTTTGGGATTGACTGAGAGCAAAGAGAAGAGTATGCTACCTCAAAAGCAAATGGCTGAGATACAGAGAATAGAGGGAGAGGTCTCCCACACTTAGGAGAGCTGGGAGCTGGGTTTCAGAGTACTGACAAGCCTTGAGACTATCAGCAGTCATCACTGAAGCTCAGATTGAGAATGTCAGCTGAGAAATAAAATTTATCATTGAAAAAACCTTGTGAGATTTCTGCATCAATTACATATAGCAGTGAGAATATGTTTTGAATTTTTAAAAAATGACCTTAAAACCACATTTTTAAATGTTTCATGCACATTGTTTAAGGTTTAATTCGGCTATTTGAGAAGGAAATCTCAATGTATGGGAAACCAATGGCAATGGGTCCACCATACTTAGGGACAGTCATACAGCCAATGTCTCCAAATGGACACCTGGATATTCAAAGTGTGGGCAAATCAGCAAGGCTGCTAAAACTATGTGTGGGAGGTAGGCTATTTGATCTCAGCCATATGGTTGCAGATAAAACAATTATCTCTAGGAGAGAGTGAGAAATCCTCACTCTGAGAAAAGATCTCTCGTGTCCACAGCCAAATCTTATGCTGCTAGAGGGCGGGCATGCTGCCAAGTTGACCCAGTGCAGTCTTGGGTTGGTGGGTCAGAAACTAATAAATGTGGATTTTGAAGATACAGTTGATGGATCTGTATGAAAGAATGTTTCTCTTTCAGGAAGCATTGTTTATGAAATACTACACATGGAGGAAACCGATAAAGACTGAGCTGGGCCAAGAGGGTGAACCATGATTAAAACTTAAGGAAATAAAACTTCAGTCCAAGGTTCAAGTGACTGCACACTCTGTTTTCAGACACAAATTCTCAACAGGTGGAGGAACTCTTTTGGTTCCATTCCTTATGGTATACATTGACAAATTTTCCCCCATAGGGTTCCAGTTGAAGTGTGGACTAGTTATGATGGGATTTTCCCTTTACAACTAAAGACTTGAAGACCAGCACTCTCAGTTCTTCTCCTTAAATAATCTGGCCCAGAACAATCTTAGTTTGTGTCTTGAACGAGAGTCTGTGGCTGATTTATCACTACCCCATCATCACAGTCTGTGTAGAAAAACTTATATTGTGTGCTTCCTAGAAACTGAGAATCAAGGCTTTCTTTAAAAATAGGATACAGACTTAAAAAGCTGAGATACAGACTAAGGTTCAAGTTGAAGTTCTTCTGAACACATGCTCAGTAGAAGAATATATAAAGCAGGTGGTACAGAATGGGGAGAGGGAATTCCTGAGTAGGATGATTCTGAAGGGTGTTGTTCTCACATCCTGGATTAAAATGCAAGGAGACTCAGATGGCCAAACAGAGGTGCCCAGCACTCACCTCTCCCTCCACAAAGAAAAACTCACAGGTGGGTAGCTGCATTTTGAGATGAGCAACCATGAGAAAACATTGGAAACCAGAATGAGAAAGGCTGGAATATTGTAAGACTCAGACCTGGGATAACAGCACAGAAAGAAAAATACCATGGCATCTACTACCTTGGCTCCACAGCTGGGGGAAAAGATGTCTCCCTTTTTCAGAGGTAAGGGTGAAAATCCCAGCAGACTTGTCAGTGTGGGTGCTGGCAATCCAAGGTACTGAGAAGTTGAACAATCTTTGCAGGCTTGCTGAATGCTTAGACAGCCTTTCTTTGTCAGCCAGTGAATCCTTAGGGTTTTGTAGCCAGGAGTCATGCTTCAAAATGAGCTATCCTCTGAATTTTGGCTAAGCTAGTGGTCATAAATTCATGCATATTCCCATCTTGGGGACCCAAGACACAATTCACTGCACTGATTTTGGGGTAGCTGCCTCATGAGCCCAACTTGGCCCAGCAGAACGACTGTGACCCAAGCATGCTAGGTGCACTGCACTGTAGGGACAGGTATTGTGACATGGAGAACAGAAGGCACTGCCTTTAGGAACTAAGATCAGGACACTTGCCCTCTGAGATCAAGGTCATGGCCAGCCTCATGTGGATCACCAGCGCCAGGGCAGAAGACAGGTGCCCACATGGTTCCTGCTGTCACTGTGCCCTGAACTATAGGTGCCCTCCACTTGTTACTGAGCAAAAAGAAAAACCCAGTGCTGACTTGCCCACGTGGAGGGTTGAAGAGGCCTTGAGCAACTCCATGGCTCCAATCACTGCCCGACCCCAGGACATGTGTGGTCAAAGAAGGTCAAGAGGAACGCTCCCTGCTCCAGTTGCAAGACAGCTCTCAGCTTGCACTGCTACTGAAGCAGAAGACAGAACACTATGAACCAAAGTGGCTCTCACCCCAGTCCTGCCCTTGTGCCTTGTCCCACTGCTGTCAGGACTTGGTGTGTGTGCCAAGACAAGCCCAAACTGACAGAATCCATGACCACCAGAACCAGACCAGCCTTACAAAAAGATTCAGAAGGGACTCCAACATCCAAAGAAAGATAATGACCATGAGGGAAATCTAGGGAAGTATGAATCCCATTAGGAGACTAGATAGAAGAGGAATAGAAAAGGACTAAGTATCTTCAGTATAGTAAGCAATCAGACAAAGAATGAGAGGAAAAAAAACATGAATAGTCAAAACAACCAGAATAAAACTTGAACAAAATGATGGGATTAAGTCCTTATCAACAGTAACCTTGGGTGTAAATAGACCACCTTCTCTAAAGGATAGACTCGGGGTAAAATTAATAACAGAATGTGTGACAGATACCATTGCCCTGTGTACATGCATGAATGCACAGATGGTGTGACTCTACCTTGTGTACAAACAGTGAAACAATAGCTGTACTCCATTTGTGTTCAATGAATCAATAAGTAAATAAAAGAATTAAAAAAAAAAAAAAAAAAGAAAATCCAAAGTCACACACACACAAAAATAAATAAATAAAGGATAGACTCGCTGAATGGATTCCAAAATAAGACTCAACCCTACACTGCCTACAAGAAACTCACTTTACCAGTAGACAGACTGAAAGGAAAATGCTGGAAAATGATATTCCAGATGAAAATCTCAAGTGAGTAGGAGTAGCTATGCTTAGTTCTGTAAAGAAAGACTATGAATAAAACCATGAGAGGAGATTTAAAAAAAAAAAAAAAAAGTCCACTAAAGGCAGGCATGGTGGTGCATGCCTGTAATCCCAGCAGCTCAGGAGGGTGAGGCAGGAAGATTCCAAGTTCAAAGCCAGCCTAGGCAACTTAGTGAGACCCTGTTGCAAAATAAAAAATAAAAAGGGCCAGGGATGTAACCTAGGGGTTGAGCACCCCTGGGTTCAATCCCTGGTACAAAAAAACCCCAAAAAGTCTCTATATGATGATCAAATGCTTAACAAGGTATAATGATTCTAAATGTATATGTACATCAGAGCACCCAATTTATAAGTGTTGGTGAGGATGTGGGGAAAAAGGTACACTCATACATTGCTGGTGCGGTTGCAAATTAGTGCAGCCACTCTGGAAAGCCGTGTGGAGATTCCTCAAAAAACTTGGAATGGATCCACCATTTGACCCAGCTATCCCACTCCTTGGCCTACACCCAAAGGACTTAAAATCAGCATACTACAGTGATGCAGCCACATCAATGTTTATAGCAGCCCAATTCACTATAGCTAGACTGTGGAACTAACCTAGATGCCCTTCAATAGATGAATGGATAAAGAAACTGTGGTATATATATACACAATGAAATATTACTCAGCCATAAAGAATAATAAAATTATGACATTTGCAGGTAAATGAATGGAATTGGAGAAGATCATGTTAAGTGAAATAAGCCAATCCCAAAAAACCAAAGGCCGAATGATTTCTCTTATAAGTGGTTGATGACACATAGCAGGGGTGGGGGGAGGCACGGGAAGAATGGAGAAGGGATGGATTGTATAGAGGTAAATGAGGGGTGGGGAGGGGGTGGGGAAGAAAAGATAATAGAATGCGACAAACATCTTTACCCTATGTATACGTATGAATAGGCAAATGATATGATTCTACTTTCTACAACCAGAAAAATGATAGTTGTACTCCATTTGTGTACAATGAGCTAAAATAAAACCCCCAAAACAAAACAAAACACAATTAGTCTTAAAGGGGGAGAAAGGGTCCAGTACAGTAATAGTGGGAGACATCGATATCCCACTTTCATCAATGGACTGATCATCCAGAGTTAAACCATATATATAGATTCACAGACACTTACAGAACATTCCATCCCACAACTGGAGAATACACTCTTTGTGTCAGTACATGACTCTTTCTCTAGGAGTGGTCATATGTCGGGCCACAAAGCAAGTCTTAACAAATTACAAAAAAATCAGTTTCATGTTAAATGCTTTTCTGATCACCATGGAATAAAACGAGAAGTCAACAACAAAAATATTTTAGGAATTAGACAAGTACATTGAGAATGAACATGCTTTTAAATGAGCAATGCATCAGCACAGAAATCAAAAGGGAAATTAAGAATTACTCAAAGCAAAAAGAAAACACAAACCCTGTGGGATACAGCAGTATAGGCAGCATTAAGAAGGAAGTTGATAGAAATGAACACCTACATCAGAAAAGGGACTTTGAATAAACCACCTAGGATTGCATCTCAAGGATTTAGAAAGGAAATCAAATTCAAGATTAGCTGAAGACATGAAATACCCAAGATCAGAGCAGAAGCAAATAGAGTAGACTGAAAGAACAATACAAGAGATCGATGAAACCAAGAGTGGGTTCTCTGAAAAGAAACATATTTGATAAATCTTCAGCTACACTATCCATGAAAATAAGAGAAAATACCCAAATAAATACTATTAAGGGAGACATTACAACTCATACCACAGAAATACAAAGGATTATTTAAGATCCTTTTATTTTTTAATTTTTTGACTTTATTTGTTCTAATTAGTTGTACATGACAGTAGAATGCATTTATCCATTTTTATAGTTCACACATAGAGTAACCTCTCATTGTTCTGATTATACACATTGTAGGATCACATCAGTCACAGAGTCATATATGTACATGAGGTAATGTCTATTTCACTCTACTATCATTCTAAATAAAAACTACGAGCTAATAAACTGGAAGACCTAGAAGAAATGGACAAATTTTGGGACACATGTAACTGAACAAAACTCTACCATGAAGACATAAAAAACCTGAATAGACTAATAACAAGCAATGAGATTCAATCAGTAACAAAGTTCTCAACAAGAAAGGCACAGGATAGAACTGCTTCTCAGCTGAGTTTTAGCAAACTGTTGACATACTCGTGTCAATTCATCTGAAACTATTCTGAAGCATAGTCAGTGCTGCCATGTTACCAAAACTAAACCAGGACACAAGAAAATATAATGCTATAAACCAATATCCCTATTGATCATAGATGCAAAAAATTCTCAAGAAAATAACATCCAACTGAATTCAACAGTGCATCAAAAACATGTACTGTGATCAAGTCAGCTTCATTCTGGGGATGAAAGCATGGTTCAAGATACACAAATCAATACACGTAATGCATCATATCAACAGAATGAAGGAAACAAATCATATGGTCAACTCAGTAGATACAGAAAAGGCATTTGATAAAAGTCAACATACTTTCATGATAAAAATCCATGAATTAATTCAGTATAGAAAGATCTGATCTTATTGTAATATGAGTCATATACCCACAGCCAAGATCATACTAGAGAGGAAAAGCTGAAAGCACTTTCTCTAAGATCAGGGATAAGACAAGGGTATCCACCTCCACTGTCCTTATTTGAGCTAGTACTAGAAGTCTAAGCCAGAACAACTAGGCAAGAGAAATAAATAAAAAGGGAGGAATTCAAAGTACTCCTCTTTGAAGATTATATGATTCTACATATAGAATACCATAAAGGCTCCACCAAAACACTATTAGGACTGAAACATGAGTTCAGTAAAGTAGCAGGATATAAAGCCAACCTGTTAACATCAGTGCACCAAGAACAAATTTGCTAAGAAATAAAAAAGGACCCTATTCACAATGGAGAAACAAAAGCAGCAAACGCAAAAATCAAACTAGAAATGAAACTTAACCAAAGAAGTGAAATACCTCTATAATAAAAACTGCAAAACACTGCCTACAGAACAGGAGAAAATCTTTACCACCTGCACCTCAGATTAGTGCTCATTAATCTCAAGGATATTTAAAGAACTCAAAAAACGTAAAACCAAAAAAAACCCCAAAGAACCCAATCAATAAATGGGCTAAGGAATGGAACAGACACTTCACAGAAGATATACAATTGATCAACAAATATAAGAAAAAATGTTCATCATCTCTAGCAATTAGAGAAATGCAAATCAAAACTACTCTAAGATTTCCTCTTACTCCAGTCAGAATGACAATTATCAAGAATACAAGCAACAATAAGTGTTGGTGAAGATATGGGGGGAAAGGTACACTCATACATTGCTGGTGGAACTGCAAATTGATGCAACCACTTTGGAAAGCAGTATGGAGATTCCTCAGAACAATTGGAATGGAACCACCATTTGTCTCAGTTATGCTACTCCTAGGTTTATACCCAAAGGATTTATAATCAGCATTTACAGTAATGCAGCCACATCAATGTTTATAGCAGCTCAATTCACAATAGCTAAACTATGGAACCAACCTAGATGCCCCTCAACAGATGAAGGGATAAAGAAACTGTGGTATATATACACAATGGAATATTTCTCAGACTTAAAGAAGAATGAGATGATGGATGGAGCTGGAGAATATCACACTAAGTGAAATAACCCAAACCCAAACAACCAAAGGCCGAATGTTTTCTCTGATAAGTGGATGAAGATCCATAAGGGAGTGGTGGTGGGGAAGGATGAAGGAACTTTGGATTGTGCAGAGGGAAATAAGGGAGGGGAGGGGGTATGAGGATGGGAAGGCTGGTGGAATGAGATGGACATTATTACCCTATATACGTGTATGACTATGCTACCGGTGTGACTCTGTACCATATACAGCCAGAGGAATGAAGTTGTGCTCCATTTGTGTACAATGTATCAAAATGCATTCTACTATCATGTGTAACTAATTAGAACAATATTTTTAAAAGGCAATGAAAGACCTCCCAGGCTCATGCATTGGAAGAATTCATATTATTAAAAAGTACATACTCCCCAAAGCAATCTATAGATTTAATTTAAATTCCATCAAAATACCAATGAGTCTTCATGTAACTAGAAAAAAAAATCCTAAAATTTATATGGGAGCACAAAAGGCCCCAAATTGCTAAAGCAACCTTGAGCAAAAGGAAGTGAGCTGGCATCACGATACCTGATATCTAGACCTGCTACAGAGCCTTAGTAATGAAAACAGCATGGTGTTGGTATAGAAGCAGACATGCAGACCAATGGAACAGAAGAGAGATCCCAGAAATAACCCAAAATACCTACAGCCAACTGATTCTCACAGAAGTGCCAAAATCATACCTCAAAGAAATCGATGAATCTGGGGAAACTGGATTCCAGAAGACTAAATCCTGTTCTGTCTCAAGCAGTACAGCAATTAACAAGATGATCAAAGTCCTAAATGTAAGAGCTGAAACTGCCGGAAGAAAACAGGAGATGCACTTTGAGACCAATAGTACAGGCAATGATTTTCTAAGGTCCCAAAGCTCATGCAACAAAAGCAAAAATTGACAAAGATGATTACCTGGAACTAATACAATTCTGCAAAGCAAAGGAAACCAATCAACAGGGTGAAGAAACAACCTACAGAATGGGAGGAAATGTTTTACTACCTTTTGATGTGTTAGAAGATTAATATCCAGGGTATAAGTAATTCAGAACTTAGCCTTACCCCAAAAGTAATCCAAGTAAAAAATGGACAAGTGATCTGGACAGATTATTCTGAAAAGAAGAGACACAAATGTTCAACAAATATATGAAAAAAGTACTTATTATTACCCATTGGAAAATGCAAACCACAACCACACTGAGGTATCATCTCACAGGTTAGAATGGCTACTATCAAGAAAACCATAATACATGCTGGCACAGATGTGGAGAGAAAGCAACTCTCATAAAAGCAACTGATGGTGGGATTGTAAGTTGGTTCAGTCTTTATGGAGAACAATACATAGTTTCCCCCAAACTAAAGAAAGATCAAGAATATTATGTAACTGTCTCATTTCTGGGTATGTATCACAAGGAAATGAAATCAGCACACTAAAAAGATACCTGCACACCCAGGTTTATCTGTTGCTATTCACAATAGCTGACATAGAGTCAGCCCAGGTTCCCATAAAGGGATGAATGGGTAAAGAAAACGTAGTCCACATATACAATGGAGTATTATTCTGCCACAAAGAAGGATGAAATCCTGTCATTTACATCCAATGGATGCAACTGGAGGACGATGTTAAGTGAAAAGACACAGTAAGACAATTACCAAATTTTCTCATATACATGAGAACTAATAAAAAATCAACCTGAGAGTAGAGTTGTTAGAGACTGGGAAGGGTATGTGTGGGGCATGAGGTGGATACAGGATTCAAACAGTGCACTCTGCATAAGTGGAAATACACTGAACTCCATTAATATGTACATTTAACATGAATAGAGTTTATTTATAAAAATGAGGATGTGGCAAAAATAATTAGTGACAGAGTGAGAAAGTTGGGAGAAAAATAACTTCAAATTCCAAACACTGGCTCAGAAATGAACAGTGCTTATTAAAGAACAAGCCAAAATGGATAGCCCATGCTGGGTTTTGCTGGAGAAGATGCTAAGTTTTTGCTTGACAGTCACCTACAGGGGATGAGGGAGTAGAAAATTACAAGAAAATGGGAAGAACAACATACGGTTCTCCCTACCTGCTGCCCAAGGATTTGGAGGACATGTTGTCCTCTGGGCCCTCCCACCTGCTCTAGGAATAAGCTCAGGTGCTCCATTTGGATCTTGACCCACTGGCTTGATTTTAGTTTCTCTCTCCTTGGGGGTTAGGGTTTAAGGCAGACTCTGGGCATACACAGCATTCTCCACACCACTTGCCACCATGAAGTCTTTTCTCTTCCTGATTCCAATCCCTGTCTATCCAGCAGCTGCTGCCTAGACTGAACATGTTTGGACAATGTCTCAAAAGCTAATTGGGCAGGGCGTAGGAGGTTTGGCTTCTAGGTAGAGTTTTTTTCTTCATGCATTTGGAAATATACAAAAATAACAAAGTCCTCTACGGGGTTTCTGTTACCCTCTTGGGTGGTCAGATATGACATCTGATTGAATCCTTTGAGTTTCCTAGAGATGGTTTTATTCTCAGCAGAAACAGGTCAATAAGATCAATACAACGATATAAAAGAAAGCCAAATTTGTTTGTTAGTCTATTTTCATGAAACTTGAAATATTTCATATGGCTCATTCCTCATACCTGGTCCTGACTATTGACACTTGGGAGTGAAATGCAAACCATTTACAGAAACTTGGTCAAATCAACCTTGGATGACCCCCCAAAACCTCCCGAATTCATGACTAATCGATAAAGATTTTAAATGCCTTGGAAACAATGGAATATCCACTTTTTCTAGCCTCCATAGATGCTCAAATATGGTAGCCATGCTATAATCAAGTGTTAAGTGAATGAAGTATTTGTGAATTGACTGCCATGTGCCCATCAATATGCTAATTATCTTAGAGGATGGAAAAGAGATAAAATCTTGTGTTCCTCTCCGGTCTGAACCACCATCACCCATATTCTACATATCCTTTACACAGCTCAAAGACAGCCTTCCAACACCCTGATATCACCACATTATCCTTTACCTCCCATCTTCTCTTCATTACTTATGGAATTACACTCTGAATGGGCCACAAACTATCTTTGCTTTCTCAGATCTTACCAACCCAGGAGGAAAATCATTTTTCCTCAAGATTCCTACCAATCTAGGAAATTCATATTTTTGCTCACTCTACCTATTCCTATCCTTCAAGACTGACATTAAATGCCACTCACTTGAAGGAGCCTTCTTTCAGACCTGACGTCTATCCACTGGTTTTCTTTCTTCTTAAATTCTATATTGTCATATTCCTTGCAACTGTCCCCTGAACTACAAGACTGTCAGTGGAGTTTCCCCCTGGCTGAAGCTGAAAGTAACTTCCTTTGATGTCTCATTTTTCTTTCTGCTAAGGGTTTTTTTTTGTGGGGGGAGTTTAATTCTTTTTTTTGTAATTACTTAATTGTTTAATATGTTCTAATTAGTTACACATGACAGTATAATGCATTTATGCATTTTGATAAATCATACATAAATGGAGCATAATTTCTCATTTTTCTGATTGAACATACTGTAGGATCACATCAGTCATTCTGCTGAGGGTTTTTATACTGTAAAACCATTATACCATTATTTGAAATCCTTTGCAAAAATCAATGTTTGATTCCCAGGTATATGGATTCATTGTCTTATCACATATCTAAGCAACAAAAAGCATTTCCACCTCATCACTTTCATGTTTCCTCATCACTGCTGATTACATTTGTCCATGAATACCACAAGTTGTCTAGCTGATTGAAGAGAGAGTTTTGTGGGATTTTCTGTTTCTAAGTACAAAGTTCCCCAAAGCCAATATAAAAGATCAGCTTCTATAAAGGTGGGTGAGTTGGGTATTAATATATTATTACTCTCTCTAATCATTTAATACAGAAGATTTAACTTTTGGTATATTCTTCCCAAGATCATAAATCCCTTGAGGTTGAGAGAGAGATTTTATTCCTATTTATGTTCCGCTAATATCTAGCATAGTGTTGTGCCATGACTGTACCAAATCTTGTTAAATATTTGTTGAAGAGAATAATTTCTGAAAGGGGTGAACCCATGTTAGTGTTTTTCTTCTCAAAATGCATTACTAATTCATTTCATGAGAAAAACATAGCAGACCTCCTAAAATATGATCAAGGCCCCTCTAGCAAAATAGTTTTTCAGTAAAATCACAGCAAAAGTAACACATTTTTTTATGTTAGTCATTAAAATATCATTTGTTGGTAGTTGTCCCCTTTCAAGTTAATAATCCTTAGCAAAGAAGCCATCCTACAGAAGATGCAGGCATTGCCTTCAGAGCAGAAATGTAAATAGCTATAATTTGTTCTTTCCCATTTTTCAAATATACAGCCATCTGGTTTATTCCTTAGCCCTGGAGAACTGTGTTTTGAGTTATTTCCCCATGATCCATTCTCCATCTCATTCTTACCCTGGAGATATTCCTGTGTCTCTTATTAGCTCACCAGGATGTAATAACCATTAGTGTTCATAAAGGTATTTTATGTCCCATAGAGGCCTGATCAAAGTTATTAGAACCAACAACTTCTACATCAGAATTCAATGATGGAGCTACAGATTGTGGGTATCATTTTTGAGATTGGCTCTCTCACTCAGACTTTTGCCAGAATTACAAGATTATGCATATATGCAAAAGCAACTCCATTTGCTTTTTTATCTGGCACAAACTTTTTACTGAACAATACCTCATCAATTCATGTTGCCTCTCTTCTCTGCTTTATGTAGCATGAAGTTGGAAAACTGCAAGGGGCAGCTGGTGCCAGACGTCCCTTCTGGTGGTCTCTAACACTACATATTTTACTCATGTGTTCCCAATGAACGTGTATCATAGAATCCTGTTAGAGTGGGTTCAGGAACCTAAGAAAACAGACCAATGTACATCATGAGTTGTGGGTGCAAGTTTCAAAATTGCCATTGGAAACAGTCTTAAAAACTAGGCAGCAGTTGTCATCTGGTGTCAAGCAGAGCCAACTACTTAAATCTTCAAAGCCAAATACCATTCAACTTCTGCTGTCTGTATGAGAGCCTAAAAATACTCAACCTGGGTTTTCAAGTTTTAGAATTATAGCTGAACTAGCATTTTAATGCTGTCAAGGAACCAGGGGAAAATGTATTCTTTAGTTGAGGAGACAACTATTTCTTTGACCTTCAGGATCCACTCATAACTTTTTAAAAATTAATTTTTTATTGATATGCACAATATCAATTGTGGGCACAGAGTGATATTTCACACATGCCCAGAGCAGGCATGATCAAATCAGGGTCACCAGCATTTCCTTCTTTTTTGGTATTTATGTTTGGGGCCTATAATCTTTTCTTAGAATTTCATAAGGTACGTAATAGGCCATTGAAAACTGTAGTCAGCTACTGTGCTGGAGAACACCAGATCTAATCTGTAACTGTGTTTTGAAACCCATTATCCAGATTCTCTTTATACCACCCTCAATGTTTCCAAGCAAACGATGGAATGGTCATCCACAAAGAGGAATAAAATCCTGGCATTTGCAGCAAAATGGATGACCTGGAGGACATTGTGTTAAGTGAAATAAACCAGTCACAAAAAGCTAAGTACTCTCCCATATGGAGAAACAAGGACAGTTTATTTGAATATAGAGTAGTGATTACTAGCTTTAATTTATATTACTAGTGGCCACTAGTGGCACATGCTTGGAAGAAAAATATCAAGCATTACACTAGAGGTTGATGTTGGCCATCTTTTAAATAAGGGGGTGAGGGACTCTTAAAGATTAGATGAAATTTGGGTTGAAACCTGAATGAAGTGAAGGATTGAATCAATTAAAATTTCTGGTGAATGCTGGGCAGGGTGGCCCATGCCTGCAATTCCAATAGCTCGGGAGGCTAAGGCAAGAGGATCACGAGTTCAAAGCCAGCCTCAGCAAAAGCGAAGAGCTAAGCAATTCAGTAATACCCTGTCTTTAAATAAAATACAAAATAGGGCTGGGGATGTGGCTCAGAGGTCAAGTGCCCCTGGAGTTCAATTCCAAGAACAAAAACAAAAAACCTTTTGGGAAATGATGTTGAGAGAGAGAAAACCTAGGGGCAAAAGACTTGAAAAGAATGTTTGGGGATAATCAAAAAAGTCATGCTGCTGGAATATAGTGGAATACTGCAGAGAGAGAGAGAGAGAGAGAGAGAGAGAGAGAGGGGAGAGAGAGGAGAGAGGGAGGAGAGAGGGAGGAGAGAGGGAGGAGAGAGGGAGGAGAGAGAGGAGAGAGGAGAGAGAGGAGAGAGGAGAGAGAGGAGAGAGGAGAGAGGAGAGAGAGAAACTTTAGAGAAATAGGGCCTGTGAGTCATAGCAAGGACAGTGGTTTATTCTGAGATGGGTGAGCCACTGAACACTTTGAGATAATAAAAGGTTAAGGAGGCAAAAGAGACTAAGGGTTCTATGAAAGTACAAAGATAAATACTATAGCAAAAATAAGCAACTTCATAAATAGCCACAAAGAAAAAGCAAAGCAGGCACATCAGGTAGAGAAAAAATATAATTTAATGCTCATAGAATATTATGGTTCAGATGTGTTGTCCCCCAAAAACTCATGTGTGAGACAATTCAAGAAGTTGTAGAGAAAAAATGATTGGGTTATGACAGCCTTAACCTCATCTGTGAATTAATCTCCTGATGGGATTGAGTGGTAACTACAGGAAGGTAGGGGTGTAGCTGGAGGAGGTGGGGTGTTGGGGGCCAGGATTTGGGGTATACATTTGTATCTGGCAAGTGGTGAACTCTCTCTCTGCTTTCTGATCATCATGTGAGCTTAATCACAGTGGCAATAAAGCTGACTAAAACACAGCAATTACAGCATAAAATAATTGTCTTGGTGCCAATCACAACAGTCATAAAAATAAAGGTGAGTGAATTTAACTCACCTACTAAAATAAAAAGACACTTAAACTGCCCCATTAATTAAAACTTAACACTATGTTGGATATAAGAGACATCTAAAACATGGTGTTCTGAAAATAAAGGAATGAATTCAGGTTTATCAGGCAACTGAAAACATTAAGACAACCAGAGTTAAAATCCTTATACCAGACACAATTTAAACCAGAAGCACGAAATGAGGCAAAAGACATTTTATATGCTAAAATTCATTTATGACAATGAAAATATAATACTAATAACATTCATGTTCACAGATAATAGAAGATGTAATGATTAAGAAAATCCTATTTATGATAGCAACACAAAAAAACTGTTTAGGAAAAAAATGTAATAAAAAAGCTCAAAATTATGTGAAGAAAGTTGGCTTTTGTTCTAGTCTTGGCTACTGCAATCAATAGCTTGTTTTTCACTTTGTTAATTTATAGATTTAATGCAAAATCAACAAAAATATTAATAAGCTTTGTTATCAAGTTAGATATCTTGAGACTAAAGTTTTTATGAAAAAATATACAATAATTGGTAGGAAAACAGTGAATAGGAAAAGCAATAGGAAAGTATCTAGGCCTATAGATACTAATATTACAAATGAACAGTGTGGTACTGGCTCATGAGGAGACAGATCAATGGACTATGCTAGAAACTTAGTATATTGAAAAGGTTATCTTAAAATCACTGGAGAAAGAATGGTCTTTTAACAAGTGATGTTAGAAAAATTGGATAACCTTTTTCATTTTTAACAAATTAAAAAAAGACCTATTGCACAGGTCACATAAAAAAAGAAAAGCTACATGAATCACATTTCTAAATGTAAAAACCACATACTTCTGTAATTTGGGTTTAGGGAAAGGTTTTTAACTAACAAAATTTATGGCTATGTATCAGATACCTGCAAAGTGAGAATCCTGAAACATTATTACTAGACTTAATTTACATATATTTTGCTTCTTAATTTTGTTTCAGATATATAAACATAAAATACATAAACTACTTCTAAAATTGTATATATTATATATTATTAATGTATAACATTTATATATTTACCATAAATATTAATATAAAATATTTCAAAATCCATATATGAAAAAGGATTAATAAACAGACTTCATGTGGTAAAAATACTCTCTATCATCAAAATCAAAAGACAAATAACATTTGGGCATGGTAGCACACGCCCCTGATCCCCATTATTTGGGAGGCTGAGGTAAGAGCCAACCTGGGCAACCTAGCAAGACCCTGTCTCAAAATAAAAAAATAAAAAGGACTATGGTATAGCTCAGTGTTAGAGCATCCCTACATTCAATCCCCAGTAAACAAACAAAAGTATTTGCAATATAGCACAGAAGAAGTAAGAGCCAATGTTCCTAATATATCAAAATATGTTTAAATATAGTAAAAATAACCTTATAAGAAAGGGCAAAAGCACCAAAAAGACAAATGATAAAATTAAATAAAAATGAGGTTGAATATATGAAAAGGTATTCAACTTTATTTATATTAAAATAAATGCAAGTTAAAATACAGTGGGATATTATTTCTCACTGATCAGACTGGCA
Organism: Glaucomys volans; assembly: GCA_020662805.1. Taxonomy (NCBI): domain Eukaryota; kingdom Metazoa; phylum Chordata; class Mammalia; order Rodentia; family Sciuridae; genus Glaucomys; species Glaucomys volans. The sequence goes on from JAJEJO010000513.1 coordinate 595,718, forward strand.
AGAGTTCAAAGCCAGATAACACAGTTTGCCCACAGGGCTGTGGGCCAACAGGCACTCATACAACCCTGGGAGGGATGCAAAATGGAAAAAATGCAAAATCCCTGTTGAGAGGAGTTTGGCACCACCTAATAAAACTAAGTATGCATCCTTAAACCCAGCAATCTAACTTTTGTGAGTTTATTCTGAAGATGTATCCCTTCACTGTACAGAAATACATATGTGCCAAGCTACTCATTACATTAATGTCTTTAATAAATGACTGAAATATCTAAGCATAGGAGATTGACTAAATAAACCACAGTTCCATGCACTGAATGTTTATAGCCGCATAATATTCCAAAGAATGACGATCTCTACAAACTATGCAGAAACTTCTTTGGGAGATATTAAATGAAAGAGACAAGCTACAAAGAAACTGACAGGTTAATTTTTAAGGGAAATGTATGAGAACATATGTACATCTACTTATCCTTTCAAAGAAACAAAGGAAGAAGACTGGAACAACTACATTGGCCACCCATATGGAATAGGAAGCACTGACATTTTTCTGAGTATGACTTTTTGGACAGTCTTGGTTTTTAGATGCTAATGTTATATACATTCAAAAAATAAAATTAACAAGTTTAAGTAGGAGAAAAATACAGAAGCAATTTGGAAACAAATGAGAACTCTATTTCAAATAATATGAGGGGAAGGAAAAACAAATCCAGTGAAATTTTTAAAGAGCATTTGACTATATCCTCAGCCTGATGGGGATTTCATGTGCATGCAGAGCATCTGCCAAAGGAGACCACAGGCTGGCCATGGAGCAGATCTCACCAAGTTTCAAAGGGAACCACAGTGTATGTCCTCAGTCCCTAATGGGCATCAGCTAGAAACAGCAGGAAGAGAACTGGAAAATACTTGCCCCAAATGTCAAAACTATGCAATATATTTCTAAACAACCCATGGGCCAAAGAAGAAATCATATGACAGTTTAGAAAAAGTTTTGAGCCAGATAATGAAAAGATGATGAATCCAAATGTATAGCCTACAGCTACAGTTACGATGTGTGGGTGTGTATATGAGAAAGGAAGAAAGGCTGAAGGTCAGCTGTCCAAGCATCTTTCTCAAAAAGAGGGAAAAAGTGCAGATGAAATCTAAAGTAAGTCAACAGAAGGCTCATAAAATTTAAAAAGTACAATAGAGAGAATAAAATAAAATTTAGGAGTTGGAATCATGAAAAAAAATCCTCAAACTGATAAAACTGAAGAAAAAGGCAGCACAATAATAGGGTGAAGGGAATATGAAGAATATCTCTAAAGACTCAACTGGCATTTAAATAACTGGAAGGTGTTAGGAGCAACTTTGTATCAATAAAATTAAACATGCAGTTGAAATGGATACATTCCAAGAAAAATAAAACCCCCCAATTTTCCAAAGAAACAGAAAATCTGCATAGTCCTTTATTAAAGCGGTCTAATTCAGTATTTAAAAATCTTCCCACAGGAAAATTTAAGGCCCGTGTGGCTTCATTATTGATTTCTTCTAAAATCTGAGGAATACATGAGACAGATCTTACACAAATTGTTCCCAAAAAATAAAATAGGATATACTCCCCAATGTACTTTATGAGGCTCACAGGGCCTCAATATCCAAACCAGATGAATATATTGCATGAAATGGAAGAGAGGATGGAAGGGTCAATCTATGAACACAGAAATAATATTCTGAAATTAACTTCTTCCATGCATAATCCAAGATTTCTAAAAATAGGAGATCATGACCAGGTGGCATACACCACAGGGATCAAAGAGTGGTTTAAAAATAGGAAAGAAAAGGAATACATTTCAGCACCCATGGATGTAAAGAAAAAGACCACACGATCTATTGAAAGAGAAAAGCAGCTCTGACATACGGGGTATTTGGCTGATGGTAAAGTGAGCTAGAAATACGTGCATTTGGGTCTAGTGGGATACTTTCTATGGCTGTTGCTATCCTGGCTTTTTCAGGATAGAAATGGCTTCTAGGTCTCCTCCTACGTGCTATGTTGATATAGATGTCAATAGAAAGCAAGAGGAAGATCTAATCAAACACAAACTGTAGCAGCAGACACTGATGCAAAACAGTTCACAGGTGGTGGTAGGGCTGTGGGGCAGGTAGCCCAGAGGTAGAGCGCTTGCTTAGCCCCAGGCCCTGGTTCAATCCCAGCACTACAAAAAAAAAAAAAAAAAAAAGAGTCGCCAATTGGAGTATTTAAGATAACCAAATAACCCAAAGAAGAAGTTGCATGGAGATTTAGAAAATATTTGAACTGGAAAATAAAAGAATGTCTCATGAAAATTTATAGGATGTGGCAATAGTTATAATTTATGCTCTAAATGCATATACCAAAAAAGAAGAAAGGCTGAAGATGGGCTTTTTTTCAAAAAGGGGAAAAGGCACAACTTTCTCAGGGCCCCAGGGTCTCGGGAATGTTTTCACAGGGTCACTAATGCCAAAAGAAATACGTAATAACTCTGATTACTAAGTAAAGTCCCAGCAAGGTAATAAATATTCATGTTCCAACAACTCAGCAGTTATGTGGAAAATACACATAAACAGGAAAAAAAACCTATTATTTTATTTAATTGATAAATAACCACAAAAACCTTACTAATAGGACTGTGTGCTGGTTGGGCACAATACAGCATCTCAGATCTTGGAATCAAGATTGGATTCTTGTTTTTCATTTCCCATTGATTTTTGCATGTACTTGGTTTAATTACAACTACTCTGAGGAGCTTGGTGTTTGAAAAATATGACACCATCAGAAGGAACACAGCACAATCTAATGTCAAATTTCTCCACTACCATGAGCTGTTCACTTCGTTCAGTGTCCGAGAGTTATTGAATATTCCTGTATTTCTCTGCAATTTAAAATTTCCATCAGTGATTGTATGAACATATTGCAATGCCCAGGTACGCTCTGGCATAGTCAGCACGCCCTGAAGGTAGAAATGACATTGAGGAGAACAGCCAGACACAAAAGCATACATCAGGGTGACTCTGTTCACAGATTTCAAGGACAGGCAAATTTAATCCTTGGTTTTAGGATTCTGATGACACTTATGGAAAAGAAGAGAAAGCAACCATTGGGAATGGGCAGCTCGGGGACTGTCAGAAGACTGGCAATATCCGATGTTCTGATCATGCGGTGGTGACATACTCACCTTGCTGTCACTAACTAGATTACACTGTACACTTGAGATTAGTCTGTATGGTATGTGTGTGCACTATATGAATAAAATGTTTTTAATTAAGCAAAATCATTCTAAACAAGAAAATGCAAAAAAAATTATACTTCATATTTGGAGTCCCTCCGATATTGAAGCCTAATTAAACACAGTCGTCCCCATTTTTCTGGAGATACATTCCAAGACTCCAGTGGATACCAGAAACCTGAACTGAACCCTGTGTACGCTGCATTTTTTCTATGAATACATAACTATGATAACGATTAATTTATAAATTAGCTTACATAAAGTAACTAATAAAGTAGAATAATTATAACATTATATTGTAATCATAGTTATTTAAAATTTGTGAATTATTTGTGGAATTTTTCAATTAATGATTTTGGACTGCATTGACCAGAGGTAGCTAAAATCTCAGGAAAAAGAACACAGGTAAGTGGTGATGACTGTACTTCCTTCCTCTTCCTCAGCACGTCATCCACTACTCTATAGTCATACACTTACATTCTGGTGTCTGGCTGGACTGAGCTTAGGGAGGAGAGGAATCATGTCATTTATCTCCAATTCCCCCTGTTTCCAACATGACAACATGAAAAGTGATTAATCATTGTTCAAATAGAAAACACTTTAAATAATACTAACAGATTCTGGTAAACACTGCTTTGTTTTCTCTACCTTACCTAAATCCCCTAATGTCATTTACATTGTACATCTAGGGTCTTCCTTTTAAGGCTTCTTTTCATTTTTATTTTTGGATATTCTTTTCTAATCTCCAAAGATAATACTTTTTTTTTTTTTGGTACCTGGGATTAACTCAGGGGCACTCAACCACTGAGTCACATCTCCAGCCCTATTTTGTATTTTATTTAGAGACAGGGTCTCACTGAATTGCTTAGAGCCTCATTTTTTGCTGAGGCTGGCTTTGAACTTGCGATCCTTCTGCCTCAACCTCCTGAGCTTCTGGGATTACAGGTGTGTGCCATGGCACCTGGCAAGACAATACATTTTTATAGGGAAGAGAACACAGACATATATATACAGAACCCCTGTTCTTTAGGATTCTATTTATGTAGAGTTCCAAGGGTACTTAAAATATAGTCCACGAACCAGTGTCAGTCCCTGAACTAATTATTACTAGCTTATAACAAGTACAGAAATTGCAAACATGTTTAAAAACAAACACCTTTCAGTGATATCAAAGTATTGATCAGTAAATCCTCTGTGTTGAGCAGGTTATGCACAGATTTGCATATGGTCAAATTTGCATGTAAGTTGTATATGACAACTATAAACTCCTCATTCTTGATAGAAGTACCTATTAGTTCAAGATGAGCTGGATTAAAAAAAAAATCTGCTATACCACTGACTATTAGAGAAGGAAAAGACTTATCCATTATTTCACAGGGAAACTGAGATCTAGATTTCATTCAGTTCCTGATTGTCAAGCTGGTGGTCTTTATATAATAATTCCACCTGCATTCCTTTTATTAATGAAGTTCAAGAATGAACTTTTATTACTACTTTTATGTTATTAGTAATAGGAAATTTTGCTCCTATTACAAGTAATTAGTGCTTATTAGGCAGAATCACACAAAATTGTTATTTTTGTAAGTCAAATGGTCAAACATCTGCAATTTCACATGGTTCAACTCACAAAAGGCTGAGAACAATGTTGAAGTTTTTTAAGCCTTAAAGTGGAGGCATGTGGAACCAGACTTCCTGGGTTCCAGTGGGATCATCATCTTCCTACCACATGTCTGCCACGTTGGTTAAGTTCTCTTGGGGTCCATTCCCATTCCTGTAACAAGAAGCCTATACTAATACCTCAGGGATTTATTGAGCCTTTAATGATCCTATACAGATAAAGTTCCCAAATCAGCACCTGGTAGATAGTAAGTATGCAGTAAACATTAGCTGTTCTGGTTATTTTTAACAACCTCTAATTCTCAGCTAAATCTTGTGAGGAAGAATACTTTATTCTCTGCTTATAGATAAGGAGACTGGAACTCATGGAGATAGAAATCTGAACCACTGTCATATGATTGTGAGTGTCTTACATAGTCAATTAGATGCCTGCTGAATCAAGTCGAATAGCCCCACTGGGCTGATTCATTAGAATTGTTAAGATTAGAAAGGATCCAACTTCTGGGCCTCTTTAACAGCTACAGAAGAGACAATGCAGGCTATTTTGTTTTCTGATTAAGAGAAGTGAATTTCACCATTTTCTTACTTTCAGGTCTTCAGATTGACAAGTGATAAATTAGCAGACGGTTCCAAACTCTGATTTCCTAACAGTGCCATCTTGTGGTGACCCCTTAGGTATTGCTTCACCTTCCCAAGGACCCCCAAACCCTTGTCATTACCATTCCCTGGGATGCCCACAGGGAAAACTCAATATGGGACCTGCTAACTAGACCCCACACTGTTAAACTTGGTTAGTGTTGTGTTCAAGATCAAAGACACGCTATCTTTTTTTCTCCTTAAATAGAATAAGGAGTCAAGAAATTCCCTTGAGAAGCAACAAGATCTGATTGAATTTTTCAGATTTTTCTATTATTCCATCAAGTTCACTTGACAGCAAAGGACAAACTGCCTTTCAAATGCTATAAGCAAACGCATCAGCAATTCAGAAGGAAAACGCGGGTTATTAAGTAGGAACAAGTCTCTCTGAATATATTTACACTAACTCATGGAAACCATTGTCCTCAGAAACCTCTGTGACAATCTATTTTCTAGTCTCAGTATTGCTTTAAGTTTGACAGATGATAATAAAATACAATGAAATTACCTCTGAGCTCCGAAATGTGTATCAGCTCCCACACTCCTCATGTCTTGACTTTTTATTTTTCCAACATAGCCATCTACTTTCAACATTATTCTCAAGCACTCAAGTTTTATGTCAGGGGAATAAAGCTATGTATGCCTGAGCCATGCTTACATAAGGTAGGGAATACAGAATTTATTGTATATGTAACCCACGTACAAAATACATACACAAAAATTCATATTAGTTAGGAGCTGAAAGGAGCCTTTCAGATCAAGCGTCCTTTACTGCCCCATTACAAACAAGGAACTTGAAGCCCAGAGAGAAATGCTATTCTGAAATACAGCAAGGTCATTTCAAAATAAGGCTTGAGGGACTAAGTAGCAAGTACCGACCACATTCCGAGGTCTCCTTCCAAATAACTGAAGTTGTTTGCAGGCTTCTATCTGCAAGACTTCCTGCATTGCCACATCAGCCAGTGACCCCAATAGGAAAAGCAGAAAATTAGGGCCCTCTTTCCTCTAGACATTGAAACATTCTATAAGATTTAAAAATGCCACAGCAGTTAATGTTCCCCTTTCTTTGGTTCTAATTAGCAGTATTAATAATTATTAAGGGCATCTGTGATGAGCCAGTCATTGCACTGTAGTTGGTGATTATTTTTTCTGAGATTTTGAGAGGCTGAGTAACTTGCCCAAGGCCACACAATGACTTGGAAGCAAAACTGTATTTCCAATCCAGGTGTGATTTCCATGCCTATGTTCTCTCTGCTAAGCCACACCTCTGCTGTTATCACTACTCATTTACTCAAACTCTTAATAAAAGTGCATTTTATAGAGAACTACCAGTGAGAAGGTCAAACAGCTCTAGAAGCTTCAACCTTTTAGAATTAAAGAAGAATTAAAATTACTGATAAAGGAGACATTAGTAATATTTAATCAAGATTGATATCCCAAGTTTCAATCTGGGATGTAATAACATCTGGGTAAGTTTTCCTTTTAGGAAAATGATGAAGGGGAAAGAAATCCAACTCAGATTAGTTTATGCAAGTCAAGGAGGAGATTCTTATTCCCTTCTGATAGGGCAGGGCTCATTTGGAGAATGGCCAGGTAGAGGAACCGATTATGAGCTTTGGGTTCTGGTGTGGTTTTATCTCAGGAACTGAGGGGTCACTTCTCTAGGTCTGGGCTTTGCCATCTACAAACCTGGTAGCTGGACTGAGCTTCCCTCCCATCTTCAAAGTTCCCTAACTTTGAGATCAGAAGCCTCCTTTGAATGGACTTATCAGCACCACATGCTTTAAAAGATTATACCCTTCTATTAGCATAAGAGGAATATGATTTGATTGCAAACTCAGCATGTGACTTTCAACCTTCCCTGAAGAGCCTATTAACCCAACCATATGTAAGGTTACCCTGTGACATTCTTCAGGAAATGCCTGGTGAAACCTGAGGCGAGATCCTGGACCCTCCAAGGTAGACTGAAGTCCATATAAGTAAAATTGAAGAAATGAATTATTTGATTTTTTTTAAATCATCAATAGCAAAGAAATGACTAACTTGGTAGGTGTTATTAAGAGTAATTACAGTAACATCTAGAAGGAAAACAACATCTGCAATCTGCCTGATTAATGGTTTACTGTAATAGTGCACGTGTTAATGGAATAACACTTCTAGCACTCTCTGTATGTTTGCAAGATCTGGAAGCAGAGAAGGGGCCATGGGAGAAGAAAGGAACAGGGTGCCAGGTCTTTACTGGAAGTCAAGCTTCTCCCCATGCTGTTTCAGTCCCCCTCTGGCTCACTTAGGGCATGCAGTTATGCAGCAAATTCATAGGAGAAACAGATCCTACCACGTGCATGCATTCATCTGGGTGGAACAACTGGTGCTCAGCGATTTTTTTTTTTTAATTTCCTTTTCACCTGGTAGTTGGAGATGTTACTATCCCAGCCTTATCAGTGTGCTCAAAAGTAGAACTAGAGCAAACACACCCATCACAGATCTACACACATGCATGAAGCTTTCTCTGAAGAGAACAGCAAATATCCACAAAAAACACATTTTTCTGTAAGCAAGCTTCCTCCCTTGGACTCCAAGGAAAGCCAAAGTTCCCACCTACTGTTCAGAAACCATTGAAATGTGCCAGTTTCAGAGTTTATCCAGATGAAATTAGGAAGCCGTATAGCAATTCCATTCTTTTCCTCAAAGAATTCCTTTCTGTTTTAAGAACAAGGCGCCAACTCTGTCTGCTTCCTTGGGCAGCACTGGATGGATGCAGGATATATAATTTATCCTAAAGGAGGTTCGAGCACATTCAGGTTACATGTTCTGTTGGGTAACGAAGTAGCATTTGCTACCAGGTTATCATAATGAAATCAATCAAAAATACAACTTCAGTTAGAAAAAGAATGTGGATCTCATACCCAGTCAAATGAAATTTTGAAAGCAATATAAAAAAAAATAGTCATATTCTGGGTCTGATTAGGAACTGGGAATCAATGATCATAAGAGGCGATGATTCTCCCGGGAGCTTTTACTTACCCCAACAAGACGAGCGTTCCTACAGAGTAGGCTCCATTAGAGGCCACAGTAAACAGCGTTTCAAAGTGGCAGTGTTTCTCTTGTACTGTACGGGTAAAATATATCTCTTTCCTATGGCATTTTTCATTTCTCTGATTATTTCAAGTTAAGGCCTGAAGCTAACAGTCCTACGGAAACGCAGAGAAGGGACACTAGAAAGAAAAACTGTAAACAATGAAAGAAAAGGGGAAAATAAGCAGCCCCACCAGGCCCAGCAGTGAAGGAGAAGAATACCAAGTCTGTGAGCGTGGGGCCCCGTCCCAGAACAGTGAAGGCAGTGTTCTTGGGCTTGGCTGCACATTTACACAGCAGCACCACTGTTACATGTGGCCCTTGCATTAATTTCTACTTTCTATGAATCAGTGAGCCAGCAATACCAAAATTCAAAAGTGATTTTTTCCTTCCATGAACCATACAACAATGACTTTGTCCATTTACCTTTTGCAATGCATGTAATTAAGTGTGAGATAATTATAACCTTATCGCTCTCTTTGGGGGTCTGGAATATAATTCTGTTGCTGGGTTTCAAGGGCACTTAAAGAAAAGACTCCTTGCAGGGACTTTTATGTGTGTACTGGTGACGAATTCACTCTCGAAGTTTCAGAAGTCTCATTTTGCAGTAGTCATAGTTCTTACTGATTACTGATACAAAATAAGGAAAGTGGGACCCATATTTTATACTTATAGGTTATGCAAATGCTTCAAACATACAAAAAAGATCAGAATTATTTATGGGCTTATTGATAGCCATGATTCTCATTTAATCCTTTTACTGAGTTGCCCATACAACTAACTGGGGTAAGTGTCATAAGCGAGTGACTTTATTGAGGGAGAGTTATTGGTAGGTCTATAAATAAAAGATAAGGTAGAACGAGTAACAAGCTTATTTTGAGGGTAATAAAAGGAGAAAATGGTCAACTTGGGAATAAAAAGAAGTAAAAATAAATGAACATAATACCTAACTTCATGAAAATTTTTACTCAAAATCTTGATTGGTTGCTACGGAAATTGTGAACTTTATATGTACTTGTGGATTGGATCAGACTACTAAGAAGAAACATGGACAAAGGAAACACTTTGAAAAGAAACAAACATCTATAACACCTATCTAAAATGTGAATAGCCATCGTTGTAAAATACAAGCTAGGAATTTCTGAGAACGTGAAATTTGACTAACATTTGGGACAGGCTAGAACTTGTTTTTTGTTCTAATTATTTATACAAGAGAGTAGAAATGCATTTTGACACATATATAGATAGATGGAGTATAACTTCTCATTCTTCTGGTTGTACGTGACATGGAATCACACGGGTCGTATAATCATATATGCACATGGAGTAATGACTGATTCACTGCACTTCATTCCTACCGCCATGCCTCTCCCCCACCCCCGCCCTTCACTCTCCTGTCTAATCCAAAGTACCTCTATTCTTCCCCACCCCTTATTGTGAATTAGCATCCACATACCAGAGAAAGGCCTTTGATTCTTTGGGTTTGGCTTATTTTGCTTAGCATGATATTCTCCAGCTCCATCCATTTACCGGCAAATGGATAGGCTAGAATTTCTTAAATAGAAATTTGACCTTTCACAGATTTGTATGAGCTGAAAAGGAGTGGTTTTGAGCCTCTGTTCCTTTTATTTCTTCTTTTATTTCTCTCAGAATCCTCTGGTTTATTAAAACAAATGTGACCTGGAATCACAGATTCAGCTAATTGCTGAATATTAGCACCAAGAGGTAATTGAAGGTCATTTAGTACTGCTCCCTGTCATGCTGAGCACATACAATTCTGAGATAAACACATCCAGAGCATCTCTTGATGACTAGTGGGTACCAAGTCCAGTAACCTTCCGTTGCTCATTTCCACAGTGCCTAGAAATTCTAAATATTAGTGGGAATGTGGCAAACTATCTGTACCATGGAGATGGAATGAGATGCTAGTGTCTTACTAATTAGAATCCTAGTAACAAACAATAACTAGGAAACGCTAGGTTCAGCTTTTGTTAGATGGGTGGTTTTATCTGGGGCTGCTGGAATTCCCCAACAAATCATGTTAAAAGATGACACTTTACACCTTTCCTGTTTCCATTCAGCAACTCTTCTGCACTTAGGTAAATGTAGCATTTTGTGTTTGCATTTCTCATTGTCTACACAGAGGCATTCCTGATTTTTTTTTTTTTTTGGCTTTTTATATTCTTGCTGCTCAAACTTGCTAATTAAAGGAGCAATTGTTGACAGGCTTTTTCCTGTTGCCAATCACCAATACTATACAGTGAGGATGAACTTCATAAGCTTGAGACTAATTATTTTCTGTAAGTTATACCAATTTTACTGAGCACTTTGTACCAGGACTATGTTAAATTCTGTAAATACTTTGACTCATTTAATTCCAATACCCTTAACAGATTGACATAATTATTCTTTTTTTTTTTTTTACAGGAGAGAGAATGGAGGCAAAAGAATGAAATATATACATAACTAAACTTGACTTTTCACATATCTAGAAAGTAGCTGGTACTTAAAAACAGTTTAACTATCCACCTTTAAAAGACATCTGGACTGTTTCCAGTTTTTTGTTTTGTTTTGTTTTTTACTGAGAACAAAGTTGCTTGTGAACAAATTAGAAGCCATACAACAAGAATGAACTTCACAAGTTTAAGACTGTTTTCTACGAGATGTGTGAATTTTTAGTAGTGCCTACTGTAACTATTAAAGCACTTTGTGCCAGATGCTAATTTAAATTGGCAAATTATATGTGAATTATTTCTCAATAAAACCATTTTTAAAAAGAGAATAATCTTGCTATAAGCATCTGTAGAGTTTTACGTAAAAACAAATCTTCACTACTCTGGACAAAATGTGCAGAAGTTCAGTTCTTGGATTGCACAGTATTTGATGTATAGAGCTTCTTTAAAATGATGTTCGGTGTTTTTAAAAAACCATTGAACTACTTTCCATCTACAATGACTATACTATTTTGCAGTCCCACCAGTAACTGTGAAGAACTTAGTTTTTTTACATCCTCATCAGTATTGGGTGCTGTGCTTTTTATTTTAGCTGTTCTAATGGGTATGTAGTTATGTCTCATTAAGGTTTTAAATTGCATCATTCTAATGGCTAATGATTTTGAACTTTCATGTGCTTATTTCCCATTTATATATCTTATTTAGTGAAATGTTTCTGAGTTGTAACTAAATTGTTTGCTTTTTTTTTTTTAAACTTTTGAGTTTATGTATTCTAGAATTTTTTTTGTTTGTGTGTGCCAGGAATTGAACCCAGAGGTACTTTGCCACTGATCTATATCCCTAGCCCTTTTATTTTTAATTTTGAGGCAGGTTTTACTAAGTTGTTTAGGGCCTTGCTAAGTTGCAGAGACTGGCTTTGAACTTGTGATCCTCCTGTCTGTCTCCCAAGTTGCTCTGCCACCATGCTTGGCTGTATATGGTTTGCAAATAATTTTCTCTCAGTTAAACTTATCTTTTCATTCTCTTATCAGGGTATTTCACAGAGCAAAAGAGTTTAAATCAAGTTTCTAAAAAGGTTTTCACCATTTTTTCTACTTAATTGGATGTCCAATTGCATTAGTATCACATGCTTTCTCCATTAAGTTGTTTTCATAATTTTGTCCTATTTTTGGATTTTTTTTCTATTGTGTACTTATCCACCAATACCAATATCTGACTATTGTTGTTATATAAGTCTTGAAATAAATTGATTCCTTCCACTGTTTTTCAAAATTTTTTTGTAGCTATTTCAATATTTGTCTTTTCAGTTTCTGTAATAATTTTGTCTATAACTACACAATATCTTCCTTTATTTTAATAGTAAATGTATTAAATATATTTATCAATGTGAGAATAAATAACATGTTTTCTCATTGAATCTTCCAGCCCATGAATATATACACCCTTTTATAATTTAGGTCCTTTTTTATTTCTTTCATCTGCATTATGTAGTTTTTAGCATATAAAAACTACAGAAATGTTTTATTTGGTGTACATGTTTCTTGTTAGCATAGATTTGATTTTGTGCTCTTGTATTTCACAACTTTGGTGAACTTATCAGTTCTAGGAATATACACACACTTTCACATACATATACACATATACACGCATATACATTTGTAAACTATTTGTATTTTCTACACAGACAATCAGATCATTCATTCCCAATAAGTATAGCTTTATTTCTTATTTTCTGAAATATATGTTTTTCTATTTTCTTGCCTTGTTATACGATTAGAATTTTCACTATATTAGAGTGATGAGGATCAATATACATGCCTTATGCTTATTGTAAAATTGAGTAAAAACCCTCATATTTCTATTTTCAGAGTTTAAATAAATTATTGCATTATAGTTATATACTATTGTATGGTTCATTTTGACATAGTCATACATGCATATAATTTGCTCCACCTCAATTTCCACTACTATCCCTTCTCTTCCCTCCTCCCTGATACCCTTCCTCTACTCCATTAGGCTTCTATTAATTTATTTTTAAGTGGGTGCATTATTGTTATACATAAAAGTGGAATTCATTATGATATGTTCATACATATAGCATTGTTTGTTCAATCTCATTCTATGGTTCCTCCACTTTCCATTCCCTCCTACCTTCTGCTAATCCCTTTCTTCTACTTCCCTGCTCTCCCTTCTGTTTTTTTTTTTTTTTTTTAAAGGTACACTCATGAAAAGAAAATTCCTTATTTCTACCATCTGCATATGAAAACTTTCTGCGTCTGGCTTATTTTACTTAGAATGATGTTCTCTAGTTCCATCCATTTACCAGAATGAAGGAAAACTGAAAACATTTTCTCTAAAATCAGGATCAAGGTAAGGATGTCCTCTCTCACCACTCCTGTTCAATGTGGTGCTAAAATTTTTAGCTAGAGAAAGCATGCAAGAGAAAAAAAAATTAAAGGGATACAAACAGGAAAAAACTCAACTTATCTGTTTGCTGATGACGCACTTCTATATCTAAAAGACCCAAAAATTTCAAACAGAAGATGATTAGAGCACATAATTCAACAAAGTAGCAAGACACAAGGTTAGCATACAAAAACCAATAGCTTTCCTGTACTCCAATTATGAATCTGCTGAGAAAAAACAATCCTATTCACAATTTAAAAATTTACTTGGGAATAAATCTAACCAAAGACCTTCAGAATGGAAATTTAAGAACCTGGAAGAAGAAAATTGAAGACCTCAGAAGACAAAAAGGCTTTCCATGTTTTTGAATAGGCAAAATTAATTGTTAAAATGACCATATTACCAAAAGAAATACACAGATTCAATGTGATCCCCATGAAAATACCAATGACATTCTTCACAGATCTTGGAAAAAAAAAATGGTCCTAAAATTCGTGTGGAATATTAGAAGACCCAGAATAACCAAAGTGACACTGAGCAATTAGTGATGCTGGTGCATCACAACACATGATCTCAAATTACACTACAGAACTAGAGTGACACAAACAGCATGGTATTGGCATTAAAACACATATGAAGACCAGTGGAGTACAACAGAAGATAGAGACAAATCCACATGGTCATCTGAATCTTTACAAAGGACTAAAAACATACATTGGAGAAAATATAGTCTTAAACAAATGGTGCTGAGAAAACTAGATATCCATATGTGAAAGAATGAAACTAGGTCTCTGACTCTAACCTGGTACAAAACTCAATTCCAAGTGGATCAAAGATCTAGGAATTAAACTATGGAATCAAACTAGGTACCCTTCAAGAGATGAATGGATAAAGAAAATGTGGTATATATGCACAATGGAATATTACTCAGCCTTAAAAATGAAATTATGGCATTTGCAGGTAAATGGATGGAGCTGGAGAATATCATGCTAGGTGAAATAAGCCAAAGGGCCCCCCCCCACAAAAAAAGGCCAAATGTTTTCTCTGATATGCAGATGCTAAATCATAATAATGAGGGTGCTAGGGAAAAACAGAGGTACTTTGGATTAGGCAGAGGGGAGTGAAGGGAGGGGAGGGGGTTTGGGGGTAGGATCACACATTATTACCCTATGTACATATATGATTACATGACTGGTGTGATTCTACAAAATATACAACCAGAAGAATGAGAATTTATACTCCATTTAAGTATGATGTGTCAAAATGCATTCTATTGTCATATATAACTAATTAGAAAAAAAATTAAAAAGACCTAGGAATTAAACCAGAAACACTCAAACTACTAGAGGAAAACAGTCAACACTCCATCATATTGGCACAGGCAACAACTTCATGAATAAGAACTGCTAAAGTTCAAGAAATAAAACTAAGAATCAGTAAGAGGGATGGCTTGAAATTAAAAAGCTTCCACATAGCAAAGGAAACAAGAGTGTAGAGAGCCTACAGAATAGGAGAAAATTTTTGCCAGCTACTCTTCATATAGGAAATTAATATCCAGAATATAAAAAAGTTTCAAAAAACTTAACACAAAACTCAATAAGTGGGCAAATGAACTAAACAGACATTTCTCAAAAAAAGAAATGCAATTGGAAAAATATATATGAAAAAATGTTCAAAATCCTTGGCAATCAGGGAAATGCAAAACTACACTGAGATTTCATATCACTCCAGTTAGAATGACAGTTGTCAAAACACACAAATAATTAATGTTGATGAGAATGTGGGGAAAAGGTGCATTCATACACAGTTGAACTACAAATTAGTACAGCTAGTTTAGAAAGCAGTATTGAAATTCTTCAAAAGACTAGAATGGACTCACCTTTGACCTAGTTATTCCATTCCTTGGAATATCCCAAAGAACTAAAAGCAGCATACCATAGTGATTCATGCATACCAACATTTATAGACACACAATCCACAATAGCCAAGAGTTATGGAACCAGTTTAGATGTCTGTTAAATGAATGGATAAAGAAAATATGGTATATGTGAACAATAAAATTGTACTTGGTCATATTGAAATTATTTTCTGAGATTTAAAAAATTATAAATGGGTAATTATATCAACTGATTTTTCTGCATTAGTTGATATCATGGTTTTTCTGTTATTTATAATTGTTTGAGATTATCTGACTTCTTTATCATTTCTCAAGTAGGTTAGACATTGATGTGAGACTTTTCCTCTTTTCTAATGTATGTGTCTAGTGATATAAATTTCCCTCTCAGTACTGCTTTATTTATTTTCTACAAAGTTTGATGTGTTTTCACTTTTAATATATTTCTAAAATTTATCTTATGGCTATGGATGATTTTGCTTGTATAATTGTGTTCAAATGTTTAAAACTTTTCCATTATCTTTCTGCTGTTGATTTTTAGTTTGATTTCATTGTAATCAGAAAAACATTTGCACAATTTTAATTCTTGGGGTTTATTTTGTGGACCAGAACATATATTATACTGGTATTTCTTTCCATGGCACTAGAAAAAAAGGAATCTAACCTTAGGAATGTCCTTTAAATATCAATTAGAGTACGTTGCTTCATACACTGTTCTCTCTCTACTGATTTTCTTTGCTCTGGAAATAAACAAGAATAACAGTCCTTTTTCTTTCCTTGGATTCCACTGGCATCCTATGTCCTCTTTTTAAATAAATTTTAAAATTTTATTCCTCAAGTCACTGGTTTCCAAGCTGCTCCATGGTGTCCCATGTGTGTCCCACTTGCCAGAGTCCTGTGGTTAGGGGAAGAAGGTGATGCTTCAGTCACCAAGTCTTTTAATAAGCATATTTAACCATTTATATTTAATGTGATTATTGCCATATTAGGGATTGAGATCACCATTTTATTTTTCACATTGTTTCTATTTTGTTCTCTATTTTCCCCACCTCCCTATGGTTAAACATTTTTTTAATTAGATTTTTATCTTTTTTGGTTTTGAGTATAGCTTTTTTAGTGGCTACTTCAGGTATCAAGTTATATATGCATAACTCTTTACAATCCATTGTTTCCATCACTTTACCAGTCTGAGTTAAATGCAGAAAACTGACCTCTCTTTTCCAATTTTCTTAAGTATTTCCTTTACATGTATTTAGAAGCATATCAGATAGCATCACAATTTTTGCTTTGATAGTGAAGCATAACTTAGAAAGTTTAAAAAGAAAGTCCACTGTATTTGCCTATATTTTTCCTTATTGTATTATCCCTTCCTGATGTTTCAAGATTTTTTTTTTTTATGTTTAAAGAACTTCTCTTAGCCATTCTTTTAGGGAAATTCTGCTCATTTTCCTTCTCTTAGTTTTCCTTCTGAGAATATCGTAGCTGCTTCATTATTTTACTGGTAATAGTATTCTTGGTTGGAAGGTTTTCTTGTTTTTAAGCACTTATATATTATTCTGTTTTCTTGTGACCTCCATGACTTCTCATGGGGAAGGGATTTTCTGAATTATTCTCCTGTACAGATATGCTGCTGTTGTTTTGGGCAGGTTTCAAGAATTTTTTATCTTTAGTTTTTTGATTTTTAATTTTCATATGTCTTAGTGCAGATTTCTTTGAGTTTATCCTGCTTGGGGTTTGTTTAGTTTCTTAAATCTGTAAATTCAAGGTCTCCCTCAGGGTCTTCTACATGCTGGAAAAGTCTGTTTTGATCCAACCTTCTATATGTCTAAAATTAATATTTTATCTTACTCATTGGTTCTCTAACAACATCCACACTTCTGTCTTTTCTCCCTCCCTCCCTCCCTTTCTCTCTCTCTCTCTCTCTCTCTCTCTCTCTCTCTCTCACACACACACACACACACACACACACACACACAGAACAATAGAGCACTGGATTCTATTAATACACGGCCCACGTCCCACTGCTTGCCTGAAAGAGGCCCAGTGGAAATAGCTTTCATATAAAAACCAGATAACTAAGGCCATGTTGTGGAAGCCATTCTTATTTGGCCGAATCCGACTGGTTGAGCCATGTGAAGCAGAGGCCTGGTTTCTAGGAACTGCTGGGAGGTATGTGGCACTGCATGGGAGTGGTTCCCTGTCTCCTTCTGGAATTTTCCCCTTAAGAGAATGGCTCCCCTAATTCCTTCCTATCCTGTCCATCAGAAGAAGCTCCTCCCAGTCCTTGCCCCCTTTACCTGTGTGTCTATAAATAAAAGACAGTTGGGCTACTCAATGCTGTAAGAGGCCAGAGCTGTCATGCCCCTTTCATTTAAATAGAGTATTGACTCTTGAGTGTTTATTGAGTAGATAAGTTTTTGAGTGATATACAGTCAACACCTTCCTCTGGCAGTTAACCCTTTTCTCCTCCACGTGGGAGGTGGCAGAGAGGATCCCCACATCATATAATGGAATGTTGTAAACATTAAAAAGAAATCAGGTATACTCATTAGCTTGGAGGCATTTGGAGGCATGTTCTAGGTGAGGAAAGTAAGTTGTATGTAGCATTTTCACTTTAAAAATAACGACTTTTGAATGACCAGATATTTGATGATCATGGTGACAGTGTCTGCTACATTCAGATGTCACCTTTGGTTATTGCAGAAGGGTAGGAATAGTTTCTTAACTTTCACTTGTATACAGTTCAATCGATTTACTCATTATAATAAAAGTGAACTATGTTTTTCCTTTCTAAAAGATTAAAATTTTAAAAAGTACCCATCTCATTTCCCTCTTGAAGACATTTATTTGGAAACAAAATTTTGCTTTGGGTCTGAGTTGTTTTATCCTTGTCAGCCCAGGGTCCCTGACTGTTGTACATTTAAGGATGATTTGGCTCAAGATATAAAAATGCCCTATTGATTGCTGGGGGCAACTTAACTGGACTATGTTTACCTAAGCTAAACAAATGCAGAAATTAGGGAAAAAAATTAAAATCTTCAAACTTAAACTGATTCCATAATAGAAGATATCTGGTTTTTAGAATGAGAATAAGCAGATGGCTCATTGCATTTGCTATTTTGTCTGGGCTTTCTGTCAATATTCAGGAAAAATATGAACATTTATGTATGAATAGGGAAAGCAAATTAAAACTTAGGAATCCAAGTGACAAGTTATAAGTAAAAGAGAAAATGCTGAATATTTTTTGAAAAGGAAAGTGGGTAGTAGTTTTAAAGAAATTTAGATTTCAGAGAATGAGAAAACAAATGATTCATGTCTAATAAAAAGAAAAAGACTCTTAAAAAGCAGGGTCACTGAATTCTTCAAAAAAACTGATGTGTAGTAAAAATATGGGGAAAATCTTTTCATGCTCAGTTTCTTAAGTCAATGATGATTTGGCTTAATTATTTTTAGTCATTGGAAAGGCAAGGGTTTAGATTCATCACTGAGTAAGTAAAATAATTTTTAATACTTTGAATGCAAAGTAACTTGAAGTCTTTTAGCTGGTTAGCAGATGCAAAGAGTGCCACATGATTAATGAGCAGAGGTTAGGAGCAGCTTTGAACAAATGATGAAAATATGAAGAGGACCTGGTAATTTGAGAGATCAGCCATAAGACTAGTTCCTCAGGGCCAAAAGGGATGGATGAGGGGTAGTTACCCAGGGCATCAGATGTCTCCAAAAGTGTAATAAGAATGAATAAATTTCATTTATCACAGCTCCTATTAAGAAGAAAACAGTGTAAGCAGCCTGAGAAGAGGTGAGCAAGTCCCATGGTAAATTCCCTATGTTAGTTGTTCTCAGCAAGAGGTGATTTTGCCCCTTGGGAGACATGTGGCAGTATTCACATTATTTTTTTGGAAATCACAGCTGGCTTAGGGGTACCATGATCATCTAGTAGGAAAAGGCCAGGGTGCTGCTGAATCATTTACAGAGCACAAGACAGCCTCCCACAACAGGGAATCACCTGGTCCTCAACAGTGCTTGGGTCAGGAGACCTAAAACGTTTCCTAAATTCTTAAGCTGATGGGTTAGGATAACTGCAGAATTATTGAGTAAATGAGACAAGTTTGGTGGGTCTTGTATTCCTCCCAAGATGAGGTCTGGCTCTTTCTCCAGACAGATGTTGATCAAACATAAAGATGAGCAATATAAACTAGTAAGAAATCTCATGCAAGGCCTCCAACAATGAATTTGATTTCTGAAATAATTTTAGAAAGCAATGATGAAATAACAGTGGTGAGCCTTCATACTACACCATATTGAAAGGGCCTGGATAGAGTCCACTGAAAAAATAATAGCACCTGCTGGAGTATCCTCAGTAAATACTACCTTCTTGGCCCATCGCCATTGTGGTATTTAATGTTCCTAAACCAGATGTCGCACAATGGTAATGACCTGTAGACTTTTTTTTTAAACGTGCACAACTTGAATTTTAGATTAATTGGGAGCATTTAACATTAGGTGACTTCACATGAAAATAGAGATTCATTTTTTGTTGAAACAAGCAAAAACAAACCCTGGCAATAATGATACACAGTCCTGTAAGTTAGGAGGCAGCTATTGCTGAATACTGGCCACCATCCTTGGACAGAGCACAGTACCCCCATTCCATAGCTGGACTTGTTCAGGAGGTTACATTACCTGCCTAGTCTCTGCAGAAATTGTTCATAACTTCGATCCTTCAAGATTATATGCATGCCCCCTTTCCTTTACTCATTAGGATAGCACCAGTGAGATTCAGAATGTGATATGCAATTTTGCCTATGTTAATTTTCATCAAGTCAATTTTGTGCCAGCTTTTGCTTTATTCACAATTCTGGCTTTTCCATGACTTTTTTTTTGTTCCATTAATCAAAAGTTTCCTGAATACTGAGAAATCGATGTTCCTCTTTCACTGGCTGGGGTAGACAGACACTGCAATCTCTTTTGCTATCCATTTCATCCACTAACTCATTTTTCAGAATATAAAACATGAATAAAATCATCCCCCAATAAATATTTTGACCATTGTATAAATAAATTAGGAGGAATAACTTATTGAAATCTGTAGAAAATAAGTTTTAGAATAAAGATACTGATGTTCAAATTATTTATAGCCAAAATTCTGATGTTTTATAGCATCGGATCAAGTCATTAGGAGGTCACAAAAAGAGCTTGTATTTATTTGAATAATTTGTTCAAATCAATGCATGAGGGGAAAATGGATTCATTTTCATATTCATAGAGTGTGGGCAAGTTTTTGCATTGTCTATGTTGTGTGATAGAAGACATCTAATGATTTATTTCAAATATATGGAGAACTAATGAGCTGTTTGAAATATAATCATTCCATTTGTATAAGATAATGGTTCTCACATATTTTGGAATCAGGGCTCCTTTACACTTTTCAAAATGATTTAGGATTCTAATGGATTTTTGTTTATGTGGATTAAATCCATCTATACTTACTGTAGAAGAGAAAATTAGAAATTTCTAAGATATTTTTCTTCATTTTAAAAAAATATATAGTAACATACAGAATATTTTAATGATAAATATATTTTCCCAAACAGAAAATAGTAAGAATTTTTAAAAATCTGTTTAACATTTGGATTAATAGATGACAGTTGCCAGGTGTGGTAGGGCACACCTGTAATCCCAGCAACTTGGGAGACTGAGGCAGGGGGATCCCAAGTTCAAAGTCAGTCTCAGCAGTTTATCAAGGCCCTAGGTAACTTAGCAAAACCCTGTCTCAAAATAAAAACTAAAAAGAGCTGGGGATGTGACTCTGGTTAAGCACCTTTGGGTTCAATCCCTGGTACCCCCTCAAAAAATAGATAGCTAGTTTCTCATATCTGCTTATGAATTGAATCTGTTGTGCTATGTTACTCTGGTTGAAAATGAAAGTAATGTTTAGCTTCATCCATAGTTGGAAAGAGGATGATTCGTGGACCCTTTGAAAGGGTTTTGGGGGAATGTGATGGCTGGTTTTGTTTTCAATTTGGCTAGGTGACAGTCCGAAGTTATTCAACTGAACATTAATCTACATGTTGCCATGAAGACATTTTGTAGGTATGATTAAAGTTCTCAGGTTGCGTTAAATATTGGTTGATGTTAAATAAGTTATCCTTGATCATCTAATGGGCCCGATTCATTCAATTCAAATGCCATAGAAAGCAGATCTGAGCCTTCTCTGAAGAAGAAATTCCGTTTGTGGAGAACATGTTCAGCTCGTGCTTGGGAATCCCAGCCTGCCTTCCTGATGGCCTGCTCTCTGCACTTCACACTTGCCTAGCCAACCCCCACAATCAAGTAAACAACTCCTTAGAAATAATCTCTTAATATCTTCTCTTGGTTCTGTTTGGATATGGGGACCCATGGGGACCCTTAGGGACCTCAGAGCTCACTTTGAAAGTCATTGTCATAAAATGTATATTACTAAGTCATTCTTGTCATTTACCTAATTGACGTAATGTAAGTATATGAAGCCAATAAGACAGAATTTTTCCCTTCTATTCTATGAAAAGATAATTTTCAAATGACAAGCATCTGTCAGCAGCTCTTAATCTTGATCCTTGAATTCCTGGTTCCTATTCTGGTCCTTTAACAATCTTTATTCTCTACCACAATGATCTTATGATATATTTGGAAGCATACTTGCAGATATAAATATTCATGTTACTTAACATACACATGCTACAAAAATGTTCCTTGGAAATAGTCAGATGGATGTAAACAGAGTTTATATACACATACTTTGTATATAGACATGTTAATATCTATAGGTGTAGATAATATTTATATATTGATATATATGTATATATATATCAATCATAGGAACATATACATTTATTACATCTCTATTTCTAAGCTATCAGTGAAAAGTAATACAAAGGAAAATAAGGCTTCATTTATGCTCAAGCAGCTTGTAGTTTATCTGAGAAAGATTATTGAGTCCTGAAGATATGAGATTTGATAAAACAACTAGGAATTTGTGGATACTGCTTTGAGCCTTAGGCACTGGTACAGGGTCGCTTTCATCCATTTCAGCTACTTCTATTATGGGATGGCATTTCCTCCCCATATCTGATTCTACCAGCAATCTGAGTTTGTGGACGACAGAGATGAGGACCCATCCACAGGTGCTTGTAAAGGCATGTTGGCTTCTGGGGATGCAGAGAATGAGCACCACAGAGAAAGGTGAAGAGGAAAAGCAGAGAAGTTAGAAGAAATGGAAAAACCAAGAAATAGAGAGATGGAATGCAACTTTGTAAAGACAATAAAAAGAAAACTGAACTGGGTAAGAAGGAGTGTGTTAGAGAGTAACACTGCTAACCAATGGAAGATTTCTAGTTCTTGAAAGACTGGCAAGATGTCTGTATTTCATTGTAAGCATGAGGTGGCAAGTATCATGGCTGAGTGTAAACAGAGGTGAGACAGATCTGAGTTCAGTCCCAGCTCCTTCATGGATGAGTTATGGAGTCTTAGATACATTGCCAAATTTCTTTGGGCCTCAATTTCTGCATCTGAACTTCTAAAGAGTTATTGTGAAAATTAAATTTATAAGGTATGGATGTGAAAATATCTATAAGAACGTATTTACAGAGTTCACAAATGGTGACTCTTACCACTCAGTAACCCATCTGTTAATATCTGGATCCAGTAGACATTAATGCAGTTGGTGACAGGTCATTGTGATCAGAGCCAACCAGGAAAACCTGCCGGGCTTTAGTACTAGTTTTATTTGTGAGTGTGTTTGTAAGTAATAACCACATAGTTTAAGTTTTAAGTAAGCGCTCTACTTGAGTGAAAGGCTTAACCTTCATTTTTAAAACACATTGTTGGGACTATTTCTGAGCAGAATGTCACAGCAAAGTGTTGATAGGATGAATCTTAGGTTTTACCACAAATTGTACCATTTCAATAATTATACATATTTAAATGTAAGGACAAGTAGATTTCTATAAATACTTTAAAATTAGTTTGGGAGAAAAATAATGTCAAATACTACTGAACACTCAGACCTCTGATATGCTAGTTTAAAGAAAAATTCTGAGCCTATTACCATGTTATATATTTGTGTTTGGGTATAATACATGTGAACCCCTTTTAAAAGGCATTATAGGTAATTCTTGTGTATTTTGGAGAAATTGTTGATTGAAATAGATGTTATAAGAGCATGATGACACTAAGAAAAACCACACAATGGCCTTCACACAGTTTTCTATTCTTTGATTTTAGGTACTTAATTTCCTAGATAGAAGGCAGATTTTCTCAAAGCCAAACATGCAGGTCTTGGGCAGGTCCTGTGCCTCCCTTGCTTTACACTTTTGTAAAGCAGTTATTTGGGATAGAAGTAGAGTGAAACCTGGAAACAGATGCAAACTTCATCTGCAAATAAAAGTTTTGCACAAGCTAGATGTGCTAATAAGGAGGGTGTGTGGCTCGTGATTACAAGATTTCTACATGAGATAACCATGAATCTATATAGTTTAAGCAATGGACCTGGACCAAAAGCAGAAGATGAAATAGAACCTCAGTTTGTGCAAGCCATTATTATTAAAAGCATGTCATTGATGAAGAGGACCGATACTCAGAGCGATCAAGTCATCTGCTTGAGATCTCAAATCAGTGTCACAACCATGACTATCTTACAATTCCTAATCTGACAGACCTCCTCCAGTTCACACTCTTTCATTGAGGTGACCACAATTTGTTTATTTATATTCAACTGACTTCTATCCATTTCCAATGACTTAAGCAAAAATAGAATTCACTGGCTAACAGAATTGAAATGTCCTGAGAGCCAATGTCATCAGCTCTCTCTTTCCAGGTTTCAGGCTGGCTCTCTCCTTGTGGAAAGCCAGATGGATCTTAGGAAACTCCAGACACACACAGGGAGAGACTCAGTGTAAAAGTTTCAACAGATGTCTTTATGACTTTTACTTCGTCAATGTCCCAAGGAAGACTGAGTTTTGATAATTCCATAATATATACTGTATAATCTGGAAAATTCAGGGTTCTATGATGTCACCTTTGAAGAAAACCAAATATTTAAATGCAACACAGATTCTCAAGTCATTGTCAGAAGAATGTTATGAGGAGAGGTATCAGTGATTTTGTGGATTTAGTAACCCTTATGAAGGCCAGTGAGGCAGTGCATAGTTATGATCAGGAGCCAGGGCTTTTAAGTTAAACAGTTCTGGGTTGAAATTCTCAACTTTTACTAGCTGTGTGACCTGAGACAAGTTACTTCTCCTTTTCAAGCTTAAATATTTGTCAATGGATTGACCAGGGGAAGGAACTTCCTTTTCTCCTTTAAGCTCTTTAAGTCCTCACCAGTAATGTGGGAACAATGTTATTCATAGACAATGTGTACAGGGTGCTTGGTACTCTGTCAGCTCCAAGATTAGCCATTATTATGACAACCATTATAAGAAAATTTATGGATGTGTGATGAAATATTGTCAGAATAGAAATAGCACCTACTGCGGTTCCTAGACCATAGTTTGTAGCACACATACATTTGTGGATTTGATGATAGCTTACATTGATACAAGTGCCTATCTTTTATATTTTCTTCAAGAAGCCTTTCGAAATTTCTTTATTCTCACCATTGATTCATCTTTGTCTCTGCATAATTGAACAGATTTAATTCCTAATTATAGATTACTTACAACGTAAGCTATTGCATTACTGTTCTCTCCAATTTGAACTCAAGTAACTTTTCTGCAGGAATTATACCTTGCTTTTTAATGATTCCTTATAGCATCAGCCTGAGCTTACAGTAGTCAAATACTTGTCAATGGATTGACCAGGGGAAGGAACTTCCTTTTCTCCTCTAAGCCTTTTAAGTCAAACAAGACTGTTGTACATAAGTTGGCAATAGACCCATATAGCAGTCAACTCCAGGTATATGGATTAGGAGAAGAACCTGTCTTGTACGTTGTAAGACTCCTCAAGGTTTCCTTTTGTAAAGAATGCCAGAGGCCCATAAATCCCGAATTCTTCTCCATTTATTCTCACAAAAGTCCAAATAAGTCTGTGCCATGCTGCTGTTAAATTAATATTCTTCAATACAAAATATAGAGGAAAAAATGGGTAATGGGAGAAGGATTTTCTGGAACTCTGGTATCCAGGGAGAGTTGCCATCTTTGACACCATGGTTTGGATAGAGACTGAACAGGACGGTCATTCAGTATATGACAATAACCAGTGATAAATTGTCTCCTGAGATTCTGACCCAAAAGTAGCAGACTCTGGATGACAGTGCAACATTTTCAATAGACTTCAGCATTTGATTCTTTCAGTAAGATGATTCCCAGATGCCTTTCCTGATCAGGAAGGTAGAGACTGAGATACCAGATGTGAAGGTATATCACATTATGCCTCAGCAATAGGACAGGTCCACAGACCACAAATTAGTTAGGAACACTCTTATGCCCAAATAACCTTGGGAAAGACTTCTAAAAACCTTGCTTTTCATCTTCAAAATTTCTTTCCATTCTGCCTTCAACATACAGCAGCCCCCATTTCTACCACTCGGTATACAGCAGCTCCATTTCTCTCTCTCTCTGAATTGCCTTTTCCACTTGTCTCCTTCACTTTGTCATTTGGGTAACATTTGATTCAATAGTCCCAATTTCCAGGTCAGCCTTGGTTTCTGGTGCCCATGCAGGATATGGAACCATATCTGCCATTGCAATAGTGATTATCAGACACAGGTTCCCCAGTTATATGCATAGAAGTGGCTCCCCTCAATTCCATACTGTAACAAACTGAACTGGGCCCAAGACTATGGGTTAACAAGCTCATTGTGATTCTCCATCAATTTCAGTACTGAATCAAGATTCTCTCATCTTTGGCAATTCCCTGTCTTCCTACCCCCAGGAAATTTTTGTGAGAAGGATGCATTTAAATTAGTTTAAGATCCAAAGTTAAGATTACATATATTCTCACTTTCTCATAGACTGATGCTTCTGAAATTGTAGTTCAATTTACACTTGATATCTATCTTTAGTGAAATACTTTTAATCCCAGAATATTAAATCTGCAATGCAGTGTACAATTAATGTTATCTTAAATTCAAGATATATGGTAATATCACAACTTGTATCAGAAGTTCTCACCTATGGTTTATGATGACTTCATATTTTGTGGCATGCATATCATTTAATAGAACTAAGGGGTGACATTCTCAAGAGTTGTAAAGACCAGCCATATCCTGAGATTTATGACATCACCTGGTCAAGGGGAGCATTAAGCCTAGATTGAAGCTACAAAAGCTCCCACAGAAAAACAAGAGCATTTTCTCATTGAGAGAAGCCCTCAAACGTGCCATGATGTACGAAGTAGAGTAGTGGCTAGTTCTGCATGGAAGGGTCAATGTTTGACCTTAACCCATTATTCTTCTGGTTTCCTGATCAATTTGAACACATTGAATTGTTGGTTGTTATTGCAGGGAAAACTCACAGTCCATTTTATCCCTGTTACCCTTCCTTCCTCTCTCATTTAACAAGTAACATGACCACAAGTTTCGCAATGAAGTATCAGGCAGTTCTCTCCCCCTGAATTTAACATTTTATTTGTTGAAACCTCTGCTGTGAGGTTTGATTTTCTTAATGAGGAAAAAGAAACACATATTTTCCAGTAACAACCTCATTTCTAGGGCATATGAAGAAATAATTAGAAACAAATTTATATTCTAATACCAAAATATACTGTACTAGTTTTTTTCTTACTCATAAAAAGAGGAAGAGAGGCATAACTATAGAGCTCTAGAAGTTAGAGGTGAGGTTATCATAAGCCCACACAGCAAAGTCTTTCTCTCCTCGACAAATCAACTACATAATATTGCCGTTAGTTCTGGAAAGGCAAATCCACAAGCTGGTAAGTACTAGGATTTATTGGGATTACTCATTAGACATGGCTTTGACTTTCCAGAAGCATTTGGTAGGGAAGATTCTCTCTGAATCTGTACTTTGATACTAGGCAGATTATGCAAAAATAATTTGGGGTCCTTAACGGTGAATGAAGCCGGGGCTAATACTGTTATAATACAATCTCCAATTATTCAATCACATTCATTAAATAAGGAATCCAAGAAGTTCCTATAATGGTTAATTTTGTATCAATCCAAGAAAAGTGTGCATTGAAATTGACTCACATAGACCTGAGTCTAATTTCTCTTCTGCTCTCTTATCAGTTTTTATCTTTGAAAGCTACTTTTTCTTAACCTCAGTTTCATTTGCAAAGTGACTATTTTATGTAGTTGCCTTAAATTTTATATATATGCACACACAAAAACATATTTAGATTGTATTATACATATGTAACATCACATATCTGCATATATGTATATATGATATGGCATAATAAGTACTCTAGTAATAGTTACTGTTATTACTGCACTACACTCATCCCAACCATAAACTGAATTACCACGTTCAACAACTCTCATTTTCTCCAATCAATAAGAATTGGATAGTGGATATCTCCTAGGCTACTGTCACTTACCACCTCACTCCTATTCTTTTGTAAAGAGTAGTTGAAGAGTTAGGGTTAAACATAAAAACCACACAAAGGTCCAACTTCTAGGAAACAGTACCTGTGGGACAGAAATTAGTCCCATAATTTTCTATTTATTTCAGTTGTCTAGGGAAAGAAAATTCTCAACAAGTTCCCAAGGAGGGCCTTCGTTTAGCATCCTCCTGCATTCCTGGTTTCCAGTTCTGCATGTAAGGCGTTTTCAAGTTGATGCTCCACCCTAGCAATTAGAAACCACAGCAGACTGGAGAACCAACAACTCTCCATGGATCTGTAAGAAACGAGGATACAGCGCACCACCGTCCTCAAGACGGAAAGGCACACAAGGATCCTGGCCTTTTATTGCAGCTGGAGCTCAGAACAGAAAGTGCTGTGGGAACCAGACCAGGGCAGGAATCCTGAACTGTCACTGAAGGATTGCTGGGATCTCAGAGAGGACAAGTCTGCGTTAGAATTCCATGAGGTCCCAGTCACAGAGGGACCCCACCGATCATCTCCAGGAGCTCAATCAGGTTCTCTCAGTAAATATCAGAGAAAAACTCTTTCATGTTTCATGGGGGAGTAGGGGAGAAAAGGAACCATTGGAAATGAAACTGAGTGGTCTTCTTTAAAAAAAAAAAAAAAAAATTAAATTTTTTATTTTTGCAACTGCATTTTGATTCATTGCACAAATGGGGTACAACTTTTCATTTCTATGGTTGTGCACAATGTAGATTCACACCATTCATGTAATCATACATGTACATAGGGTGATGATGTCTGTCTCGTTCCACCATCTTTCATACCCCAGCCCCCTTCCCTTCTCATTTCCCTCTATGTAATCTAAAGTTCCTCCATTCCTGTCCTCAGGAGATCTGAAACTAATCTGCTGGGCTTTTATCAGGGCCTAACTGACCTGGGGTGGGTGGGGAAATGAGCAACTCCAACCCATTGGAGCCTTCCACATGCATGAGAGAAGGCAAGGACCCACCCTTCGTCCATTTCAGACACCCTTCCCTTACAAATGGGGAGAAAAACAACCTAGAGGCTCTTTTGAAGTTCAGAGCCCAGAGGCACAGACTCATTAAAAGACTGAATCACAGGTTACAGAACCCTTCCTCCCACTCCACATTACTAAAGTCCCTGCTGGTCCTCTTAACCTGGCAGATCATGACCAATTACCAATTTGTCAAAGTGCAAGGTACATTAAAGGGCAAAAAAGGAAAAAGAAAACAATTTGAAAATACAAAGCATCAGAACCACATTGGTAAAGCATGTCAGTTGGAGAACATAGCAACAGAAACATCTGGAACAGAAAAGAGCACCTATAAGAGAGTATTCAAGGATTGTGGGGAAATATGAAAAGAGTAACATCTACATAATGGAAATATCAGAGGGAGGGAGAAACAAATATTTTAAATAACAATGATGAAGTATTCCCAAATTAATGGCAAACACCAAAGTGATACCCTTAGAGAATGGTAACAGAATGAATACCGAAAACAACAAAAATTAAAACTAAGCATATCGACTCAAAACAACAGAAAACCCACAATAAAGGAAATATCCTCAAAGAGCTCAGAGGAGAAAAAAAACACACAAACCTAACATAAAGGGAACAAAGAGTTATACCTGACTTCTTAGAAATACTTCAAGAAAAAGAGCAGACTAAAACATTTAAAGCATTTACAGAAGAAACCCACCAATTTAGAATTCTAAACCCTGCAAAGTTATCTTTCAAAAGTTAAGGAGAATAAACTCAGGAAAACAGAAATTGAATAAGTTTGTTACTATTAGGCCTGCTTTGCAAGAAGTGTTAAAAGAAGTTTTTAGAGAAGGAAAATAATGTGGGTCGGAAACTCAAATCTCCATTGAGAAAGGAAATGAATTCAAGAAGGAATAGGTAAAACAGAAAACTTCTCTCATTCTTAACAAATCTAAGAGATGTTTGTTCAACATATCAAAAATGTATTCAAATTAATTATATATATATATATATCCTTCTATTTAAGTGAAATTGATAACAGCAGTAATATAACGAATGGAGGAATTACAATTAAACATTTTGGTTCAAGAGTCAATAATTTTGTTATCATAGGTTCTCATATGATTCTTGAAGAGGAATAATGTTATGTGAAATTGGCATTGCATGTGTTGTAAATGCATGCTGCAAACTCTAGGGCAACAGCTGAAAGAAGTGAAAACAGAAATGTAAGTGACATACTAAGAGAGGAGAGAACATGGAATCATACAGAATGCTCAAGTAAAACCACAAAAGGCAGAAAAAAAGAGGAAGACAAATGGAAACAGACTCATATTAACTTATATTGTAAATAATTATACTTGTATTCTAAGAAAATCATAATCATTGTTTTTGTAAAAAGGAACAAAAATGTGAGCAATAAATAGAAAGTTAAAAAATACATTGATACAACCATCAATGATCCAGATGTAATTAAGACAGATTTCTAGAGTGGATCAAAAAGTAAGACCTTACTATATGTTGTCTAGAAGAAACCCACTTCAAATATAGAGACACTGTAGAGTAAAAGTAAATGGAGAAAAATACACAAGCTATCAATAATCAAAAGAACAAGAGACACAGCTGCACTAATTTCAGATGAAACATAACTACTTCAAAGCAAAAAAGTTATCAGGGATAAAGAAGGACATTGCACAATATAAAGGGATCTTCTCTAATAAGACATCATTCTTTCTTGGGGGGTTACCAGGATTGAACTAAGGGGCACTCAACCACTGAGCCACATGCCCAGCTCTATCTTATATTTAGAGACAAGGTCTCACTTATTGCTTAGCCCCTTGCTTTTGCTGCGGCTGGTTTTGAACTTGTGATCCTCATACCTCAGCCTCCTGAGCTGCCGCCACGCCCAGTTAAGATTCTTAATGTGTCTGTACCTAACAACAGAGCATTGAACCTTGTGAGGCAAAAACTGATAGAATTGCAAGAAAAAAATAGACAAATGTAATATAGCAGGAGACTTTGTAACCCCTCTATCAGAAATGGACCCATATAGCAGGCATAAAATCAGTACACGCACAGTTGAGCTCAATAGCACTATCAATCAACTGCATATAATTGACATCTGTAGAATACTTTATTCAAAAACAGCATTTTTCTCAAATTCACCTGGAATATTCACTATATTCTGGATCATGGAGCATACTTTAACATATTTAAAAAATATAAAGCATACAGTATTTTCTCTCAGACCACCATGGAACTTAACTAAAGGATAATTAGAAAACTCCCACATCTATGAAGATTAAACTAGATGCTACAAAATAAAACTGGGTAAAAAGAATGAAAAATATAAAAATATTTTGAACTAAAAAATGAAAATTTATCGAAGTTTGTGGGCTCCAGGAAAAACAGTGCTGAGAGAAATTTATAGCACTGAATGCACATATTATAAAAGAAGAAATCAATAATCTAAGTTTTCCCATAAGGAAACTAGAAAAGTAAGAACAAATTCAATACAAAGCAAGTAGAAGAAATAAGAATTAGTGCAGAAACCAAATGGAATTGGAAATAGGAAATAAATCAAGAAAAGTAATGAAGCCAAGAGCTAGTTCTTTCACAAAAGAAAATTGATATACTTCTAGCTAGGCTAAGGAAAAAAAACCCATAACTTTCCTGTTTATATATGAATACATGACCAGTGACATGCCACATCATGTATAAGAATGGGATCCTAATTAGAATAAGTTATACTCTATGTATATATAATATGTCACAATATGCTCTGTACTGTATACCTAAAAAGAATTAAAAAAAAAAGAAAAGAAAAAAGAACACACACTACTATGGATCCCACTAGAATTATTGTGAACACTTTCATGCCAAATTTGATAACCTAGATGAAATGGACCAGTTCCTTGAAAGATGCAATCTACCAAAACCAACACAAAAAGAAATCAACAATATAAATAGGTTAAAATCTATTAAAGAAATTTAATCAATAACTCTTAACCTTCCAAAACAGGAAGCACTTAGCCTAGAAGTGTTCGCTATGAATTCTATCAAACACTTAAAAAGTCAGTATTTCTTCCTTATCTCTTTGAAAGAACAGATCCAAGGGAATACGTCACCCAAATTCAAATCACGAGGTTAGCACTATCCTGACCAATATCAGAAAATGGCATATGAAAACCTATGCACTGATGTATCTCATAAACATAAATGTAAAAATTCTCAAGAAAATATTAATGAATAGAATTCAACAATGGATAAAAAGAATTATATGTAGAACAAATTTAAAAAGTAATTAAAAAAGAATTATGTGCTATAACCATGTAGGACTTATCCCTGGTATGTAAGACTGGTTCTGGCTCAGCGTCTGAAAACCAGGCAATATGATGCATCTCCTCAACAGGTTATTAAAGAAAATCACAGGATCATGTCAATAGAAACAGAAAATGCATTTGACAAAATCCAACACCCATTTATTAAAAATAAAAAAGCTATTAGGAAACTATAAAGAGAAGGGAACTTTCTCAACTATATAACAAATATTTACAAAACCCTACAGCTAATATCATACATGATAAGAAACACAATATTTTTCTAAGATCAGAAACCAAGCAATAATGTACTCTGTCACTAATCCTTTTCATATCATACTGGAAATCTTAGCTAGTGTAATAAGATAAAAATTTTAAAAAGTTACACAGATTGTGAAGGAAGAAATAAAAACATTTTATCACAGATAATACTGTCATCTATGAAAAATCTGCACAAATTGACAATAAAACTCCTGGAATTAATTACTAAATATAACAGTGTTGTAAGATACAAAATTAACATAGAAAAGTCAACTGCTTTTGTATATGTGTGCAAAGATGAAGTGGAATCTGAAATTTAAAAATACCATTTATATGTGCACTCCTAAAAATGAAATACCTATAAAAAAGAATAAATACAAGATCTACAAGAGGGAAATTACAAAATCCTGATAAAAGAAATCAAATAAAAAGATAGCCATGTTAATCAACAGTAAAACTCAAAATTGTCAAGATGTCACTTTTTCAACTTGATCTATGAATTCAATGCAATTGTACTCAAAACACCAACAAGTCATTTTGTGGATATGTGTGGGCTGATTCCAAAGTTTATATGGAGAGAAAAAAGACCCAGGATGGAAAAGAAAATATAGGAGAACTTTCAACGACCTGAGACAATAGCATAATAAGAGCAACAAAATATCCCGGACTCTGCCACCCTGGCTCCACAGCTGGGGAAGAGGGTTTTCTGCTTTGAAGGGGTAAAGGCTAAAGAAAGAGCCCCAGAAAACCATTATTGTAGATGCTGGCGATCCTAGTTACTGGCAAGTTTCATAATACTCATAGACTTGCAGCCTTCTTAGATAATCGACCTGAAATTTGCACAGTAGCCTCTGAAAAAGAATTTCACATCGTCTCCCAGTAAAATCCTAGGGAGTAGTAGCCATGAGCCATCTTGAGAGCTGAGCTCTTGTCTGATTTTTACTGCTCTAGGGATTTAAAACTCCAGTTTATTTCCATATCTTGATTCTATAGACCCTCCACTGCTTTGGATTTGGAGGACAACTTCCTTGAAAACCCAACTTGGTCCAGAAAAATGCATGTGCCCCAGACCTACAAGGTGTCCTGCAATGCAGGGTAGGGTTATTGCAAAATGAAGGAGAAAGAAAGGCACTATTTTTGTGAACCAGGAGATCAAAGGGCTTTGCCTTTAACATCAAGGTCCTGGGCAGTCACATGTGGACTCATATCAGTGCCAGAATGAACAGACTCATTCCCTTATGCTATACTTAGGTGCCTGTTAATGCCACCATAGTCCCCACTGCAGCCCTGACCCAAAGGGTGTGCTGAGGGGTCTTAATTCTGACTCTGGCTATTGCCCCAACCTTGGATGAACATGGCTGGGTACAACTTTGCAGGGCTCCAGCCAAGGTCCCACTTCCAGATGAGCAGAGGAACACCATAATTCCTCAGGCCATTGCTTATTAATGGGCCAAAGAAATCAAAAGGAAGCTACTAAAAATTCTGAAGACAAAGGGAAATGAAAACACACTATATCAAAACCTGTGAGATGCAGCCAAAGCATTATTAAGAGGGAAGTTCATAGCAATACAAACTTGCATTTTAAGGAAAGAAATTAAACAATTTAGGAATGCATTTCAAGTATTTTGAAAACCAAGAACAAACCAAACTCAGAATTAGGACAGAAAATCAGAGCAGAAAGAGAAAAAAAAGTTAGATGCAGATTTGGTTCTATGAAAAGGTAAATGAATTAACAGACTATTATGTTAGATTAACAAAAAGCAATGATTGATGTGATCCTAGAACCTGTACAGTCAGCAAAATGAGAAATTATACTCCATTTATGTTTGATTTATCAAAATGTATAAGTGCATTCCACTGTCATGTATAACTAATTAGAACAAATAAAAGTTTAAAAAGGATAGTGCTTTATTCACTTCTGATTTAAAGTTATATCTCTAACACCACAGAAATATAAAGGATCATTATGGATTATTATGAATAATCATATGCTACCAAATTGAGAAACCTAGAAGAAATGGTCAAATTTCCAGTTACATGTGACCTACCAAAATTGAGACAAGAGGACATTGAAAAACCTGTATAGACTAATAACAAGTAAGGGGACTGAACCAGTAACAACATTTCTGAACAAAAGCCTGGGACTGGATGACTTCATTGCTAAATTTTACCATCTTTGAAGAGAAACTAACACCAATACTTCCTAAACTATTCCAAAGAGTTGAAGCGGGGAGAAACCATGCAAACTCATTCTTGGAAGCCAGCATTGCCTGTTGCCAAAACCAGACAAGAAAACAACAAAAATTAAAAAAAAAGAAACTGTACACCAATAGCCTTGATGAATGTAGATGCAAAATTTCTGAACAAAATTCTAGTCATCAGAATTCAATAGCACATCAAAGAGATCATTTACCATGATCAAACCAGGGAAAGTATAAATGGATGGTTCAGTATAGGTAAGCCAATAAATACATCACGTAAATGGAATGAAGGATGAAAATTTCAACAGATGCAGAAAAAGTATTTGATAAAATTCAACAGTGCTTCATAATAAAATCCCTAAACAAATTAGGTAAGAAGAATTTTAACATAATACTATATGGAGAAAAAAAGTGAAAGCATTTCCACTAAGATGAGGGATAAGACAAGGGTCTCAATACTTATTCAATATAGAAGTTTTAGCAAGAGCAATTAAATAAGAAATAAAAGGTACACAAATTGTCTGCAGATAACATGATAAACCTAAAGACTCCATCAAAAGTTATTACAACTGATAAAAGAGTTAAGTGTTAGGATACAAAACCAACATAAAAACTTCAGTATCTTTTCTATACACCAGTAACAAATTTTCTGAGAAAGAAATTAGGAAAGCAATCCCACTCACAACAGCAATAAAAAATAGTATATTTAGGAACAAACTTTAACCAAGAAAGTGAAAATTAGGAAACACTGTTAAAAGACATTGAAGGAGAAATAGAAGGATGAAGAGATCTGCCATGTTCATGCATAGGAAGAACATTGTTAAAGTATCATATTTCCCAATGTGATCAACAGATTCAATGCAATCCCTATCAATATAGTCAAAGCAATTCTGAGCAAAAGAATAAATTTGGAAGCCTCACACACAATACCCAATTTCAAGACATATTACACAGTTATAGCAACCAAAACACTGACATTAACAGAAAAACCAGACACATAGGTCAACGGAAGAGAAAAAGAAGATCCCCTAAAATGAATTTGCATATCTCTAGCCAACTAATTCTCAATATAGATGCCATAAACATATCTTGGACAAAGGGTAGCTTCTTTAATCAGCAGATGTCTACATGCAGAAGAAGTAACTTGACCATCTCTTTCACAGTGGAAAAGTAGATTTGAGATGCACCAATACTAAATTGAAGACCTGAAATCTGGAAACTTCTAGAAGACAACAGAGAGGATACACTTTAAGTCATTTGGACAGGCCATGATTTTATGGATAGAATCCACAAAGCACAGGGAACAAAAGCTTAAGTTGACAAATGGGATAACATCAAACTAAGAATCTTCACAGCAAAAGAAATGATCAAGAACAAAGAAAACCTACAGAATGGAAGGAAATTTTTGCCAGCTATTCATCTATCACGATTAATATTCAAACTACATAAGGAACTCGGCAAACTTCACAAAAGCCAGTAACCCAGTTTAAAAATGGGCAAATGACCTGAAAGTACACTTCTAAGAGGAACCACAATGTCCAAAAAATATGAAAAAAAATGCTCAATATCATGACCTATCAGGGAAATGCAAACCAAAAACTACAATGAGATTCCATCTCATTGTATGAGGAATGACTAATGTAAAATGACTAATTTTACATTAAGATGGAATGACTAATGTAAAAAAAATTAAATGCTGGTGAGGATGTGGACATTAAGCAAAAGCAACGATTATACACTATTGATGGGAGCATAAATTAGCACAGGAATTATGGAAAACAGTATGGTCCTTGAAGGATGAAAAATGGACCTGCCATATGATCCAACTATCCCACTTCTGGGTGTATATCCAATGGGAATGAAATCGGCATACCAAAGAGGCATACCTGCACATCCAAGCATACTGTGACACTATTCACAATAGCTAAGATGAATCACCAGAGGTGTCCATCAACAGAGGACTGGATAAAGAATATGTGGTACATATGCACAATGCAGTATTATTCAACCATTACGAAGAACACAATTCTGTCATTTGCAGCAGACTTCATAGAACTGGTGGACATTATGTTAAGTGAAATAAGTCAAACACAGAAAGACAAGTACTAAATGTTCTCTCACAGGTGGAAGTAAATAAATTTTACCTGAAAGTAGAATAGTGGTTACTGGAGATTGGGAAGTGTGTGTGAAGAGGCAAGGGTGGAAAACAGGAGGCTTGAATGGTTAGTGCTCACTGTATGACTGGACATATCATGCTGAATCCCATTCATACATGTTAGTAATTTTTTAAAATTAAGAAATGTTACAGTAATCAAGAAATGTGGTATTGGTAAAATAGATAAATACATAGATCAATGGAACATAACAGAGAACCCAGAGGTAGACCCACATATGTAGTTGACTAATATTTATGAATGAGCAAAGATAGTACAAAGGACCAAAGATTGTCTTTTTAACAAACGGAGCTAAAACTGAATATCCCTTGACAATAAATATTCATCTAGGCTTGGACCTCATATCCTTCACAGAAATTAGCTCAATAATGAATCAAAGGCCTAGATGCAAAATTCAAACCTGTTAAAGTTCTGTAAGGTAAAAAGGAGAAAATCCAGACAACCTTGGATATGGCAGTGACTTTTTAGGTAAAACACTAAAGACACAATACATGAAAAAAAAATTGTTGTTAAACTAGTCATTATTAAAATGAAGAACTCTGCTCTCCAAAGATGAATGGCAGAGTAAGACAAAGAGAAAATATTTATAAAAAGCCTTAAAGAACTCTTATCCAAGACTTAAAAAGAACTCTTGGAACTCAAGAAAATAACTTGATTAGAAAATGGACCAAAGACTGCAATAAACATCTTACCATAAAAGATATGTGGGTAGAAATTAGCAGTTAAAAACATGGAACCCATGATATGTCATTAGGTAAATGCAAAACAATAAGACACCACTATAAACCTATTAGACCATCCCAAATCTAAAACATGGACAGCACCAAATACTGATGACGTTGTGGAGTAATAGGAATTCTTGTTCTTTCCTTGAGGGAATGCAAACAATATGGCCCTTTGGAGAACCAGATGTTATTTAGCAATCACGATCCTTGGTATTTGTCTATAGGCGCTGATGTCCTATGACTATGCAAAATCCTGCACACTGATGTTTATAATGACTTTGTTCATAATTGCTAAAACTTGGAAGGAATCAATATCTTTCAGTAGTCAAATGGATAAATAACTGTGGTATATCTGGACAATGGAATATTACTCAATACTAAAAGGAAATGAGTTATCAAATCATGAAAAGACAAATCTTGAATGCTTATTATTCATTATATAATTTCAACTCAGTGGACATTCTGGAAAAGATAAACTATGAGCACTGTAGAAAGACTAGTGGCTGTCAGTAGACAGGTAGTAGAGGGAGGTGTGATGGGCACAGAGGATATTTTTGGAGAGTGAAAATGTTCTGTATTATACTATGATAAGACATACATATAATTATACATTTGTCCAATCCTACAGCATTTACAGCATCAAGCATGAATTCCATTATAAACTGTGGACTTTGGGTACTTAGGATATTTCAGTGCTGGTTCATCAGTTCCAACAATTTCACCACTCTGGCAAGGCATGTTGAAATTGGGAGAGGGGAGTGGGGCATATAGGAAATCTTTGTGCCTTCCTCTCAATCGTGCTGTGAACACAAATTTACTCTAAAAAATAAATATTTAAGAAAGATCTCTGTGGCCCATCCTTTGTAAAAAAAAAAAAAAAAAGCTTCCTGGAAACAATCTTATTGAAGATGAATAATCACAAAGAAAAGCATACTTATAGGTAGATACCTTGAAAATCAAAGCATGAATGGAAGAGGAAAAATGTGAAAAATGACAACCACTGAATAAAGAATATTGCCATGGAGGACATAAAATGGTGAGCAAGGTTCCCCATGAACACAAAACTACCACCAAATG
The DNA here is from genome assembly GCA_020662805.1 of Glaucomys volans. Lineage (NCBI taxonomy): Eukaryota > Metazoa > Chordata > Mammalia > Rodentia > Sciuridae > Glaucomys > Glaucomys volans. Next base: position 634,327 of record JAJEJO010000513.1, read on the forward strand.
AAGCAATCAGCACCATAAAACCAGAGTTCCAATCAGAATTCCAAAAGCTCTTAGAGAAGCAGTGTAAAAATATGGAAATGGGAAAATCTAGTTCATAAGGATTAGGGAGAAAAATTGCCAATTTCAAAGTTGGTTATCCAAGACATATGTATTTGGAAACCCTGGTGAAAGATGGAAACAGGCAACTGAAGCCACTATTAAGGATTAAAATTAAAGAAAAAATGTCAGACAGGCTTGAATATACAGTTTGAAAGGACTGAGTATATTCCAGGAAAGAAATGCCACAGAATGGTCAACATGGAGATAGACTCTAGTAAATTAAGTAGGAAATGGTGAGTCCATTGTGTTGTCAAAGGACAACAATTTTTATTAGAAAAAGTGGGAAAAGAGCCTCAACAAATGCTGAAAGACAGCACCACCTACACTTAAAACGTTACATCCAATCAAACTACCAGTGGTATATAAAGGCAACAGAAAAAGTATTTTGAAAATGAAGGATGTGAGGAAAGTTGTTCCCAAGGGTCTTTATTGAAGTCTACTGGAAAGAAAAACTTCAGGCCATCCATACATGATTGCAAAGATTACTGCAGAGACTTGTGGAGAGAAAAGAGTCCTTTCAACCTTAGTTCTGAGATTAAACATCCTGCCAGGATAATGGCTTCAGAGCGGCATATGAACTTCATTAACCTTGACAAAATTGGAAGGTGAGGTGAATGAGGATAGGTGGTATGAATAGGGTGCTTTCCTCACATTTTAAAGCTGAGCACGATGAACTGAGCACCAGAGGTAGAACCGAACAAAGGTAAACACTTGCAAAGGTAACACTGTAAACAGCTTCAGGTACTAAAAAGGGAAAGAAAATTCACTAGTTTATCACTGTTTATGACAAAGTCGACACATACTTTTTAATTAGAGGATTCATAGTTATTACTAAGCTTTGTATTTAAAATATTCACTAGAACATAAGTATAAGCCTTCCAAGTGATCAATATACACACACATTCCACATGTTAAGGTATTTTTTAAAATGCTAACAAAGCTTCCCTTTGCCCTGGGCTGGGGTTGTAGCTCAGTGGTAGAGGCCTTGACCAGCTTGTGTAAAGCCCTGGGTTCTAGCACCAGGGGAAAAAAAAAAAATTCCATGCCCTTAAGCAAATTAATGTTTGAATGGTTATGACTACTGTCCTGGGTAGTTTTATGTAATCTAACAATTGCTGAACTAAATGTCAATTAAGCAATTTATGCTGCTGTTCCCTTGAGGCTGTATCTGAAATTCTCAGCATATTAAAAATGATAGACAAAGCTTTATATCGTTTCTTAAACTCAGGTGAGCTCTTTCATTAACTTTTCAGGTAAATAGGCCCAAAACAATGGCAACTTCTTCAACCAAAAGGTAGCTTGTTTCTATTGAAAATGCTAGAAGACTTCTGAGTGAAATGCACCTCTGCTCATAGGAATAGCGAATATCAGTGATGAGAGGCTCAAATTTGTTGTTGGAGCAAAGGAAAGCAGTTTCTAGATGGTGGAGTGATATCAACCATCCAGACATTCCCCCCCACAGTGGTCAGTGAAGGGAGGAAGATGCCATTACTGTGGAAGGGTTGCTGTGACAAAGTGCAGGCTGGGTCAGCTGAATGACAGAAGTGCATTGCCTTGAGTTCTGGAGTATAAGATGGGGTGTACTCCAGAGTTGGTCTTTCTGAGGACTGGGAGAGGGAATCTGGTCCTCACCTCTCTCCTAGCTCCTTGGTAGTTTTCTGGTAATCTTTGGCCATCCTTGACTTGTAGAGATATAACTTCATTTTTTTTTTTTCTTTTCTTTTGAGACAGGGTTTTGCCAAAGAGCTTCAACTGGGCTCAAACTGTGATTGTCCTGTGCAGCTGGGATCGCAGGCATGAGCCACTTCACCTGGTTTGTGGATGCACAGTCTTGATCTCTGCCTTCATGTTTGTATGATCTCCTTCTGTGAAATGCTTCTATGAACAATTTTTGCTTTTTATAATGACATTTATTGTACTAGATTAGGGGCCTAGCCTGCTTCAGGATGAACCCATCTTTAACTCTATCTGCAGGCAACTTATTCCTAAAGTCACATTGGGAGGGACTGGGTGTTAGGACCTCACATATTAATTTGGGGAGGATGTAATTCAACTCAGTAAGAGCAAAGAGAAGCAGGTAGTGCTGCATTGACAGGACATCTAAGCTGCCAGAGTAGACAATGAGACCAAACTGGATAGCAATGAAAATTACATAAAATCAGGTGCTATCATTTTGTATGTGCTGAATATTATTGACCCCTGTTGAAGAATTATCTACTCCTCCTACTATACCATTCTGCTCGTTAATATATATCACTGATTTGTAAGAGGGTAGATGAGTGTAACACAGGATGAAAAAGTCTACGTATAAGTATCATGAAACCAGGACACATAGTTAAGAATTAAAACATTCTTGAATTTCAAGTCTTTCCAAATTGACTAATGGCTCATTTTTTTTCTGTTCAGCATATTATTTATAAGCAAACTGATACTGTTAAATAAATATAATTCACTTCTGCTACTCTGGAAAGGCTTCCAAAAATCTCATCTGGACTACCTATTCCTGAGATACACATCCTCTGTTCCGGAGGCGGCCATCTCACAAGAACCATCCGCTATTTACAAAGCTTCATTGTGTGCTTGTTGAAATATACCTGGTGTATAGAAGAGTCAACGTGCTTTCCTATCTTTCAGGTAGGAAAGAAGCTAACCCATGAAATTCAGCTTTAGCTAATCAATCAGTATTGTCCAGGTGAGTTCTGGCGCGTAAGAGGATGTTAGCCAGGAAGAGTTGATTTAGGATGCTTTATACATCCATGTCTATGGTGATAATTCCTCCTTTAGTTTTCTTTTGTATTGATATAATCAAAAGAATTAACTCAGTCTAGTGCTAGTGTGAATATAATCTTTATCACCCTGGGATCTCCCTTGCAATACAACAGAAGGAACCATAGCTCAGAGGTCTGTGTGTACTTGGACTACAATGTTGTTTCTTCAATTTAATTTTATCCTAATTTTCTAGTTATGGTAATTGATCTAAGCATTCCATTCATGGAAGATACACAATATTTTTTTTTAAAACTAAAGTTGAAAATTAAAGAAAACTACAAAATAATAGTCATGCTTTTAAGCAACAATATTAAAAATAACATGCAAATACCTAAAATTTGGGAACCAAGAAGTTCATTCTTTCATTTATTCCAAAGTCATTTGCATAAAATAAAAAAGCATTCCACTGGGTGCTCAATGAATGTGTTTAGTTGCAGGAAAAGGTTATATTTTGCACCCAACTTCGACTATTTTGACAGAAAACCCCCAGAATACAACAAATTTCTCATTTGCTACAGCAGTCAGGGCCGAATTCCAACCTCTTTTGGAGCTGGTGGCCACACCTCCTCCTTCTTTCCCTTTTTGTACCTGGTGACCCTGTTTTGCATTGTATTTGATCCCACCAGCCACCTCTGATCCTTTTGGGAATAAGCAGAGTATATAAAAAGAGAGGTGATTAATCAGTATCTGTTGAATAAATGAATATATAAGTGAATGAATAAGTAAACAGAAAACAGATGAGCAGAGAGGAAGAATCACAAAGCTCTGATTGTTCTCAGTCTCCTGTTTTAATAAGGAGAATGATTCAGGGAGCACACTGTGATTGGAACAAGGAAGGTAGCACCCTGCGTAGTCCAGATGGGGAAACATAAAGCCCAAGCCAGCAGGAAATTAGAAAAAAAAAAAAAAGCAATTCCTTGGTGAGTGTTTGCTTTCTCCCCAGATGTGTTTGCAGGACTGGCTGATAACCCTGCACCAGCATTGGACACAGAAATGACTTTTCAGGCAATTCGGAAAGAGCTAGAGACCTTACAGTCACCTTGGCTAACCCTCAGCATCAAACAACGGTACTGATGCCTGACTTATAGGAATCATGAAAAGAGTGTTTGTTGTTGATAGAAAGTGATTAAATCCCATTTGGAATGGGAACTTAGCCTGAATTAATACTAGAAAACATGGTATAGGAGTCTGTCTTTGTTCTCTGCTCAAGAAAAGCATCAGCATGACAGTGAAAAGCTCTTCCAGGGACAGGAGAAAAACCCTCTGGGCTTTTTGAAAGTTGTTTTCATTCTAGTTGGTGGGATGACTAATGAACTATTGAAGAAAATGTCCATGGCCCAGCAAAGAGAAGCATCTGAGTGAATCAAACCTCTTGTTCTTTGTATTATAGAAATTTACATATGTAAACCCCCCACTCCTTAAATTGGAATCTCTCAGAAGGCAGGATCTACTTCTTGACTCATTTATTCTCTCCAGAACCCATGATTTGAGAAGCAACAGGTCTCAATATATATTGACTTAATGTGTAAATGAAAGCAGACGTTTGAAATCCATACAGCTGCTATGCAAATCCTTTTCCATGAAAGTTTGAGCATTTACCATGAATTAGACAGACATTCATTTTAGCCACTGGAGGAAATTTTAAAAATCATTGCAACTGCTCCTGTTCTCAAACCTTTTGCAAACTCATGACTGAAGTAGCCAGGGACACGATTAAATTTTACACAACTAAGAACATAAGAAGCAAAGTGGGAGAGTTAAGGACAAAGGATTCAGGTGCTTCTGAAGAGTGGAATTAGATTTGGCCTTGGGAGTTGCTTAGAACAGGGACTGAGAAAGACATTTGATGGAAGACTTGAAGGGTGAGATTTGATTAAGTTTGGATGACTTTGAAGAAGGTTGTTGCAGGGAGAAATTAAACTGTAAACAATTGAGAGGGGAGATAGGACAGAGTGGGGGCACTCGGCAGTTTATTGGAGCTAAAATAACGTCCAGAATGTATGATGTGTGTAGGTATGTTTGAGCTTGTACGCGAGTGCACGCACATTGTGTTGGTGGAAGATATCAAGGAAAGAAGAATCTTAATGAGATTAAGCCCCCCCCAGGTACAGACTTCCAGAACCTTAAAATCTCAGCGAGTCCCTTTGAATTGAATTTTAAATAATGAAAGTTATGTAGCAAGAACAGGGCACTTGCACAGCTACTCTTTAGGATCTGTACACAACAATCAGTAAATATGACCACAGAATTAGAGAAGAGTTATTAACATCATTGTAAGGTTCAGTCTTTTCTTGCCAGGTATCATGGGACACTATTCAAAAGGAGACCCCAGACGATGACAGCTAACTTAGAGGAATAGCTTTATGCTGAAATTCTGTGCAGATCATGAGAGAAGATGAGGTAAGAAATTGAGAGTCCCTCTAAGGTATAAGGTACATTTGTCTCTCTGTGAGGTAACTATTTTAAAAAATAGATAACTCTTTTAAAAAAGCTTTCTTTGAAAATTCTCCATTAAAAGTAACATCCAATGCATTTATTTTACTTTCCTGCAGGAAATATATTCCTGGGTAATCAAATACCCAGAGTTGATGAGAGAAAGCTCTACTTTACAAAGGAATGTCAGCTGATAAGCTAGAATGAGTGGCAGAATTAGAAAAAGCATTTTGCAAACTCTAATGTAATTGATTCAGGCACTAATTTTCATCTGGTATTAGAAACTATTAGGCAAATGGAAATGTAAGCTTATAATGAATAAAACCCAAGAGAGTTCTCATCACTCCTCTGGTCAAAACTCACTACTGGCATGCATTTCACTTTGAGCAAATTAGTTTTCTGTTGCTATAACAAAATGCCTGAGGCAACAAATTATCAAGAAAAAAGATTTTGGCCCATGATTCTGCAGGTTCTAGTCCAAGACCAGGTGGACTGATATTTTGGGGTCTTGGATGAGGATGGTGTATCTTGGCAGGAGTGTGTGGCAGAACAAACCACTTATGTCACAACCCAAGAAATAAGGAAGAAATTGGAGTCCCACAATTCCTTTCAAGAACACATTCTTGACAACCTAAAAATCTCCCCATAAGTCCCCTTGGCTAGATTCCACCACCTCCTAGGAGCATAATCTGGGCACCAACCCTATAATGCATAGATGTTTGGGGGAACTCATCTAAATTACAGCACTAAGAGCCCAAGCCCTGGGCTCACAGGTTCTCACAATCTGCCCCCTCAGTCTTGCTGGGACCCCTCACTCTTGTAATTGTAGTTATGCTGTGGTCACCTTACTATTCATTGAACACATGTCATGTGTCCTCCTGGGGTCTTCACTCTTTCTGAAGTCTGACTTGCTCTTCCCTGATAGAGCTTTCCAACATCCTGTTCACAAATATACCTCCCCTCACTGCCACCCTCGGACACTCCCAGTCTCTTCCTTTGCAGGCACTTACCCACTTCTAACCTCTGATGTTTTTTAGTTTTGCTGGAAGGCAGAGATTTTTGTGCCTGGTTCATTGCAAAAATCTAAGTTATCTAGAATAACTAACATGTGGAATGCAATTGTTGCTCAAATGTTTAAGGTATTGAATATGAGGTTTGTGGGCAGTCTGGTGAATTTCACTTTTGCCAAAAGGCAAAAATTGCAACCATTTAAAGATCTTCATTGGCGTTATTTTTCATTCTAGAATTGGGCAACGCTTCAGTTCAGAAACTAAGAGCTCAGCAGAGAAGTTGGGTTTTATAGGCAGAAAAGAACCAAAGAAAGCACAAAGGACATGAAGCATTGACCATTTCAAAGTTACTTTTCTTATTATATGGGAGTAAAAGAGAAATAACTGATCAGCATTACTTTAGTTTTTTGATAAGGATGAAAGCAGAGGGAATTTTATGATTTTATTATCGTGTGACTGTAGGGGGCGTGTTTGGAAAATTTGGCCATGATCACCACCTCCTGATTTCTCAGGAGATCAAGTAACAGTTGAGTTTTGTGTTGGTGATGTGCAAGTCTAGCAGGGGTGACTCCCCTGTGAGTTTTAGTCTGGTCTGTTGGGACCCAGTGTAGGAGCTCAGTCGATGCAATGTCTTTTAATTTTTATTTAACACTTGATAAATGGCTCCCCACTTGATAAATGCCTCTGCATGCAGTTATTGCACTGATCCCAAGTGTGAACTGGCCTCTGTGCACATGGAGGAAAGATCCTGGCCCATGGGCATTCACTTCCATAAGCATGTGAGAAGTGGTGCCTCATTAGGGATAAGGGAAATGTATTAATGTTGAGAAGCTAATGAGCTTGGGGAAAAGAAAATTATCACCCCTGAAAAAGCAATCCCTGGAAAAAACAGATGCAGCAGAAGCCAAGAGAGGGTACAGTACCAGTTTCCACACCTGGGGCCATGTTGTTTTAAAGGTCTAGAAGTTCTGTTCCTGCTAAATGTCACTAGGCAGCCAACAGAATCCTCTCGATGCCCAGGCAGCTTCTCTGCACCTTCTCCATTTGTGAGCTATTCTAGGAGCCACCCCAAGAGGCTGCCCGCTGGTGAGAGAATGTGTCATCTGACTAGGGAGTAAGGCAATCTGCTGCCGAGTCCAGGAGGACCTTCCTCCTGGGAGAACTGGGTGGTGGATTGCATCACCTTCTGGAATCAGAGAGCAAAGAGGAGGAGGTAGAAGCAAGCAGCTCAGAAGTAAGGGCTCTTGCTGACCTGGCCCAGGCTGTCTCTCTAGCTTCGTTTTACACTGGATGTTGTCTACGCATTTCTAGCCAGTCCTGTAAGCTCTCCCCCAGACTCTGACCTCTCTACAGGGATGCTTCCTGCCACTGGGCCTCTGCACATGCTGTTCCTCCTGCCTAGACTGCTGTTCCTCTTCCTCAACGGCCCCTCTTCTCCCTGGTAAACTGTTGAGAAGGTTCATCAGTTGGTACTTTTTCAGGGAAGTCTTCTGGATCTCCTCTGGCAGGTGCTTCCCCTTCAGAGCATTTATCACATCTGTAATTTACATTCTTGCTCTTTGTCTTTCATTTACCAATAGACTGTGAACCCCATGAAGGTAAAGAATATAGACCTAGTAGGTGTTTATATATATTTATATACATATTATGCATAAATTTATATAAAATATGTATATTACATATGTATATATAAACATGTAAAACTACATCTACACACATGCACACATACATGGTCATCTATCTATACACATGCATACACACACACACACACACACACACACATATATATATATAGAGAGAGAAAAGAATTAATAAGATTTAACAAATTCTGAAGATTGTCTTTATGGATTGGTAAAATCTCTTTGGAGCCAGGCACGGTGGTGCATGCCTGTAATCCCAGCGGCTTGAGAGGCTGAGGCAGGAGGACCGAGAATTCCAATCCAGCCTCAGCAAGAGTGAAACCCTAAGCAATTCAGTGAGACCCTGTCTCTAACTAAAGTACAATATAGGGCTGGGGATGTGGCTCAGTGGTGAAGTGACCCTGAATCTAATCCTCGGTACCCCCCACACACAGAAAAAAAATTTCTTTGGCTCAGGATTTTGTAAGCGTGTGAAGGAATCTGCTATCACCCAAGTAATCGCCTTCCATTGAGACAGGCTTCCCAAATGCTTTACATTGAAATTTAAGAAAAGAACAATTTTTTGCCCCCATATGCCTTTAGTTTCCCTTCATAAAGAATTATTTCTTTACTTGGTTGTGGTTTGTTTCTTTTTCTAAACTGAGTTTTATGAGGCAAGAAGCAGTGCTGTGTTACTTTTCCTACATGCAGAACCTTCCATGGAGGGGCCTCCCTCATTGAGCGAAGCAAACCAGGACTTCTCTTGTATTTTGGTGACCAAAGGGTCTCCAGTGGCTGTGTTTCTAACTTCACAAGGAAATTAAAAAATGAACAGTAAATACAAAAATGATTCCACTCAGGGAATTCATCCTCAGACCAACTATTATGTTTTTGATCTGGAATATTCCCCAAAGGCTCCTGTGTCGAAGGCCTGGTATCCTAGGCAGCAATGTTCAGAGGTGGGACTTCTGGGAAGTGATTGGATCATGAGGCTCTGACATCAGTGGATTAATTGATTGATGGATTCATAGCTGCATGGATATTGAAGTAGTAGAAACTATAGGAGATGGGACCTAGTTGATGGTAGTGGATCCTTGGGGATATGCCTTTGGGGACCATATCTTGTCCCTAGCCTCCCCCTACCTGATCCCCACCTCCCCTGGCTTCCATGAGACATCTACCATGTTGTTCTGCCTCACCAGAGTTCACAGCCAGCTGACCATGGACTGAAGTACCTTGTGGACCAAAACAAAGCTCTTCTCCCTTTAAGTAGTTTTTGTCAGGTATTTTGGTACAGTGATAAAAAACTGACCAACACACAGCCCTATAAGAAAACTTAAGGGAGTCCTACACTGGAAACAAAAGGACAATAACCCCCATCATGAAACACATGAATGTACAAAACTCAGAATAGATACATGAAAGAAACAGAAGAGATCCAAATCTTAGCATGTCAGAAAACAAATTACAAAAAGAGGTGAAAAAGAACAGAAATTATACAAAACAAGCAAAAAATAATTTTTAAAATAACAGGAGGAAGTTCATATCCCTTAATAATAACATGGATTATATTCACCAATCAAAAGACATAGCTGGACAAATGGATTAAAACCCAAACACCCAACTATATTCTACCTATAAGAAATTCACTTCACTACTAATGGCATAGACCAAAAGTGAAGGGTTGTAAAAGGAAAAATCACACAAATGGAAATCAAAATTATCAGGAGTAACTATACTCAAAAAAAAGCAAAAATTAAAATGATAAATTATAAAAAGAGAGAAGTTCATTATGTATTGATAAAAACATCAATTCATCAAGAAGATTTAACAAAATATATGCATACAACATGAGACCATTGAACACATAAATTAAATATTAGATCTAAAGATAGAGGCTCCAATACTAGAATGGTTGGGTTCTTTAATACCCCAGTTTCCTCAATGAGCAGACCATTCAGTTAGAAAACCAACAAAGCAGCAGCAGAGTTAAATCATAGAACAGAGCTAACAGACATTTCCAGAACATTCCATCCAACAGTAGAGTACCCATTCTCATCATCAACACAGGGAACATTCTCCTGGATAGGTTAAGGTCAGGCCACAAACCAGGTGTCAATAAATTTAAGAAAACTGAAGTCATATCATGTATCTTCTTAGATTACAATGAAGCAAAATTACCAATCAGTAAGAATGCAAAGCAAACACATGGAATAACATGCTCCTAAACGACCAATGGGTATTTGAAAAACATTAAAAGGGAAATAAAAAATCCCAGAAAATACAAAAATGACCACATTAAAATCTGTGGGATACAGCTAAAGCAGTAATAAAAGGGAAATTTATAGCAATAAATGCACACATCAGAAAAATTTAAAGATGTCAAATAAATAACTCAACAATACATCTCAAGTGTGTGTGTGTGGGGGGGGGACAAATTAAACTCCAAATTACAAGGAAGGCAAAATAAAGATTAAGCAGAAATAAATACAAAAGATCAAAGAAACAGAGCTGAGTTTTTGGAAGGATAAGAAGATTGACAAAACTTTAGGTAGTCTAGCTAAGAAAAAGATGACTCAATCAAAATTAGAGCTGAGAAAGGAGCTCTTATGGTAGATGCCAAAGAAATGCAATTATAAGAAGCAACTGTGAGCAATTATATGATAAAGCCTAGAAAACTGATAAATTCCTAAATTCAGCCTTCCCAAAATTCAATCTAGAAGGAAAAAATCTAAACAGACTAATAAGGTGTAATGAGATTAAAGCAGTAATTAAGTCTTTCATTTTAAAAAGTCCAGGACCTGATGGTTTTGCTGGTGAATTTGACATAACATTTATATAAGAACTAATTCTAATTCTTCTTGAGCTATTCCAAAAAATTGAAATGGAAGGAACTCTGTAAAACTCTTGAGGGCAGCATTACACCAATACCAATAACCAAAGACAACACAACAGCAAAAGAAAACCATTGACCCATATCTCTGATGAAAATAGTTACCAGAAAAAAAAAACCCAAAAAAACTACTGATGAACTGATTTCAACAGCACATCAGAAAGATGATACAGCATGACTAAGTTGAATTCATCTAAGTGACACATGAATTGTTCAATGTATGCAAATCAACAAATAGGATGCAACACATCAACAGAATGAAGGACAAAAACCATAAGATCATCTCAATGGAGATAGAAAAAGCACGTGGTAAGGTTCAGCGCTCCTTCATGATAGAAGCTCTCAACAGATTAGGTGTGGAAGGAACATATATCAAAGCAATAAAGGCTACATATGAGGAACTCAGTTACTATTATAATGAATAGGAAAAAGCTTTAAAACCTTCAAGATAATAATATATACATTCCCCATTGTTTCTTAATATACCACCAAAATTTTTTTTGTACCGGGGATTGAACTAGGTATGCTTATCCACTGAGCTATATCTCCCAACCCTTTTTATTTTTTATTTTGAGACAGCATCTTGCTAAGTTGCTTAGAGCCTCACTAAATTGCTGAGGCTGGCTTTGAATTCATGATCCTCCTGCCTCAGTTTCCTGAGTTGCTGGGATTACAGGCCTGAGTCACGGAACCCAACAGTACCAGAAATCTTAACAAGAAAAATTAGGCAGAAATAAAGATACACAATTGAAAAGACACTAAGTGATCCTTATGTGTAGGTGACATGATTTGAAAAACAGATACTCCATCAGAAAACTGTTAAAACTAATAAATTCATTATATTGCAGGATATAAAGTCAACATACAAAAAAACAAGCATTTTTAAACAATAAAGTTGAGAAAAAAATTTAAGAAAGCAATCTGATTCACAATGGCTACAAAAAAAATATTCAGGAGTAAATTTAACAAAGGATATGAAAGATACCTATAATAAAATTGTAAAACACCAAAGAAAGAAATTAGGATACAAAAAGGGAAAGATACACCATGTTTTTGGATCAGAAGAATCACTAGTGTTAACGGGACCATACTATCCACAGTGTTGTGTAGATTGAACACAATTCCCATTAAAATATCGAATGACTTCACAGAAAGAGGAAAAAGATTATAAAATTCAAACAGAACCACAAAAGACCCAGATGGGTTTTGAGGGGGAAAAAGAAAAAGCTGGAGGCATCACAATATTTGACTTCAAAGCATTCTACAAAGCAGTAGTAACCAAACCAGCATGGTACTGGCCTAAACACAGAGACCAAAGGAACGAACATAAGAATATGAATGAATTGTGGGGTCTTTCAGCTGACTGATTTTTGACAAAGATACAATGACATACATTGGAGAAAGATCACTTCAATAAATGCATATAAATATGAAGAATTAAATAGACCCCTTCTCACTGAGCACCAAAACCAACTCAAAATGGATCAAGGACCTAACTGTTAAAACTGAAATTATGAAATTAAGTTACAAGAAAACAAACACTTCAAGACATTAGGATAGGCAAGGATTTTTCTTTTTCCTAAAGATAAAATCCCCCAATCACAACAAGACCAGATAGGATTGTATCAAACTAAGAAGCTTCTGCACAGCAAGGGAAATAGAAGACGTTAAGAGAAAACTGTGGAATGTCAGAAAATATTTGCAAACTCTTCATTCAACAAGGGATTAATATCCAGAATATACAAAGAACAAAAGAACTGAACACCAAAAATTGGGATGAAGATTTAAATAGACGTTTTTCAAAAAAGATACAAATGGCCAGCAAGCATATGAAAATAATGTTCAGTCTCACTAATCACCAGGGAAGTGCAAACCGAAGCCACAATGAGATACTATCGCCCCTTAGCTAGTAATGGTTATCATCAAAAGGAAAAAATTAATTCTGGCAAGGATCCAGAAGAAGGGGAAATCTCACTCTGTTCGTAGGAATACAAATTAGTATAGCCTTTATAGGAAACAGTATAAAGATTCCTCAAAAACTAAAAATAGAACATGTGATCTAGCAATTCTACTACTGGGTATTTGTCCAAAGAAGATGAAATCATTATACCAAGAAGATATTTGCACTTCCATGTTTATTGAAGTGCTATTCAGAGAGCTAAAATATGGAATTGACCTACAAACTCATCAGTGGATGAATGGATTAGGGAATACGGCATATATGCACAATGGAATATTAATCAGCTGCAAGGAATGAAGTCCTGTCATGTGCAGCAATGTGTGTGGATGGAGCTGAAGGACATTGTGTTAAGTAAAAGGAAGACAAATCTCACAAATTCTCACTCATTTGTGGAAGCTAAAAAGTCAACCTCAAAGAATGGAATGGAATGGGATAGAAGCCACTAGAGACCAAGAAGGGCAAGGGGGCAGGTGAATGAAGACGATCTCAATAAGGAGCACCCAAACCCAGGAGGAATAAGTTCTGTTTTCTATAGCACAGTAGTGTTACTATTAAAATAACCTCTGATACGGTTCAAGATTACTTAAATATGACATTCACAGAAGATAAAAACAATGTTTGGAGATGGAAATGCTTCTTGCCCTGATTATATTACTACACATTGTATACATGTATTGAGTTGCCATTTTGTGCCCCAAGAAGACATACAAGAATTATGTCTCACTAGAAATATGTTAAACACTTCTGTTTGTGGTAATATAAATCCTGAGTACACATAAGAGACACACAGAAGCTGCTTAGACAATGAAAGGGGAGGTGTCAAAGTTTTTAGTGGACTATGGAGAAAACACCATGAGTCTCTCCTCCCAGAAACAGAAGACAAGAGGGACATGATAATATCGAATTCTCTAATCTCCAATAAAAATAAAAAGATGGGGACTGGGCATGGTGGCACATGCCTGTAATCCCAGTGACTCAGGAGGCTGAGGCAGGAGGATCACAGGTTCAAAGTCAGCCTCAGCACGGGCAAGGTGCTAAGCAACTCAGTGAGACCCTGTCTCTAAATAAAATATAAAATAGGGCTGGGGATGTGACTCAGTGGCCGAGTGCCCCTGAGTTCAATCCCTGGTTGAAAAAAACAAATAAAAAATGAAAAAATAAAAAGATGGTAACTGGAAGAAATGTGCAGTCACATATAAAACTCTTGGGGGAAATGTGGTAGGAAGAGGAACTTCAAAGATGTAAAAAGTAATTTGGTGGATGATGGATGTGCTCATGATCTCAGTTTGTTGATTTCATGTACAAATGTCACAACTTGAACTGTATATTTTCAATACACATAGTTTATTGTATGGCAATTGTATCTCCATAAAACTCTTAAAAACTAAACTCAGATAAAAATAGCAACAAAAAGTTAACCATAGTTATTCTCTGGCCTCTGGGCTCAGAACCTAAGTTCTCTGTAGGTAGAGAGAACACATCTTATTCTGGTAATTGTGGAATCCCCAAACCTCCCTTGAGGTCTGTCTTGCAGAGGTAGGATGGAAACGACCAGTGAGGGCCAGCTGCAATTCTCATCTCCAGCCTCTAGAGGGCGCCCTTCCCTGGGGGAGCAGAAGAGAGGAATCCAGGTGGCAGTAAGCACTCTCAGCTCAGACAGGAAAACCTTTCAGCTCAGACAAGAACATCTGGGCAGAGGTCCTGTTGTTGTGGTTCCTATGGTGTTTTGTTCCATCTCTGTGGGACTGAGACATGCAGATCAGTAGTTCTGACTACCCTCCCTTCTCCTGAGGCTGCCTCCTTAAACCACTGAATGGTCTCCCAGTCTATGGACATGTCACCCCCTCCATTTTGCCCCCATATCTTTTCTCTTTCAGCCCTTTTCCTTTGCTCAAATTCCTGTTTTTCTAGTCCACCTTTACATACAGGTTTGTTGAACACAGAGCAGGCAAGTACTTTACAGTGTTTAATCTGTCATAGCACCAGGGGAAACAGTAGGCACCATTCTTATTTTGTAGATGAGGAAAACGATATTGTGACAGGTTAGGGTTTGCTGACATCCTGCCTCTTGTAAATGCAGAGCTCAGATTGCAACCTAGGCTCCCTCCAGCATTTGAGCTCCTAACTTCCAGGTATACCTTGTTTCATTATTTCCCCAATTTCCTTCCTGTACACAAGAGTTAATATGTGCTACTGCTATTAAGTATTTTATAAAATGCAATGATGATGTATATTGTATGAAAAATGATCTCTGCATGCTGTTAAGCACATGTTCTTACTGTTAAACATTCAATTATTCTGTACTTAAGATCAGTGTGTATGTATGCAACAAACTAGAAGAATGTGAATCAGTTGTATCAATGGTCATCTATATTGTGGGGTGGTGAATAAGATTTACTTTCTTGGCTTATTTGCATATCTGTATTTTCTTAAATATTTGTGATGGACACATTATTTATATCATTGAATAAAATAACCTTTTGAGAAGGGAGGGGTATATTTTTCTTTCTATTTTAAAAATCTTGGGTTCTTCTAGGAAGTGTCATATCTTCTTTTCCCAGGAGACTAACAAAGTGTGTGCTCTAAGAAGGTAGGGAAATGTCAGAGGTGTGAATCAGAGAATTCCTAAAGCCAAACTGAGTTCTCAGTTCAGAATAGAAGCTGAGTCACAATGAGCCAAATTCACTGCTCATTGAGTTTGGGGCTTATGCTTTGCAAATGTGGAATTCTCTCAAATGCCACCTTCTACCTAACACTTCCTATGTCTCCTTTGCCTTACTGCTGTTTCCCTTTCTCCTTGGGGCTTGGCACTTCCATTTATACCTACCTTATAAAATCTATCGTTTGCTCTTGATGAAGTGTTAATAGAGGGGTTTTAAAAGTTCAAAGTTCCTTCCACGTGTTCACTTGTGAGTCATTTAAGAGTTAGGTCAACTTTCTCAGTGTGTGCTCAGCAGCTAGCATTTATTCATCTATTAAAGTAGAACATCTACTTTGCTCCATGCTCTGGCCTGAGATCTAGTAGTAAAGAGACAGTGAAAGTCTAGGCTTCCCCAGCTACGTGGAAGCCACATCCAATAAACATGCAGTCAGACAGACACTGGTGGACTGAAAACTACCATTGAGGAAATACAGATGGCGATGGGAGGAACAGGGGCTGAGGGGCTGTCTTTCAGTTTGTTACTAGGGAAGGTCTCTGGGCAAAGCTGATATCTGAACTTAGAGTTGGATAGAAAGTAGCTGGTAGGTACTCAAATATTTGCTTCAATGACCGGACTATTTCCTCATCCCCCAATAATTTGTACAGGGAAGGAAACCTATAAATTTTTGAGCTTGATTCAGACAACAGGTTACTGAGCTCTCATTATCTACTTAATACCATGTTTTATAGACTCCATTTCATGTAACCTCCCTAACAACAGGAGGTAGTCCTTTATTTTCCCACATTCTGCTGTTGAAGAAAATGTTCAGAGAAGTTAATGTACCCAAGGTCACCCAAAGTCACCCAAGGCTGGTGAGTAACCAAGTCCACATCTGTTGAACAGCCTCCAAAATGCACCTGCTTGTGCTAATTCCTGAAGAGTGGAGTGAATGTGAGGTCATACACAATGTAAGAGACAGTATAATGAGGGAGCTGACTAAAATAAACATATTACCATTCATAGTGTGAGAGTGCAAAGCCAAATGACCATTTTATGGAAGTCATTTGTTCTTTTAAATGTGAGGTAAAATTCTAGAAAATCTAGACCATTTTTTATAAGGAAAAAAAAAAAAAGGCCGTCTCATTGTTTTGGTAACATCTCAGGCTGGCCTTGCCATCGATTTGCTATGTGACCTTATGGAACCAAGTTTACCTCTCTCGCCCTCAGGGTCCCCAAGGATGCCCTGGTTGTCTCTCAGTGTTGTAAGATTTTAGCAAATGTGTGGGTGAGAACTAGTGAGGTTGAACTTTTTTGAAAGTGGAGAAAAACCAGGCATTTGAGGAGATAAATGGCATAATTGAAAATGGTTGATGTTGGTTCTGGGGAAAAGGAATGAAGCTCGTGATGGAAGAATAAAGAATATCAAGGCAAGGACTGAAGGCGATGCAGGAAAAATATTGACAATTTTTTTCTTCCCAAGCAGCCAGCTAGCCATAGCATCCTTGAGGGCAGAATCTCTTATTTTTCTAATTCATTTTTCCCGTGTGGGTCTTATCTAAGGGCTAACATACATTAGATTCTTGGCAAGGGATTGCTTCATAGCTTGGGATGTTTTGAGAGATGGGAAAGGGCATTGTTAATTGAGGATGTGTTGACTAGTAAAGGAAGACAGAAAAGATATAGTCAGAGGGCTAAGGGGACCCCCTGGGTAAGCTTCAGGCCTTTATCACTAGTGATAAGCATGGACTCATGCAGATGAGTGTTTGAATTGGTCCATGTGAGTACCTGTCTGTGGATGGCAGCATTTAGAAGAGAAATGGGATCAACCACCTAACCTCCAAGACTGATGACAGTAAGGTGTACAGACAAAGGTGAGATTCAGAAGGTCAGCTTGCCCAGGGCTACAAAGCTTGTCTGTGTCCAACGCAAGTCTCAAACCTAGTCTGCTGACTTGCAGTCCCCAAGTGGTTATGCTGGATCTCCAAGAAACTGTCTCTGTTCTCATTGCAGTGGGACTGAGCAGGGCAGGGACCGGAGCTTGAAAGTGTCCCACAGGTGGTCCTAGCTCACCATCCCTGCTGCATGAAGCAAGAGCACTTCCCACAGGCTCAACCTATAGACACAAGTCCAAAGGTCCAATGCTGTTCTGCTTGTGCTAGGAGTGAGTGTCGCAGAACCATCGTGGGTTCAGGGTCCCAGAGCCTCTTTGAGTAAATCAAAAACTTGTGAGAACATGAATCGGTTCTTTCCTGTTGTACAAAATGCTAAGAACCTAATCATTCAATGGCCCATTGCAAAGGAAATGCTACAGAAGCTTAAAGCAGTTTTAAGATATTTTTCCTCACTTGATTTGAATTATGGTAGCACATCGTTTAGGGAATCTGTCATATGCTTGACAAGATTACAGCGTGGCTGCTGTCTTTGGCATCACCCATTATAGGTAGGACAGGAACACAGCATGGCTCCCATCCCCCTTCACTTTTTCCTTGTGTAGGGAGAGGTCAGTAAAGTGAATGGCTGTAATCTGCAGCTCTGCGTGCACCCTAGGTCAGTGAGGAATGGAATCGGCTTTAGGAGGTTGTCTCTGGGTGTCAGCCCAGGGGGTGACTGAGGAGGCAGGATGTACTGGAGGTCAGAACATTCATGGGGTAGCCTCTCCTGGCAGCTTCTGCCAACACAGGCTTACTACTAGAGGCATCAGCAAGAAAGACTTCAGCAACCCCATATGGGGACTTCCTGTTGAGTTACCACTCTACACCCTTCCTACCTTTGCTGAATAGGCAGGAGCCTAGCTCCTTTTTCATGAAGCTAAACATGGTTTCCTGCTTTTTAAAGGGGATTCAAAGGCTGGGATTATAGCTCAATGGTAGAGAATGTTCATGAGGCCATAGGTTCAATCCCCAGCACCATAAAAATAATGGGAGCTTATGTTCAGAAGGTTTTAGCATGTTCTAAGAGTAGCCTAGTGGTTGATGTATAGTCTCCAGGGTTAGACTTGTAGGCTTCCTACTTCCTAACTAGGTAAGCAACTTAATCTTTGAGATTCCTCTTCATATCTATGTAAAAGAGAGATATTGCTAATATCTGTTAGAGGATAACTTCGAGGAGTAGATTCTGCATCTTCATGATCTGGACATAGACAGTCCTGACAAGACATAAGGTATCCTGACCCACTAATAGCTATCTTTGCAGGGAGGTATCTATGAATGTGTCAGCCATGTTACCTACAATGTATACTTTAGCTAATGTGATATCTTCTCAAGACTGTCTGCCCAATTTCAACATATATTTTAGGCAGAAAATATATTTTGCCAATGTTAGCAAAAGAGAAGGAAAGGCAAGAGCAGATTTATGCATTGCATGTAATAATGTATGTACAATGTTCTGAAAATTGATTGGCAGGAAGCAAGCACTATGAAGAGCTGTTATAATCTCAAGAACATGGGGCTGCTGCTGTTATTAACCAGCACTTCATACTTCCTGTAGGTGCCAGCAGAAGACAGTGTAGCTTTACCTGGCACCTGTGAACTGTGAAAAGTGACAGCAGGATGGGGACTCAGAGTAACCTTCTCTGATTTTGCAAATGGGAAAACAGACCCAGTGAAAGGAGATTTCCTAAAGCTATACAATGAATATGAAAATGCATGAAATTCAAACAAGCAGAAAGAAAAATCTCAAACAATGTAGCAGTTATTAAACAGTAACTCTGGGCTGGATATTTTATCAAGCCCTTAAAAGAAACCAGCCATTGACATATTACTGCTAGACCTATTTTACAGGTAAGTTGAGGATTGGAGAAGTTAAAACCCTACCTAATGTCAGAGAGCTAGTGTGGTTCCAGAGTCTGTTTTAGTGCATTATATTGTGTTTGAAACTCTTGATAGATTATAGGTGAGGATTTAAGTACCGATTGAGCATCGCCAATCTGACAATCCAAAATGAGACAATCCAAGATTTGAAATTTTTTGAGCACTTGACATTGCAAGTGGAAAATTCCACACCTGACCTCATGTGACTGGTTACGGTTAAAATTCAGGCACACTAAAATATATAAAGTTACCTTCAGGCTATCAGTATCAGGCATATAGAAAATAAATGAAGTCCATGTTTCAACTTGGGTCCCATCCCCAATATATCTCATTATGTACATGCAAATATCCTAGAATCCAACACACTTCTGGTGATAAGCATTTTGGAAAAGGGATACTCGACTTACACTAGATATATTCAGAGCCACTGGTAAGAAATCTTGTGAGGAGCCCAGCACTGCGTTTGGGAGATAGTTGCCATTTCATAGCTTTGCTGTTGACTCAGGCAAGTCAATTACCTCCTTGAGTCTGGGTTCCTTGGACATAAGGTGAAAAATCTGTGTCCCCTAGGACTGCTGAGAAAGTTAGACAACAGCCTACTGATTAAGAGAGCAAATCTGACTTCCAACTCTACCGCTTGAAACTAGGATATTTGACATATTTTACAACTTGCTAGTATCCTCAATAGACTCAATTAAAATAGGTCAAGTAATAGGACTTCTACAGGGAGGGATTGTTGTGATGCGTAAAGATCATTTATACAAAGCACCCAGCCCAGATCCTGGGATTCAATGAGCATTTCCTAAGTGTTAACTAATATTGGTGTTACAATGCTTATAAAACCCCAACTACAGCATGCAACACATTGCAGACAACCAATAAATGCTGGCTATTAAATGGATGATAAACTGAGTTATTTTGTAAAATATTAAAAATTGTTTATGCCTCAGCTTCTGCCTCAAGCCCATCTGTCTTCACAGAAGTGTAAAGATGTATCTGCGGTAAGAGGTGGGATGAAAAGAATTGAGAGAATTTTATTTACTCAAAGACTTATACCTCTCCATGGAGACTTATGTCCTTTTCCTAGTTTCTCTGCCCTTTTTGTGATTGCTCATGGAAATCTGCCCCAAGGGGTATCTGGAACTATGTTCGGTCTGGTTTTTAGGTTTTGATTTTAGATTTTGAACATCACAATCTGAGAACAGTCTAAGTTCTGGGGGAAATTAGAAAATAACTTCCATTTATTAGCACCTAGAATTGATCAGGTATGGCGCAAGTCACATAAACATTGAAAAATATTCTCCTTCTTTCATTCATGTGTCATCATGGAAGTAGGTTGTGCTGAGACCTTCGAGACATTTCATCAGAGGGAACTTTGGAGCATAGACCCATGCCAGAGCAACCTCCAGGAAAGCACTTTCAATCAGTTCACTCTCCATATCCAGTGATATACAAGGACTCTAGGAAGTGGTTCTGCAAACCCCAAGGGGCAACCTTTACACCCTTCCTCTTGTTTATAAGCTTCATAATGGGAAGAG
Organism: Glaucomys volans; assembly: GCA_020662805.1. Taxonomy (NCBI): domain Eukaryota; kingdom Metazoa; phylum Chordata; class Mammalia; order Rodentia; family Sciuridae; genus Glaucomys; species Glaucomys volans. The sequence continues at coordinate 655,099 of JAJEJO010000513.1, forward strand.
CCAGTGGAAAGAATTCTTTAGGCAAACTGGTATTTCCTCTCACCTCCCTCCTTTAAGAGGACACTGATAAACAATAATGTTAAACTGTAGACATTTGACAGACACTTCAAATTAACCAGTCCATATTTTCGGGTGCAACCACCTGCTCTTTGCATAAATCTACCAAAGGGCATTTAAACAACTAAAAATCTCCCATGATCCCTTGCATCTAGGAGTAATCTATATTATAATATTTCTAGTGAGATGTAATGGGTCTGCTGGGAACAGGTCTCCTTCCTCCTGTTTCAAATGGAGTGGGAATGTTGTGGCCATGAAGTCCTGTGATGACAAGTCAAAGTGCTAAGGATCGCAGAGGGCAGAGATAAAATCCATGATCTGAGGGCATCAGTCTGCACCAATGGAGATTGCTTCCGTCTGCACTTCCTGTTTACACCACTTCAAGTGGGTCTTGTTTGATTCACATGCAACTTGCTCCTAACCAATAGCGTAATGGACATTTGCTATTTATAGCCACTTGGGTTCTAGCAGAAGCACCAAGATTTCCTTTAAAATCACGACCTCTTCTGGGTATGTACATTGAGGAAGGAGGACGGTCAAATGCCCTGGGTTTGCCAACTGGTTGTCACTAGACTGAATAGTTTCCTGTACTTCTTGCTATGGGTCCCTAGTTTTCTATCCTTTATAATCTGGTTGTTCGGTCTTCACTTAGATTCTGAGCTACCTCAAATCCTTGCAATAAATTCCACATTTTCTTAAATTAGAATTTGTTTGCTGCCTGCAGCTGAAGAATTCTACTTGGTATTAATCTACATAATATTGATGATGAATAGCTTCTATCTGCTAGGCAAGGTGTTAAACCCTTTTCATGCATTAGCCCATGTAATTCTTGCGAATTGCCAAGAGCTCTGAAGTCCATTTCAAAGTTGAGAATGCTCAGACTCAATGAGGTCAAATAATCTCAATATTGTACAGCTATTGCTCAGTGAATCTCCATGTGGTCCTCTGCATTTCGCAGCCATCTTTGCATTTAGGTTGGGCCTTGGTGACTGGTGTTGGTCAATGAAATTTGAATGGTAGTGATAGATGCTATCAGCAGGTAGGGCAGCTCAGAGCTTGTGTGCCTCTGCCCTCTCTTATGCTCTGCCTCTATAACCCAGGAAGATGACTTGGCTACAGATTGGGTGATGGCCTCCCAACTTAAACCGGACTCTGACAAACAAGAGATAATGACTGTTTGGGGACCCTATGAATCTAGCTTGGTTCTTCCTTGAAGATTTTCTTGCTTTGGATGCATGACTATGGAGATTCCCCAGCAGGACAATGAAATCATCATATAACACTTGACATTATTGAAAGAGTCACCTCCAACAGTTGTCATGAATGCTCACTTGCCTGAGGCTATTGACCTAGTAAGTGGAAGAACTTGGATTCAAACTATGGAAGGTGTGATTTCAAAGCTCAAGCCCAGTCTTCAGCCTCCAGGTGTCCTAAGTAAGGCTGCTTAAGGGCTTGGGAAGGACTGGAATCCACTGACACTGCTAACTTTTTACTTGCTTGCTTCCTTCCTCTTTCCCTTAGGGAGAACCCTGGGCCAACCAGGTTTAAGGATCACTTACTCTGCCTTCAGCAGGAAAGAACAGTGAACTGAAATGCTGGAAGCAGAGAATACCCCAGGTTACCTCCCAGCTCCCAACAGGAGGAGGATGCTCATCATTATGCTAGTGACTTTGCTAATTTGATTCCATTCATACCCATCACTCTGCTGAGAGGGGGGCAGGGAGTATGTTGTTTTGATGGTTATTCCCTTATTCTGCTGGTCCATCCTTCTTCTGCCCTTTCATCAAAACTAACCTTCTGTTAGCCTTCATGACCTCTACGTTCTGACCTCAACTTCCTTATTTTCTACCACCACTCTCTGCTCTAAAATAGTTTATTTCAATTTAATTCAGTACAGATGATCCTCAGCTTATGATAAAGTTATGTCCTAATAGACCTGCCATCAATTGAAAATACCTTATATTGAAAACGCCTTTACTTCCCCATCATACCAAACGTCAGAGCTCATCGACCACATGCTGTAGGGCACTGATTATTTACCTTTGTATTCATGGGGCTGCCTGAGAACTGGGGCTCCCTACTGCAGCCCAGCATCAAGACAGAAAATTGGTACCACTTGTCACAAACTCAGGAAAAGATCAAAATTCAAAGTGCAGTTTTTACCAAAAGCACTTCACTTCCACACAATTATAAAGTCATTAAATTATTAAACCATCATAAGTCAGCCATATTAAATATTCTGTGTATTAAATATTAATCAGCTATCTATTCTATGCCAGGTGCCATGCAAGGCTCCGAGGAATGAAAGGTGACAGATAGGGGACTGCTCTCCTCAAATGGCCTGTGTTCTCACAGGAGCCAGGACAGACAGACCAATGCACTGTGATAAAAACTCTGATGGGGAAGGTGGGGGTGCACTGAGGACCCTAGGAGAGACCCACACTGCCAGAAAGAGAGCCCTTCCCCAGCACTGAAAGTAGCCCATTTATTTGACCAAGAATTCAAACATAATGGAAGATAAGATGCAGCAAATGTCAGTTTTTCTGGAATTCCTGATTTGCAAACAGGACATGCAGCCACTGGTGACTCCTCTGCACGGATGTTGTGGCTACAGAGGATTGACACACCAGGGGCTGATACACATTCTGAAAGCAGTGAGAACTCTGAGGATCAAGTGAAAGAATCAGTCCTCCAAGGCTCAGCTTGGTAACAACAGGGCTAAAAGCAAAGTTGGTATCCACATGTCCCCCCAAACGTTCTGGCTTCCAACTCCCTGAAAAGTCACTCCTATCACAAGGAGCCCAATCCAGGCTGAGGCAGGGTTACCTTCTCATCATCCAGTTCCTCTCTCTGCTCAAGCCAGCTTATACTGCTACTCCAAAAGGTCGCCACCTCCTCTTGCTTTACTTTAATCTTGCCAAGCTCCAGCCATCTCCCTAACCCTCCCAGCCTTTCCCACGAAGCCTTCTCTGGTTTCTATAGTTTGCATCTCTCTTCTATCTCTTCTGCCCAAAAGTGAACATTCAGGTAATTGGAGATATGAAATTGTTCTTATGAGGGTTCTAGTTATGTAGGATAGAACTGTCTCATTGTACCTCCCATAGATTTCTTAATACCTGGTACAATGGCCAACTAAACATTAAATAGGTCTGCTTGGTATGGTTCAAAGTATTCAGTGGGTGCTCATTAGCTAGTTTTTGAACCAACTTATTATGGATAGAGGAAAAAGAGGCAGATTGGTCCAGGACATGGAGGGTCCCTGATTCTGAGTGGTATGGGAAGGGAAGTGGTCCTATGATCCAGATCCTTTGCTAATTACTGCATACATTACCCAGTTAATTTTAATAACAGCCCTCAGAGTTAAGCACTATTATTGTGAATTAGTAGATAAGAAATAATATGGCATTGGAGAATGATTCAAATTCAAATCTGATACTAGGGTTTTGGTTTTATACCACACTGATTCCTCCAGCAGCCATACCAAGGGAGAACTGTCCTGAGAATGCACAGGAGTGGAGGAAAATGTGGGAGGGCTTGGAGTGGCTTTCACAGATGCATCTCTTGAGCCAGCGAGTATTCTGAATGACTGCACCCCAGTAGATGCAGTAATCACATCGTTCCCAGGGGCGCAGTACTGGAGACAGCCAGATGAGCTGGCTTGCCGAGCTACCCACCAGATTGTGCTTCTGTTGTGACTATTTTAGTATTTAAATAACTAATGTTGACTTAAGTGGCTTAGAATCACTTCTGTTTTTCTTTTGTTTATAAAACAGCTAAGTGATAGGAATATATGAATCTCTAATTATGAGGGACATAATATATTAAAGAAAGAACTTGGGGGAAAAAATTGCCATTTCAAGGAGTATAGTGTGGTGTCAGTTCCCATCTCCGAGGTCTCGGCTGATGGACATGGAAGCGGCTGGCTGCAAGCAGCTCAGTAAAGCAGAATAGCAACTGTCAGGAAGCGAGGAGATTCAATTTCTAAAACCAACCAGGGTTTCGGTGACCTTGCACAAGTCACTTCACCTTTGGGCTTTAGTTCCCGAGTCTGTTAAAGGCAGGAGTTGGATGAGTTAAAAGCCAAACTCCTTCTCACAGTCCAGAGGTGCTGTGATCTGGCCTCTCCTTCTCTGTCACTGTGTTCCTGACACTCCCTCCTTCCCTCCTGTGAGAGCCTGAATTGGCCCTCATGTTTGCTCTGTCACTTCCTGAGATGCCCTCCCATGCTTTTCCCTTCAAGATGGTTCTAGGTGCTCCTCCACATTTGGGTTTAGCTCAGAATGGCTTTCCCCGACTTTCTAGAACACTCCTCCCCAGGTATGACTCCATTACCTTACTTCATTTTATTGAAAGTATTGTTTCTTAAAATCTCCCTTCCTCTCTATTCTCAGTCTCTTCTTACTAGAAAAAGTTCTGCAAGAACTGGGACTTTTGTCCATTTTCTTTCAATGCTCCAACCCTAACACGGAGAACAAAGCCTCATTCTAGTATATGCTCAGAAAATACAGACTAACCAAATGAATAGCAAAAGCGAGTCTCTACAGTTTTCAAAAATAATCAACCAAATTTAATCTCATTAAGGCTTTATTGTCCTATAAAGAAAAAGTTTTGTATTTCATTAACAAGATGTTTCTTTTTCTTTTAGTGGCGAGACGATCAAATTCAATAATCAGGGGCGTATTAGGGAAGAACAGAGAGGAACACTACACTGGATATGCTTATATTTTATGAAGCTGAATCTGATTTTTAAATGTCAATGGCAAAAAACAGAAAGAGGTGTATAACTTGGAATCAAGAAAATTTCATTACCCCCATTTATAAAATGGAGGAAAAACTTCCCTAATGGCCTAATGTTGGTCAGTGGTAGAAGCTGGCTTTCAAACTACATTTTTGTCTAATGTCTTTTGCATCCCAGGTTTGATGATCTGACTAGCACAATCTCCATCACCCGCTTTTCCATAGTTCTGAGGGCAAGGCTGATACAACTCAACCCTGACTCTTTGTTGCACCTTGAACTCTTTGAATTCTACACACATTATGCCTCATCCTCGTCTCACATACCCCAGTTTTAAGAAAATGACTGAGAACTTCAAAGAAGGAACATAGGTTTCAATTGACCTGGAAGGATTTGGTGAGAGAAAAGGAAGAAATGAACTATGAGGAAGATTGAGACCTCCCTTTACCTCCTGTGGCCAGAGTGTGGAAGAGCAGAGCTGGTTGACTGGAAGAAGTTGGACTAGAGGGCTTTCAAAGTCAATCCTAATCCTAGGGCTTGGATTTAGGTGAACAGAGGAGTGAGCATACTCAAGCACATTGAAACGTTATCATGAGCATATGTGAGTCCAGTGGATGGATTGCCTGAGAACTTAAACAACTAAATATTAAAAAAGCAATCTATGACCAGGTACAGTGGCACATGCCTATAATCCTAATGACTCAGGAGGCTGAGGCAGGAAGATAGCAGTTCAAAGCCAGTCTTAGCAACTTAGTGAGGCCCTAAGCGACTCAGTGAGACTCTCTCTCTCAATAAAATTAAATTAAAAAAAAAAAGAACTTGGGGGCGGGGGCTGTGGCTCAGTGGTTAAGTGCCCTGAGTTCAATCCCTGGAAAAAATCAAATAAAACAAACCAAAAGGCAGCAATCTAGAGGAGTACATTCTTCCTCTGGGGTATTTAACACAAAGAAAGGATCCTTTTCAGGAGGTCTGAGAGAGATCATCACAATGTTATACTCTTAAACTAAACTCAGAAACTCAAAGATCAAATGTCTTCTCTGAAATGCAGAAGCTAGACTAAAATAAAGGAAAGGGGAAGGGAAGTAAAAGGTATTATAAAGATAAAGGGAAGATAAGTAATGCAGAGGAAGAAGACCTATACGTGGAGGGGTAGGTAAGGGGAGGCAATGCAGAATTCATTCTTAAAAATTTAAGTGCATAGGTAAGTATATAGTAGGGAACTTCACCTTTATGCATAGGTAGAAAGAATCGATCAAATATAAATAGATGAGTGAAAGCAGTCTAGTAGAGGAAGGAGAAATGGGGTGGGGAGGACAGGAGGGAAAAGGGGGATCATGAAACCAATTACATGCATGTATGAGTTTGTTGGGATGAATCCAATTACCATGCCTAACTATAAAGCTGTAATTTTAAAAAGATTTTTAGAGATGACATCCACCTCCAGAGACCATCAGATCCAACTCAGTTTCTTTAGATATAAGAACATGATGGCATTATTCCCTCGTAAATTAGGAGGCACTGGTGACCTGCATGTTAAACATAACAATGCACATGGAGCTCTTATGGCCCACATCTGTCAAGTTGCAAGTATGAAAGTGTTGGTTAAATGATAACTATTAATCGATTCTAGTTGGATATTTAAATAAACTATTATGTGTAAAGATCCAAGAAGACAACCACTGCCGAGGAGCTTGTGTTCTAGTAGGGAGGATATTATGTACATCAGGTGCATTGGCATTGAAAAGGACTGAGTGACAAGCAGCTCCATGGGACAGGTAAGGCAGAGCCATGTCCCCCACATACCAACTAAACTCCAGTTCCCACAAGGTAGATCTGGATAAAGAAAAAAGGGCCGAGTTAAAATGAAAAGGAATAAGATTTCCAAGGAAGGAGGCAATTTTGTAAGGTGAGAATGATCATTTGTGATTTTTAAGATTCAAAAAGGATAATAATTCTGCTTTTCTTACCACTTGAGGCTCTGAGGACTCCAGGGTGGGATGATTCTTGGGTGGACCTCCCCTGACCGAATTTGCCTTCTTTCTCTGCAACCCTGAATAATGGGGTTTGTATCATTCAGGTGTGTTCTGCTTCTTTGAGGAATGGGCGTCTAAAAGGATAATACCATGGGTGAGGGATAATGGCTGTGGAGAATACATTCTCAGCAGGCCATCAGGACAAGATGACCCCTAATTCAATGATAGGATATCATCCTGAGTATATCATACCATAGCCATTTTGCAGATCATGATAGTGTTCCCAGTTTGAAACATTTAACTTGGTTAAGGTTGTGAGAACCCCCTCTAATAGATCTCCAGGTAGCTTAGCAGATAAGAGTTGTTCCTTGTCCTTCTAGGGAACAAGCACTGGCATGAGGATTAGGGGATCCACCCTTGGGTGTCAGCTCCTTGCATTCTGCAGGTTTCAGCAAGACTCTGAACCGCCCTGTAATCTCTGTGTGACTGGCTGCTCCTTGGTGCCCTTCGACTTCTAAAATCTCAGGAACTAAGATTTGCTTCACAGGATGGGATGCTAGAGGGATTCCCTTTTGACTCCTTTTATCTCCTTCCCTTCCTCAGAATCTTGTGGGATGGAGGCAAGGTAGTGCTGAAGGCATTTTCCATAGACTGAAGCCTCATAAACTCAGGTTTGGGAAATGAAGGCATTACCCATCTACATTTTGCATTCACAAGCTGGCCTCCTGCAGCTCATTATCCCAGTCCATCCATTATTTCTATCATCTCTATCTCCTTGGTCCAAATCTCCCATCTGAATTTGGTTTTGCAACTTATTTCTTTCATTTTTCTTTAGCTAAAAGCTCTTCAGGAGAGAGTGTTGGCAATAAAGCTGAAGAAATTTAAGGAACCTAAATGTGCTGTGTCCTTTATGGATTCTTTATGCTTTTGCACCTTTTGTGGGGTTGGAAGCCTCTCGCTGATAGTAATGAGTTGCTCAGGGCATGTGGTGTTACCAGGCCTGGGTATAATGTAAATGAAATTATTTGCTCTGGAAATACCCAGTCCAATCTCTTGGCAAATTGCAATTCCTGAAACTAGGTCCCTTTGGAAGCTGCTTAAATAAATGTATACCTTTTTTGAAGGATCTACAGCAATTCAGGAGAAATATTGGGTTCTCTCGGCTCTATGTGTCATAAAAATTAATTAGCAATCATTTATCAGAACTTGTTAATTGCCAGATTGTTCACTGTTTGACAGATTAGACTGAATCAGTAAAATACTTGTCTGAAATGATAAATGTTTGAGGAGATATGGTTAGCCTGCAATGTATACATATATCAAACATTACAAGGTACCTTGTTAACATACAATCCTCATGCTTTTATGTATCCATTAATAAATTTAAATTAAAAAATACTTCTCCAAGAAATGCAAACTATTTTCTACTTTAGTATACATGTATATTGATTTGTTTATGTATTTGTAGAAGAAAATTAAGCAGACTTTTATACTTTGCCTGGTTACATAAAGAAATATGTACCAAACTAAGCCTTCTTCTGTGTTCAGAACTGTGCTGGAAGAAATGTCAAAGAGGTTATAAAATGCCTACATACCACTCAAGAAACTTTAAAAATTGAATTGGGAGTTATCCATTTATAAACATGAACCAACTAGAGGAGAAACACAAGGTAATATACAGTTAAGATTGCATGCCCAGGTATTAATCATGTAGCTGTTCAGGGAGAGGAATTACCAACCTGGGATGGAAGGGGATAGGCCTTCTGCAATTTTAATAAAAGGCTGGGGAATTTGCTGATTGTGCCCTTTTTAAAAAACCATGAGGAAAATCGTTTTCAGGGTTCAGACCTACACAACTATGAACCTGGGCAAGGCTAGCCCTAGGTGTTTCAAGAAACCTGGAAGAGATTCAGTTGAGTCTGGTGCCCAGACACAACCTGGAGATGGGTATAGGGCCTATAGGCAGTTTCTGTAAAGACCACATTGCCTGCCATAGCAAAGCAAGCCTTCCCTCCCGAATCCAGAGTCAAGTCCTGGGTTCTCAGGACAGCCTTGCAAGTAACTCCCTTCTTGAGTGAGTCAAATCATATTAAATAATACCTTTACAAGTTTTAAAGAATATGATAACATTTGAAGGTAGGGAGGGAAGTTTGTGTCATAGAGAGAGCTGTCTCCCTAGGCAGAAAAGGGGAATCACAGGAAGAGGGAATGAGGCCTCTGCTCTCCCCATTCTTTGGCCTAGGCCTGCCCCTGAAATAGACCAACTTCCTTTCAAGCGCTGTCATGCATTTTTGAAACCTTGGCCCTCTAAGTAGCAAGGAGTCCACACCTCCCAGAGCAGACCTTTTACTACCATGGGGTCAGGAGGTAGGATGGGGTCGCTCTCCTCCCCTGTGTTCTCACTGGGGGGAGAACTATAAAGTTACAATATATCCCTCTTCTACAGAGGAGGAAATGGAAATATTCAGGAACTTTCCCAAAGTAGTATAAAAAGCAGAAGAGCAACAACAAACTCCAAGTCGTTGTGACCCTTTACTCTGTCTGTACTAGGATGTACGTACTGAAAAGAGCACCAGATGGGAACCGGGCTGCCTGGATTCTAGCCTTTGCTTTGCTGCATCTTCATTAAATGATTTCAGGCAATTCCTTGTCATGTTTTGGGCCTCAACTTTCCACAGAAGACACTGCACCAGATGTTCCCTGAATTGAATGCAAAAGCCATCTTGGTACATAGCTCATCAGGCAAAGGGTTCATAGCTTTCATAGATTCAGAGAAATTCATGATCCTCCCAAATGTTAAGAAGCACTAATTTAACAATGCTGAGCAATAAAACTGCCAGTGCTTCTGAATACTGTCTTCAGCATCATTTAAGTATTGTACATGTTTGTTTAATTATGATTGAGGTAGCTGCTCCTTTAGTCCTGTGTGCGCGTGCATGTGCGTATATATGTATATGCACATATACACATATATATACATATATACATATATACATATATACACACACACACACACACACACACACACACAGTCTATGGACCCTAATTTATTTATATGCAGTGCTGAAAATTGAACCCAGCCTCTCACACATGCTAGGCAAGCTCTACCACTGAACTACAACCTCAACCCCTTCAGTTCCATTTTAAAGGAAAAAAAGAATGCATGCATCTCATTCCGATGCTAATTCACAATGTGGGTGGAGCTAGGGAAGAATAGAGTTACTTTGGATTATGTAGAGAGGAGTGAAGGGAGGGGACGGGTATGGGGGGAGGAAGGACAGTAGAATGAATCTGACATTCTGACCCTCTGTTCATATATCACTACATCATGTACAACCTGAAGAATGAGAAGTTATACTCCATTTATATATGATGTGTCAAAGTGCATTCTACTGTCATGTTTAACTAATTAGAATTTTAAAAAAGGACATTAATCCTATTAAGTGTTAAAAAGTAAAACAATTCAAAAAAGAATGCACAAAGAAGAAACCTTCCTAAGGACACAAAGATTAAGTGGTAAAGGCCAGATCTAAACTAAGGCAGTCTGTCCCAGAGTCCTTATTTCTGACCATTCCACCCTATTTACTTTCTCAGACAGCCAGAGGAGGACTGTGCCTCCCAAGATTACAGCTGAAAGATCAGGGGCTGGTACAGTTCCCAGGAGGTCATCTGGTTCAATGGCTTCTGAATCTTTTCCCACTTCCCTGGACACTTTCTTTTCCCCTACAGGGCCATATGACCTTTACAGCAAGCTGCTACATAAAACAGATGAGAGCTTCTCCGAGAACAGGAGTGTATGTGGTGTATCAGAGCAAGACTGTATGTGTGAGTGCACTTGAGTGTGCATGTGAGCTATGGGCGTGAGATGGGCTGGTGCCTCAGAATCCTGCCCTTGAGGACTCTCAATCATCTCTTCTAAACCTCAGAGCCTCAAAGAACATATGAGAATCACTAATCAACTCCTGCCCTTGTCTGGGGATGTCAGATGGGGCAGAGAACAGGTAGCAGAGACATGCAGTACATCATAGGGACAGGAACCCATGCCAGGCCACTTCCTTTGTGCCTAATCTTACTAAAACCAGGTCACCATTCAACCCTCCTCTCAGGACTATTATCAGTCACAAACACTCTCACCTTCACACCTTGCAAACCTCCTCCTGGGCTTCCTGGGCGAATAAGCATTTCTAACCATGCCTTGGCTATAGTCAGTCACCAGGCAGCATTCTGGGCAAGTGGACAAAAACTCTGGGAGGGTTTGGCAACATGGGGAAATGTCAACATCTTATTGAAGATGTTCAGCTACAAGTGGTGGAAGTGGGGCAGGAGTGAGGGTGTCAATCACCTGGAATATCCTCATAACACTCAAGTCAAGTTCTTCCATTTGTCGGCTCTGAGTGGAGTAGTGGGGATGGAGGAGGAAGATGGCAGCTCTTCCCCTGCAGGTCCCCAGACACCGAGGAGACCAGTTCTCCCAGATAGAACATGTCTGGAGATGTCAGACTTGCTTAAGACTCCACTCACAGCTTTGCTGGCCTCCCTGCCACTTGCCTTCCTCCTGGTTTGCTGTCCTATCCCTTTTCTGTCCTAGCAATTGGCTTCTGGACCTGGTCAAGTGTTCCAAGGAACAAGTTCTTGGGGAGCAGTGGTCTGATTTCAGCAGGGCGGGGAGCACTATAAGGCAGGGTGGGGACCAGAAGCCACAATACTTCCTGGGAAGTCCCTGCATTGCTACAGGACTGGGCGATTTCCATGCTTGGAACACTGGTGTCCTCCTCTACTTTCTCGTTCTGCAGCTTAATTGGGCTGCAGATAGACAAATATACTTTCCAATGAGCATCTATTGTGTGCTCAGCACTGTTAGGTGCTGAAAGAGAATGAAGAGAAAACCAGTTATTGTGAAGTTTCTGGTATAAAGGGGGAGACAAATTTAAATCCAATAAGCACATTGGTTATGGTTAGAAATGGTTAAAAACCGTGTATAGGAAATGCAGGAGCTAGAAAAACAGGATGCTTGGCTGAGTCTAGGGATGGGGCAGGGAAGGTTTCTGTGTATCGGTAATATGATTAATTTATGGTCTAAGTGGTAGGTAAATTGATGAGGAGGAGAGGTGGAAATAGCATCCAGGTGGAGGGAACACCAAGTGCTAAAACCAGATGGAGCACTTCATGACATTCACCATGGAATATCAGCCCCTCACACACAGACACATTCTATGCACTTATTACCTCCCAAACCACACACACCTTACAATTTCTCATTTTTTTTTAAGTTGTTGGAGAGGCAGACACAAATGTGGAACAGAGTTAGCGAAATGAGGGGTTAGAAGGAGCGTAAGAGGCACACAAGGGCGGGCCATACAGCCTAGGCTGTCAATCAGTCGAGGGAGTTTATTGGAGGAGATAACCTTGGACCAAGAGTAAACTTTCCCAGGTAGAGTGAGTGAGGGGAAGGATGCTAATCTTAGGCAGAGGGCACAACTTAAGCAAAAGCTTAGTGATAGCAAACGACCTAGTACCTGCACAGGCAACTGATCCGATTTCCATGTTACCAGGAGATACGTTGCAAAGCAGGAAGATGAGGCAGGAAACCTTGCATGACATCCTTGTGCACGTTTATTCTTCCTGTGAATACTCACTGAACATCTATGTTCTAGGGCCTCTCACTCTGATACTGCACCAAATGAGACTGGGTCCAGGGCCTTGGAACTAATACTTACATGAAGCAAGTACTAGTCAAGAGAGGAAGTCAACCCAACAGACAGATGGGAGCTGCGGAGGAGACTGGAGTAGCAGGAAGAAGGTAGACTATGCAGACGTCATCAAGGATGTGGGTTTTGATTCTCCAATCAGTGAGAGTTTCTGTCAGGGTTTTGAGTAGAGATTTAAACACATTCAGCCTTGCATTTTGAGATTATTCTGGCAACAGTGGAGGGAAGACATCTATTGTCTGAATTAGTTGCTCTACCTTCTTCCCTCAACCGATCGATATCTGTCAAGTCAGTGGACGAGATCCAGAGAAGCCACTCTCCAGCATCACCTGCCTGTGGAGAACTACCAACAGCTTCCACCAGCTCTCTGGACACCTGCAGCCATCTCAGGTTGCTAACAATGACGCCTTCCTGCCCGCCTCTGAGGCTAAATGCAATGTCTTCACAACAATTACAGTAATACCAAGCTAGGAATGGCTGATGGAAAGCTGTTCATCCATGTAATGAGGTTTCAGTTATATTTTAGAAATGTGTCAGATAATTTGGCAAGAAATAGCAGAAATTTTGCTCCTTGTCAAGAGATGGGGAGGTGGAACTCAGGTTCCTTGGCTTTAGCTGCAATGTGAGAAATGTCATCTGTATATGAGATGCTCAGGGCAAAGTAAGTAAACGTGAAGGGGCAGTGACAGCTGTAGGTGCCCCAAACACCATGCAGTGGAAGGGGAAGAGAGACTAGGTGTCCATGGCATGGTTATTACCTAATTGTGACCAAGCACTTATAATACATCAGCCTAGCCATCTCCTTTAAATATGATAGCCCTATGGGACAGGGATTAGCCTCATTTGACATAGTAGCATTGGGATCTATAATTTCTAACTTCCAACTCTGCTATTACAATTATTCTGAATTTATGCTCCATCACTGAACTTAAAAAACCCTCAATGGGTACCTGTTTTGGTGTAGAGTTGTAAAGTTGATTTTCTTATTATTGAATGAAGAGCCTTGTACATGCTAGGCAAGTACTCTACCACTGAGCCATATTCCCAGCCTATGTTTATTTTAGTGAAGAAAGAAATGTGCATAGAGTTTCTAAATAAGAGCATCTTCCCCACCAAGCTCAGGTGAATCTCAATATTGTATATTTCCCGTGTGATATTCATAGGATCTGAGATAGTCATTCTGGTCAGTGCTCCCAAATATGGGGCATGCAGTGATATTTTAAGCAGTACCTAGAATCTACATTAAATAAAAGGGAATCATTGTAACAAAATTGGTCCTATTATTTCACCCCTTTCAAGTTCCCCATTAGAGTAATTCTGTGGTTTATAGTATCAACCACCCTGTGGAGTCATGTGGGAGGTTTGTAAACTGAGGCTCAAGCCCACCTCAGACGGGCTGAATTATCTGGTCTTCTACAGCACATCTAACACATAATTGTCCTGCAAGTCATTTGGGGTCTTGGTACAGTGCAGATTCAGATTGCATAGAGCTGGATGGGGCTCAAGAGTCTACATTTTTTACCAGATGCCCAAGCTGCTGGTTGGGGGCCATCACCTCTGGAAGCAGGAGTCCAGGGTGCAGTCACAATGAGAACCACTGCTTTAAGGAGAAGTCTCAGTTTGGTGCCAGTGTCTACCCCTATATTTTTTAAGGTTTAAAAAATTTTAACAAGAGTAAGCCATACAAACACAAGGAACAGAAATCAAATGGTGTGTGGCGAACAAGGAGCTTGCCTCTCTTTTCTATTCCCAAGTGCCAGAACTGCTTTCCCTCCACAGAATCAAATCAGCCTCTCCAAAGGATCCTTGCATATGCGACCATAGAAGTATGTGCACATATCCTTTTAAAATATTCACAAATGGCAGCCCTCCATTCAGCACTTCGCTTTCCCCCCACTTAACAATATGTCTTGAAGATGGTGCCATTACTGTGCATAAAGAGCTGCCTCAGTCTTTTTTATTGTGGTAAAATGCACATCGCATAGAACTTACCTTTTAACCATTTTAAAGTGTATGGTTTAGTGACATTAAGGGCATTTAGGCTGTCATGCAGCCATCCCCACCATCCGTCTCCAGAATGAGTTCATCTCATTCTGTACCCACCGAGGGATGCCAGTTCATATTTAACTCTCTTTATAAACAAAACCAGAGCTTTCTGCAGAAAGCGTCTGACTAGAGTTGACTCACTTTGCTGTGCATATTAGATTGAATCTCACAGTTGCTCTGTGGTAAGAAATACTAATTTTCTACTTAAAGTGGTTTTCTTTTTTTTAAAAAAAAAAACCCTAAGTTCCATTGAAATAGCAATGTCTGGTAAGAGTGAAGTCTGCACCTGTTTGTGCTGCAAGATGTGACAGTCACAAGTGAAGGAACGACACCCAGGACACTTCCCTCCCTCTTCTGAGCACCCAGCTGCCCTTTACCTCCCCACATTGAGCAGCAGAAGTGACTTTGCTTTTTGGGCAGCAGGATTTAGACCCATGAGCAATCTTTTCAATATCTAGAGCTCCTTCTTTTCTTATCCTTAACACAAGGGTAACCAAAAACAAAGGCCCGGGCCTCTTATGGAATTTTGTTTCCCCTGAGACAGGGAATTCAGCCCCAGGCACATGACAATAGTGACATTAAAGTATTGCCCATCTAGACAATAACTTTGCATGTGGGCATTTGACTTCAGAAAAGTCAGAGAAGAGCATCAACTGTAATAGGAAGCTTTATAACAGAACTTAGCTAAGGCAAGAGGCGGGTTCACTATGTGGCCCAGGAGAACAGCTTAGGATTGAGAATCCACAGACCTGGCAGAGAGGTCTGGGCTCACCACCCACCAGCTGAGTGACCTGTAGCATGTCATCTTTAGCCCTCCAAGCATCAGCTTTCTTCATCGGCAAGATGCTGAGCTGAAGATTCAATGTAGTGAATCTAGGGAGGTGTTTGGTGCTGGGTCAGCACATTGTTCGTGTTTAAGAAATGGAAATGTTACAGTCCTACATCTTCCCTGCAACAGAATTAAAGAAAGGAGGTGGCTGTGGGTGAAGGTGGAGTGCAGGGACACTGGCCATCCAGACAAGTGTCTGCCTGTCACTACCCAGACCACTCTACTAGGTTGTTGATAGAAGAAAGCGTCCCTAAAAGAATGGCAATAACCCAAAACATTTTGTACTCTTATGCAGACTAAACAATCAAAATTTAGAAAAAAAACCCCAAAAAACTATAATAGGCACACATTTTCTTAGAAGCCGATACCAACTTAATAAACTTCTGAATATCTCCCATGTGCCTGGAAAAGCTCTGGATACCAGGGGACAAGACAAGATGGACAAGATGCTTGTGTTCAGAGGTTTGCCCTCTAATAAGCTGCTCTAAGCCCCTGACCCCATGGCCCATTCAAATCACCCCCACATAATCCTGCTTTTTTCCTAGTGTCCTGGAAAGCCAGGATGTCTAGTGACTCCTGCCATGCAGAGGAAGAGAAAATAAATGGCTTTCTTTTCAGAGGGAAGGGCAAGTATCTATTTGGAAGATCTTTCAATTATTAAGAAGGAAGATTAGCAATTATCAATGAGGTGTCTGTGTGTGACAGGGAGAGCAAACTGAACAGAGGGATATGATGGCCAGGGCGCCAGGCTGGAGCTGCTCCATCATGGATTGGAAGGTTGGCAAATGAGCAGCAGCAGGATGATCTGATGGGGCTTGGAATATGTCCTTAGTAGGAGCTTCCAAAGACTGTGCACATGAGAATGATTTGTTGTGTGATAGGAAATATCAAATCCCTAACCCGTGCATTATACTAGCCCAGGCAATGGATTTGAACATCAAAAGAATCATGTTCAGATCCTGGCTCCACCACTTAACTGGTGCTTAACCTTACCAGCCTTAGTTTTCTAAGATGTAAAATAATGATTGCAGTATTACTTCACCCAGTTGAGGGAGAATTTAATGCAGTTCTGCACATACGGGGGTCTGACCGGGTCAGCAGTGAATGTGTGAGGAGGCCAGGGAACACAGGATCATGCTGCTGCAGAAAATGAGTCAGGGCAGTGCCACACAGGCATCACAGGGGTGCTGTCCCCGCCCTGGTTCCCATTCCTGCCTTGTCTCTACGGACCTCACAGCACAGCTACAGAAATATCACTTAGGAGGTCCAGTGCTTTCTTGATACACAGCTGCCTTGTAGGCCACTGTTTCATCTGCTTTTATCAATGATGGAATTCAGAGGCTGGTCCTGAGTCTAAGATGCAAATTACTTGAGCTATCTCGCAGCATGGCAAACAGGCTTTATGATCTGTCATCAAATACAACTTGGGACCAAAGCAGGCTGAAAAGAAAACAAGAGAAATTGGGCAAAAGGAAAGGAGGGGCCTTGTAGAGCAAAATTCCGCCACACTCACGGGTTGTTGCAATCCTGTGCTGTTGGACAGAAGGCAAGTGGTTAAAGAAGCTCAGGAAAAATGAAGCAAAAGAAAAATGTACAGGCTCCAGAAGCCAGAGCAGGGCTGGAGTACCCAGGGAAAGAGGTCAGGCAGGTCTGTCCACAGGGCCTGGGGGAGGACCAGCAGGACGGGTTTTTCCAATGCTGATCTGTAATGTGTTATCAAACCATCTCCTGAGGTGAGGGTGATTCAGGTGAGAGGAATTTGGCAGTTGAGTGCAGGTGAGGAGGCTGAGTTTATGCCCTGCTCTCGCTTCTCTCAGTCTGGTGGCCCTGGCCATGTCTGTGTTCCCTTGACCTCAGCTTCTGCCCCCCTAGGATAGGATAATACCAGGACCTACTTCCCAGCATGGTTGTGTCAGGATTATATGAACTAATTAGATAAATTTGCACATAGTGAACACTAGATGAAGGAAGTTTTTGGTAATTCCTGTTAGTACTGGAAAAGCAACTGAGTGCCCTGCATGCTCTGGGAGGAGGTCACCATTTTCTGGGTCATGGTGGCCTTCCTGGCTATTGGGACACTGGCAGGAACAAGTGTCGTGCAGAGGGAGAGTGGCCAGTGAAATAACAGGTACCCAATTGGCTGCACATCTAACAGAGCAAAGGAAGGGCAACTGACTTGACCAGACCTCGGGACAACTTCTTGTCCCTTATCCCCACCATGGGTTAACTCTAGATTTTATATCAACAGATTGAAGCTATCACAGGACAATGTTATCCGAGGGCTGAAAGAAGCTCCCTGGATGTCCAGGTCCAGAGCCCTGCCCTGAGCAAGGAGCGCCATTGTTTGCATCTAATGAGCAAACATCACTCCGAGGCTAGCCTGGCTGCCCGCCCATGAGAGAATTCTGAACAGAGGAGAAAGTTCTGGAAAGTTTGGTGAAATCCTAGAGACAGAATTTGTTTCAACCAGGCACTTCCCTCCCTGGCTGGAGGAAGAGAGGAAGCCAGTGAGTACTCGGAGGTATGTTTGTGGAGGGGAAGTTGGTTGGGTTTTGGAGTATAAACTCACGATAAACTGGATTCCCAGAGAAATTTGCCTTTCCTTGAGAGTTTATTGAAGTATGAGCTTGAAGAGGGCCGACTCTGGATTAGGACAGTCAGAGGTTCAAATCCTGACTTGACCAACCCATGGAACCCGACTGTCAGTTTTTACACATATGAGATCTTTGGAGTGATCAGACCTATTTTACACAAGTGTTGAGGAAAAGTAGGAGAAGCAACAAGTATTTGAGAGCTCTTACACACTGGCCACTGTTTAAATGCTTTATATGTATTTATTTATGTAGCCCTCATGATGACCCTGTGGGACAGGGTCATTACCATCCTCACAGTCAGGAGAACTAAAACAGAGTGATTAAGAAGCTGGTCTAAGGTCACACAGCTGACAACTGACAGAGCCAGGCACTGTACACCATGAATTCCACCCTTAACCACCACTCTGTTGCACATGAGCCAATCTGAGAAAAATGTTTCTATTGATGTTAGGTATGAAAAAATAGCTAATAAATGATCACCATCACATTATGTTACTAGTCCTTAGTACAGCATATCCTATCTGCAAAATCTCCTAAGGGTTTCGAGAAATTGAGAAGTTTGGTTTTAGCCATGAAAGTAGTTTCTAGGTTAGGGTGGATTTCAGATTTCCCATTGTGAAGATGCACCAAAAGAAAAATATTCTTTATAAAAACCTTGCTGATTTTTTTTTCTCTATTCAAAGTCATCCCTGGAAAAAATAGTTTCCTTTAGAACATTTTTTTTTTCTAAATCTTAGTAAACAGGTGGGCAGTAGTGTAAAACAAACAACGACAAAACCCCTGCAGTTTCCAAGAATCTTCATAGGCTTCATCTCAGGGGATGGCATTCTGTGAATTACCGCCTGGTAATGTCAACGGTTGCATAAAGCAAGATTTCAAGGTAGTCCAGTGGAGTAGCAGGCAGTGTCCCCAGTGGGTAGGAGCTCATGCTTCTGTATCCACCAGTGTGCATTCAAGTTCAGATTCTACCTTACAGCCTGGTGATCCTGAACCCTCCAAATCCCACATTCCCTATTTCCAGGAACAGAGACAATAGCAAGAAGACTAAGGTAGATTGTCCAAGGAATGCCCTTAGAACTTAGTAAGTTCTCAACAAAACTTACTGCCAATACTGACACATCATGGCACAAGGAGCTGGAGGAGGATTACTGAGAAGTGTGGCTAAGATCCCAGCCCAGGTCTCTACACGCTTACTGCAATTCTCTTTCCACGGTATGACATTGTTTGCAGGTACCTCCCACCCCCAGAAAAATCACCAGGACTCTGGACTGGCTCCTGATTCAAAAATTCATTTTCTTAAAAAAAAAATCCATTTTCTATAATGTGCAAATTGAGAACAGCACATGGAATAGATAAGAAGTGCCTTAAAAACAGAATCACAGAACCGATCTGAGGATCAGGTATAAAATTTGATGCCTCTTAAATCAAATAGAGGGCTGATGCCAGGAAGCCTTAATACCCATTACGACAAAGAACCCAGAAGTGCAAGGAGGGACCCATAAAACCACCAGTGTGTGAAACACCGCCAAATCCAGGCGGTTGCCAAGGAGAGAGCTCAGTGGGCTGCAGTCTCATGCTCCTCTCTGCAAAGTACGCTGGGTGTTAATTAAAGTATGTGAGTTGATTTTTTGAGGTAGCTGCCTGGGAGGAGGGATCCTGCCAAGAAGTCTCTTCCACTGAAAGACTTCGTTTGGAATCGGGTTTCTGCACGTAAATTCTCTAAAACAAACACTCCTCCCTGTGCATCCTCTGCTACCCAGTGCTTGCAGGGCTGAGCACTTGTGAGGGAAACTGCACTGGCTCCTACATCACTGTCACACTAGGAGCTTGACAAAGGGCTTGTGTCACATGTGCATCTCACCACAACCTGGCTTTCCACAGAGGGTGGTGGTTATTCCATTTACAGAGGAGACACAGGAGAAGGGAGAAACCAAGGGATTCTCCCCTAGTTGCAGAGAGAGGTAGAGTCCGTGGAAACACCTGAATCCTCAGATCCCAAACATGGGCCTCTTTCCAGCCTAACATTGAGCAACTCCAAACAACAAGAGATATGTGAGCAAGACCTGGTGGGGATTTAAAAGCTGGCTTGACAAAGCAGGCGCCCTCTCAGTTATCTGAAATTGTGTTGGTATGATGAGAAGCCGGGCATGACTACGATCAATACCATGTCTCCAGCCTCCAAGGGCGAACTGGGGTGAGTCACCGGAGGTGCTGCTGCTTATCAACACTGGTCAGCAGGGCCAGTCTTACCATAGCTGAATAATTCTCAGGGAACAAAGTCCACTTGGTGCCTTTTGGCCTTTTTCTTCTGTCACCCAGGAATGAAATCAATTGCCCCTCGGGCCCTTAAAAACCCAGGTGCCCTTTACTTCAGCCCTTAGACCAACATGTCTATCTTCCCAATGAGGACTGAGTGGAGGTGTTGGATGTCAGGGAGGCAAACTGGTGGTCATGAGATCCCCTACTCCCTTCTATCATTCATTAACTCCACACATAGTAACTGAGCCTCTGCTATTAATAGGAACTCTGCTAAACCTCAGTAGTTCTGAGCAGGCAGAATGGCGTGGACAGACTATACCCTCAGTGAGCTCATGTTCTAGAAGGGCAGATAAAAATAAGAAAACTTATCAGACTGTGATAAGCTTTATAAAAATAATGACCACAATGAAAGAAAGGAGCTGGCAGCATTTTAGATGCTGTGGTCTAGGGAGCCCTTTTTGAAGAGGCAAAATTTGAGCTGGAACCTGATGGGAGAGAGAAAGTCTATTATGGAATAATCAAGGGCAAAGTGCTCAGGCAGAGGGAAGATGGTGTGCACAGGTCCTGAGGAGACAGAGCTTGCAGGTGGCCAGTGTTGCTGCCAGCTGGGGGACCTGGTGTTAGGTGAGGTTGGGGAGGTGATCAGATTTGGAACCTCAAGGAATCTGGAGAAACAGGCTTCAGAGGCTGGATTTAATTCTAAATTAACTCCAGTATGCGGGTTCCATGTCCACCTCTCCCTTTCTCAAGCACATTTCTTTCCTTCTTTCTTTGCCAGTTCTAGAACATCCAGGGTTTGCTCCAGCCTCAGCAGCAGTCTCCAAATTCTTAATAACTCAGACCACGTGGACTACAATAGTCTGTTAATAGTCTCCAAATGGAGGCCCGAGGCAATAGAGACCAAGCTCAAATTAGTTTGTGAGCATGGCAGTGGGAGATGGAGGCCGTCCACTCTGTTCTGCCCAGAGAAAGGTTCTTTACAAACACAAGTTGTTCCTCACCAGCTCTGGGTCCTCCGAATCTGAAGACTCTTGGTAAAACATGACATCAGCGCAAATCCAGAGAACAGACTCCAGAATCAGTGAACCTGGTTTGACTCAGCCTCCCTGAGTCTCTTCATCCTCATTAGAAATTACAGATAATAACACCACCTGCGTCGTGGGCTTGTAACATAAAGTGCTTCACAGGCATGCTTTGCAAACCATCAGATTTCAATAAACTTTCGCCATTACTATTTTCATGACGTACCGTCATAAAAATCTCAACTCTCTTCCTTAACACACATTTGTACATTTACTGCTTTCAAAATCCTACATAATGGCTTTGTAAACTTCTGGGAAGAGGCCAGAAACAGGTAATGACCAATGCCTGCATGTTATAGGCTCTCCATAC
Source organism: Glaucomys volans (assembly GCA_020662805.1). Classification (NCBI taxonomy): domain Eukaryota; kingdom Metazoa; phylum Chordata; class Mammalia; order Rodentia; family Sciuridae; genus Glaucomys; species Glaucomys volans. The sequence continues at coordinate 676,692 of JAJEJO010000513.1, forward strand.
AGGTAAGTCATTTATGAGCAGTAGGTGGCAAAGGCCAAGGCCGCCTACAACAGGCTACCTGTTCATCAGTGTGAGGACAAAGCCAGGACCTCAGAGCATCACCACTGGCTTCAGTGGCTCTCAGAAATCAGTCAACTGCATGCCCAGGGCCAGTTGGCTTGGGCAAAGAGCTTCCCAGATAAAGAGGAGTGGAGGTTCCTGGAGCTGCTGATGCCTGGTGACAGATACAGCTTTAACCCCAGGACCCAGGGAAGGAGGTCAGGGGCAGCCTCCCTACTCCCTGCCAGTAAGCAGTGGGGATAGCTAGGGAAAGAAGACCATCCCCATATCTCAGGGTCCAGCAGAATGCTTACCTCTGCTCTCCTTGGTGCAGGCCACACAGCTGAGACAGGGCAGTCAGCCAGCCTTGGGATTCCTATGCTGATGGGGCACAAGGGAGGAAAGCTGGACACCTACCACCCCCAGTTCTCCCATCAAAGGGCAGCGACTAGGCGATCTTCCTCTTTATATCTGGTTGGTGCAGCCAGCCTCAACCACTTCTAGAGGTGCAGCCTTCAATTTCACACACCTGAACAAAATTCCTCCGCCCTGATTTCCTCCTCTCCTGTCCTACTGCAGAAACTTGCTTAGTCCCACCTCCTCATCCATTCTAGGCACCCTTCCAACCCTGTATCTCCACCCCGTCCTCCCTCCTCCCCTTCTTTCTTGGCTCCTGGCAGGACTGGCCTAACCAGTTCAGGTGCCCCAGAGAAGCAATTTAGGTGCTGCTTCTAGCTGGTGCCCCCTTGGCCCCTGGTCCTTACCAGTCCAGTTTGGCCCCCACATTTATTTAGAGAGAGCACATCAATCAGAACCAGAACTTGGAACTTTGGCTGAACCATGAAGAAATGAAGACTGCCTACTTTCCTATTTTCTGGTGCTTGATTAGAAAATTGTAGGCATGTGAAGTCCAGATATCTGGAGGGGGCAGGGTATTTACCCAAACAGGCCCCAAAGAGATCCCATGTTTTCCCCTTTTCAGTGTTGGGGAATTCAGTGAGGGAAGGTTGACAAAGCAATTCCTGTCTGTTATTAATGTAATAAGTCTTCCCAATGAATGGCTGTTGCACTTACTTTGCAGGTGGTCTTACAGGTAAGAAGTTAATTATTCTTGGGAAATGAAAATCATTGCTCAGTTACCAAATCTAAGAATTTGAGACTTTATTTCCTTATTCAGGCAGAATAATAATAATCTCCTTCCTGATCAGAGATTGCCAGATATTAGGGTTCACAGGAATTTGGAGGAATGTTAAAATGAATATTTCTATGTGAAATTCACAGGTTCCAGGAGGGCCCAGTGACCAGTATTTTTAAACAGTCTCCTGAGAAGATTCTGATGGGTGCTCTTGACATGCTGTTTGAGAATAGATCAAAATTCTCCTTTCCCTGCTTGGTATTTCTTGAAGCCTCTAAGTTGGAGACCAGCTGTTCTTCATTGTTTCCAACTCAACATTCCACCCCACCTTTGGGAAATTTCCAGCTGACTCCAGTGTCTTCTTTCTCCCTTTAAATGAGATTTGTCAGAGTAGAAAGTTGAGCCTCATAGATATTCTGTTCACTAGGAGGCTTTAGAGTGATGTCATTGAACCATTATTATTATAAGCAAAGATGATGGTCTCTGGTCCCCTTTCTCCACCAAAGGCCCAGACGGCACCTACTGCCACTTCCCAGTTACCTGCAAGGCCCTCAGGATCACCTGTCCAAAGCTAGTGTCTATTCAGGATCGTCTGGAGAAGAACCCAGGTGCATTGGCCCCACAATCATTTCTTTCTCTGTCTACAGACTGAGGTCCTTTTTGTTCAGTTTCCTTATTTCTTGAGTCAGGTTTAGTTTTAAAATGAGACTCTCATCCCCCACCTGCTCTCCCAAATGGAGTTATTATGCAGGCAACTTGATCCCACAGGATTCTTTGTCTATGTCAATCATTTGCACATGAAGCAAGCAGTACAGGGCCCATTTCATTCCAATCACACCTGCTAAGCACTGAACATGTGCTGGGCATCTGCTAGGCACGGTGCAGGGTGTGAAGGGGACCCAGGTGTCTTCTGCTGTTTTTAGGTAGAGTAGAAGGCACGGAGCGGGGGCGGGGGGGAATCAAATGATGAAGACTGGTATGGGAAAACCCACACTTAAAGCCATCTGAACCCCAGGAGGAACACTGGTGGCTGCCCATCCCTGCTCCATCAGTAGCTTGGGTGATTCCGTGTGATACAATAAAGAAACTAATAAATGTCTGCTTGCCTCCTCTGAGTTCCACAACATTTTCCCAACATTTCTTTGGCTTCAACACTCCTCAGATGAAATGAATGGCAGCATACTCAAGTGAATTTACAAACACAGACTTTGACACCAGACTCCCTGGATTCTATTGCTTGGCTCTCTTAGCTCACAGCTGAGTGGTTCTGGGCAACGTGCTTATCCTCTCTGGAGAATAATGACAGCACTTCCATCACAGAGCTGTGGCCAGGACATGAACTGGTAAGTGTAAGTGCTTTTTAACAGTGAAAATGCTTACATGTTATTGCTGAAGAGATCCTGGACATTGTTACTATGTGCTGATTTCACTCCAAATGATTCAGTGTTTTCTTAACTGAAGCTCACTAATGGCTCCCAAATGTTTGTATTTCTTGATGTGTGATTCTCAACCCTATGTTCAAGGTTCTGTATTAGTATCCATGCTTCCCTTCATGTGTTCATTGAACTCTTTTTGGTTGAGGATATGGCATGTGCCAAGAACGGTGCTGGCTGCAGGGGTTACAAAGGTACACAAACACAGCCATTGTCCCTGGCTCAAGTCTCTGGTATAGCAGATGTTGACTGAACAGCCAAAAAAAGTTGTAGAATTAAGGTTGTAATCAATGCTAAGAAGGAGAGATCCCTGGTGCTGTGATAGCATGTGAAAAGGGACTTGACGTGGCCAAAGGGCAAGGTTAGAACTGGGATGGAGTTAACTGTGTGGGAGTGAGAGTGGCATTGGAATATTCCAGACAAAAGCACCACATGCCTTGTGAAGTAGTCAGTTTTGTTGCAATAACAAATGATCTCCAAATCTTCGTGGTCCACCATAGAAGTTTACTCCAGGTAGGCTGTGGGTTGACTGTGGCTTGGTTTGGCTGTGCCTCTCATTCAGAGGCTCAAGCTGAAGTGACAGTCCCAAAGTGGGACATGCTATCAATGCTCATGGCAACAAGAAAAATCAGGAGCACTGTCAAACCCCTGAGAGCTTCTTCCAGGAGAGAGCATACTTCATGTCTACTTTCATTCCTTTGCTCAAAACCCATTGAGCATGCAGGGATGCACGGCGTTCCCCCCAGGGACAAGTCTACCCAGATGGCAGTGGGTACCAATGTGGTCTTCTCACAGGCAAAAGAGCAGAAATAAATAATTGCAAAGATAACATAATCTACTGAAACAAGGGCCTGCAGTAAACGGCAAATCTCAAAGGATCAGAGACTTGTACATCTAGAGCTGAGAGGGCTGTGAGGAAGTGGGATGGTGGGTGGGAATCTGACCTTTCTACTGTGAGCAGTGGGAAAACGTTGACTTTTACCCATTCAGCCTCCCTTCTTAGTGGTTAAATGAATGCTTTTCACATTTTTCAGGTTTCTGAAATGATATCTGTTCATTACAGAAAATTTAGAAATGGCAGATAAAAAAGAAGGGAGAAAAAAAAAAAAAACACAAATTGCCCTTAACTTTACAACTCAGAGTGAACCATCATTGACTGATATTTTGGTGAATGTATTTCTGGACTTTTAAATACTTCTTAATATGCAGGGTTTTTAAAACTAAAATTGGATTACATTCTTTGTCAATGGTTATGAATATTTTCCAAGTGATTAAATATTCTCTCCATTATAATTTAGTCATCATATGGATGCCCCATAATTTAATTCTCTACTATTTGGACATCTAAATTTTTTCCCATTTTATAAAAATTCTGTAACAAAGTTCTTTATACTTTGCAGCATCCATACAAATTCTTAGACAAGGTTTGGTTATATTTAAGGGTATGACAAATACTAAGGTCACTGATGCACACTGCCAGTTGTCCCTCAAGAAAAGTTGTAGCTAACGACCCACAACTTCAAAGCATGATTTTTCAAAACTGATTATAATTATTTTATACTGGCAATTTTATCAGTGGAAAATATTTTTTATATTTATTATAACTCTTTGTCCTTATATCAGGAAAAGACTCAATTCAAAACCTGGACCTTTTTTTGTGTGTGTGTGTATAGGGGGCGTTGCTGGGGATTGAACCCAAGGCTTTAATGCTTGCGAGGCAAGTACTCTACCAACTGAGCTACATCCCCAGCCCCTGGACCTTTTGAACATGGTGCTTAAAATTCACTCCTGGTTCCTCTTCAGTAAAGGGCGACTGCTTCATCCTTTATGACTCATTGCAAGATTTTCCTCTGCTTCTGCAAGAATCCAGTGAGAAAATGGATAGTAGGAACCACCTCTATGGTAGGATGACAAGGTTCCTGTTGCTTTGTCTGCCTGTATGGAAAGGTCCCCCCTGACCCCATCACTACAGGGCACTCACCTTGAGCTCTGTGTGTGTGATGTTCCATGAACATTTGTGAGAGAATGCTGAGCACAGGCAGCAAGGCCCAGTGGATGGGGAATTGTTGAGCTGATGGAGGACTTGATTCTCAAGATTTGCATGTGGGTGTATTAATAAAAAAAAATTGTAGAGCAAACCTCACAGTGAATGCTGCTCAGGATCTCTATTTAGACTGTACACACCAATTTTTCATGGTACACTTCAGCAATATCTGATTTTCTGGTTAGAAAGAAGCCCAATTACTTTGCTTTCTCTGATATTTTCTTTTGTCCACCTAGCCAGGGTCAAAGAACTTGTGTTCATTTGAAATGTGGCCTGGTTCCCAGTGAACTCTTATTAAGGATGTGAGGGCTGTTCTCCCTCCTGTCAGAGGCCGTGCTACTGTCTTGTCAAGCTATTCTAACAATATAAATCGTACCTTCGTTCTCCCTTCCTCAGTTATGAGGAGGGGGCAAAAGCCTTAGAACATGAGAAGACCATTAACAGGGCAGGAGACTGTGTCAGCTGGGAAGGCAGAGAAATAGGCAGCCCGTGTTGACATGGTCTTGCTTTCCGGGATAGTGGCTTAAGTGCTGGAAGGCCTCTGGAGGACTGGGGATCTGACCATTTCCCTCCTTCTTGGCCTTGTTCTAAAACTGGCCTTGAATTACCTGTGCTGTCACTCACTGTACCCTCACCTTGAAGGAGCAAGGACTAAAGCCTATGGAGCATTTGCCCGTCACTCATGCCTCTACACTCATTAGAAGGGCAATTTCAGCACTAGTCTTATCATTGCTTCCCACGCCACCTTTGGCGACTAGGATGGTTACGAGGTGACACCTAGTTGCCTTCCCAACATGCATCGATATTATCATATGGTGCTGGGACCCACAGGAAGTCTAACTGCTGTCCCCATTTTGAAATATTATCTATGCCTTCAAACAAATAAATGCCCATTTCCTTCCAGGAACAGTGGGATTTGGTTTTTAATCATTGTTTTCCAAATGAAGCCAAGGCGCACCTGAACAGGTGTTCTCTCTATGAATTACTTAATTAAAGCTGCTCTCTGAAGGCCTTTGAAATACCAGAGGAAGGGAGTAAAGCACAGAGATTTAATTTTGAGTAACTTCTTTATTAAAATGGAAGGAAATACAATCTGGCCTACTTCAATTTAGGAGACTGCATTAAAAATCCATCAACAAGGAATTATGCCCTTTAATAGAACAGTGTTTCCAGAGTGGTGGTAGGAAGACCACCTACACAGGATGATGTGGGAATCTGAAAAAATTTATTCCTGGCTTTATCCTGGCCCTACTGAACTCTCTGTGGGTGGAGACTGGAAGCTATATTTTAACACTGACCCAAATAATTTCTTTGTACAATACAGGGCTTCAGGATACTCTAGTGAGACTATGAATGTGACATTATCAACTTAAAACTCTGTGTTCCAACACCTAGTTCCTCCTAGTTCCTCCACCTCTGAACTGCTAGGTCTATAGAGAAAAAGACCGAGTGAGTTTGCTCTAGTATCCTCGGGGCTCAGCATGATGCTCATCATATGGTAAGCTGTCAGTGAGTCTTTCTTTTCTTTCCTTTTTTCTTTCTTTTATTTAAATTAATTAATTTATTTATTTGGTACTAGGGATGGAACTCAGGGGCACTTAAACACCGAACCACACCCCCAGTCCTTTTTATTTCTTGTTTTAAGACAGGGTCTCACTAACTTGCGTAGGGCCTCACTAAGTTGCTGAGGCTGGCTTTGAACTTGCTATTGTCCTACTTCAACCTTCGGAGTTGCTAGGATTACAGGCATGTGCCACCACACCCAGCAGTAAGTAGTTCTTTAACTAAGAGATTCCTTTAACTAAAGGAATCATAAAGTCGACTCAACATTCAGGTTGAGGAGAAGTGCTGAGGATTGATATTGTAAATTATATTGTTATATTGGATGCATGAACAAATATGTAACAGAAAATCCCATTATTATGTACAACTGTAATGCACCAATAAAAAATGTAGAAAGAAAAAAAAACCCCATTCAGTTCTGCAGGAGTCCTGACAAAAAAGTGAGAGGATATGGTTCCTTAAGGAGGAGGACTTGGGCCCTTCCAACATCTGAGATAGATGGGGACTCTGCAGATTTGGCCATTGCTCAGATGAGTTCCTCTGTTAGTCTCAAAAGGGTCCAAATGGTGGTGGCAAGCCTGTTTTTCCAGAAGTTAGCCATTTCAAAAGAATAATCATCTACTTTTCTTGGTTAGAAAGAAGCAAGGTGAGATCCTCAGTTTCCCTGATTCCTGGTCCCTTCCTTTGTGGACACTGGAGCTGGTGCACATCTTGTGGTCTTTCTAGTCCCTGCTTTGATGTCTAGCCAACTTCAAGGTCAGGGTGTTTTTCTACTTAGATCCCTGACTCCTCTTTGAGGTCTGCATTCCAGCTCTGCTCCTCTTTGTGCCCTCAGTGGAAGCAGAGGCAGAGGACCTACTTCTTGAGCAAAACCACATTTTTTTCCCTACAGAACTCACCAAGCAGACTGTTTTCATTTCTGCCCTCTAACCCATTCTTCTTTCATGCCCTTTAGTGCCCCAGATTCTGGAAATGAAGGATTGCTCTTAAAATACGAAATGCTGGAACATTCTCAGAACCAAGGTTAAACAGAAGAAAAAAATCAGCTTTTAATTCAAAAGAGAAAAATGCATTTTCAGAGAGCCATGCACTAATGGGCAATACCAAGGCTCTAAACTGTTGAGCAAGGAGCCACTGCCACTGAAGATCATTTGGGGTTTGCTTTCCAGAAAAGTCAGCTCCATTTCCCTTTTCTCTATGGTACTTCTTAGTGGACACCAAACTAATAATCATTCAGGCCATGCATCTATTATGTGCCAAGGAATATTCTAGATGCTGGGTGTTTGGCTTGATGGTCTCATGATACCCACAGTGTGTGTTCTGAGGACCAAAAGCATCCCGACTCCCTGGGGGCTTATTAGATATGCAAACATTGTCCCCCCAAGCTTCTGACTAGATGAGTAACTCTGGGATCAGCCTATCAAGTTTTACTTTATCAGGCAGATGACCTGATTCATGCTCAAGGTGCAGAAGCAGTGATTCAGAACTGTTTATTCATTAACAGTAGCAACCCATTGCTTTTTCTTCCCCACTTCAAGTGAGATATTATTGAGTCTATAAGTTCTGATGCATATTTTAAGATAAGACTGTTTTAATCCCAGGCACAGACAAGAAAAGCAAACATCTGGAAGCCTATCAGACACGTTGCATACATTATCTCATTTAACTTAACAAGCTGGAACGTTGTTCCCATTTTATAGTTGAGGAGAGTGAGGCTCATAGAATGTCAATGAGTCATGTGGGATCATGCAGTTTTGTGAGGAAAGGCAGACCTGGGGTTTAATTCAAGATCCCCTGGACATTGATAACTCACATTCATCCTTATTCTGCTACTTTTTCTCCAGATCCTAGCTTTTGTTTCACTGGGCTCCAAAAGGACTTTTTGGAGTTTTAAGCAGGGAAATAACATGGTCTCTATTTCTTTTTGCATCACTAATAGCATCATCCTTAGTCTCCACAGGACCTTGAGATTTGAGCAACTCCCTGAACATACTATCCACAACTGATTTGGGAGGAATCAGAAAGATGGAAAGGAACCTCTTAGTGTGGGATTGTCCTCCCTTCTCTGAATGTACCAATACTTCCTAAAAACCATGTGTTTTCTTTATTATGTTCCAGAATAAATCATATTTCTTGGACTAGAAAAACCAAATTAAGTTTGGTGGGAGAAGAATCATCAAGAATATGTGCATGCTTGTGCTGAGGGCAGATCCATGCTTTCTGCTGAATTAGAGTTGCCCTGGAGCTTAATCTCAGTTGGCTCCAGGAAAAGTAGGCAACATCATTCATTCATTCATTCATTCGTTCGTTCTCCCATTAACCTTCTATGGCCATTTTGGATTCAGTCACATGAACCAATCAACTGACAGGCAATTTGAATACAGCAAGATGAGTGTCTTAAACAAAGACAGGACATGGTGGACACATATAGGAGGGTGATCGACTGAGATCTGGAGTTGAGGGAAGGCTCCTGAGGAGGTGTGGCTCAGCTAATGCCTGAAGAAGGCAGAGGCACCACCAGGTGGGGAACGGGCAAGGGAAGCCTGTAGGAAGAGGGAAGGTTTTTCTCAGCAGAAGGAGCAACGTGTAGGCTGAGGATGTCGTTCTGTGTTACAGTGCTCTTCTAGCATGAGAAAGGCCCTGGTTACAATCCCTAGCACCCCAAAGTTTTAAAAAGAAACATTTAGAGAATATACACAGAGAGTCTGGTGAGATCTCAGCCTGGTCATTGTGCCCCAGTCTAGCCTCACTTTGAGGGGACTCAAAGATGGAGATGCAATGTCACCTTTGGTCCAGGCTGTCAAAGTCTTGGCATCCTCATTATTCTTATCACCATCATCACTTCTGTATTTCACTGTGAATCGAGCTTACAGGATTTCAGGCAATGTTAATGCAACTATATGCTGACATTGAAGAAAGAAAAATTATATAGTCCTCTCTTCTCAGATTGGACACATCTGGAGTTCACTTTTCAAAGCCTTATTAGAAGTTTCCCTGAAAAACTGCAGGGTACTCAGTGATAACAAATGGAAAACATCCTATCTGAGGAATATCTAAAACAACTGCCCTTCTTTCTTTAGGAGGAACAGGAGAGACCCTTTTAAATGTCCAGGTGTTATTATTGAGGGGGCTGCTTTGACATTCAAGCCTAGGTTTTCTCCCATGGTACTCTGAACCCAAGCGTCACTGAGTCACGGGGGCTAGGGCCAAGTTTTTTTTTTTTAACTGCCTTCTAGTACCCAGCACAGTGCCTGGCACAGAGGAGACACTCAGCAGATAATTATTGAATGAACCACTGCAGAAGAGACAGAACCACTCAGCTGCAGGGTTTTCCCATCATCCCACCATTAGCAAAGGTCCTCTCAACTGGAAACTTGATCCTGTCTGAAAGATACAAAGCATATCACATCATTGTGGTTGGTTTCTGTGGTCTGTCTGCAGGCAAATTCCTCTGGAAAACTTTGTGTGTGAATAAGAGATGCAAGTTTAATGGTTAGCAGTACAGCTCAGAGTTTATTATTCACCATCTGTTCTATACGTCGTAAACCAAAATATACAATTGGAACCAATCATGGGAAAATGACACCCCATGTTTTAGATCAAAAGTCCTGGGAACTGAATCCCCTGCCTGATCTACTACTGAGCATCCTGAGAGACGACAGAGGAAAGCAAGTACAAGTGAAAACTTTAATCTTGGAACTGATAGGTTCAAGTCCACCCAGGTGGTTTTCTGAACTCCTTGGGCTTCAGATCATCCCTCCTAAGGGACACTGCAGAACATTTAGCCCTGCATCTTCCTTTTTTATACGGGTCAGCTCAGGCACCCAAATGTATCTTTTCTCCATTAAAACATCTTATTAATGGCAGAGCAGATGGCCTATTCAAAGACATGATTTTTCCACTATGCTTTTCTACTTAGCTACTATTTTTTGTGTTCAGCTAAGTAGTTTTCTTCTTGGAAAAAAAAAGATGGACTAAAATAACTGTCTTTTCAAAATTTCTTCAACCTAGAAGCATGTTCTCTATAGTTACCTATTATATTATTATTATTATTATTATTATTATTATTATTATTATTCAAGGGATTGAACCCAGGTGCTTAACCACTGAACTACATCACCAGCCCTTTAAAAAATATTCTATTTAGAGACAGAGTCTCACTGAGGTGCTTAGGGCCTGGCTAAATTGCTGAGACTGGCTTTGAACTCATGATCCTCCTGCCTTAGCCTCCCGAGCCTCTGGGATTACAGGTGTGTGCCCTCTTAATGTACGGCCTATAGTTGATTTTTTCCCCTTTTAACCCTGCTACTCCCCTTTTGTATTTTCTCTGTAGAGAATTTGTATTTAAGTTGTGATGATCACTCACATCTTGGAATTCTGGCAGCTTAAGCCAAGTGACAGAGGCAGGAAACCAAGCAGAGGAGGCACCATGAAGATCTAGGCCTTCAAAGAATAAACAGACATGCATGGTTTATTCTTGTTCATGTTTCTACGATGAATATATTTATATATGTAAGATACAAGCTTACCTTGAGCAGCTGTTCATTTACAAGGCGACTGGCACTTGTCACCTAGCTTGGCTTTTTGAAAACCAAATGCCTTTGATCCTGATTTTTCCTATTGATTACAAGGATGCCTGTTCCTAACTAGACTTTGGGATTGCAAATGGAGATTCCGAGGGCACCAGAAAGCTTTTGCACTGTGGACTATCTTTCCTCTGGCCAATTAAACAGTCTAGAGATGGACAAATAGCCCCTTATGGAAGGCATTGCATCCTCGAGAACCTCTTGGAAAGTTCGGCACACCTAGAGCACCTTAATTATGGAATCATGAGTCAGTTTCCCAGGGACCCAGTTTTTACCTTGGAAATCTGAATATATAATTCTTCCCATAAGTGGGATCTAAAAGGTAAGTTTTGGTATGTGGAAATTTGGAACATACACATGGGAGGAAGCAGGGAAAATGAGTACACCCTTGTGGGAAGAATAAGTAGTACAAGGATAGCCATGAGGATACGTGACTCAAACTTATATTTCTGTTTGTTGTGTTTTGTTTTGGGGTACTAGGGATTGAACTCAGGGACACTCAACCATTGAGTCATACTTCCAGATTCCAAAAATATTTTGTATTTTATTTAGAGACAGGGTCTCACTGAGTTGCTTAGGGCCTCACTTTTGCTGAGGCTGACTTTGAACTTACTATCCTCCTGATGAAGGCTCCTGAGCCACCAGGATTATAGGCATGTGCCACTACGCCTGCTCAAATGTATATTTCTTCCTTATTTTGCATAGGGAAAAACTCGATAGGTTAAAAAGCCAACTGCGACTCCTAGAAAATCCAACATCTTTCTTATATTTTCTATTTCACCAAATACACCTACTGTGGCTCAGTGGATGAGACAAGGGAAGAAGAAAGAGGGTAAATATTTGGTGTCAATTCAGTGTTTGTATTCATAATATAGAAACACATAACTAAGGGAATGCCAAATAGGGCAGAGTTTCATGTAGTCTGTAATAGAGGAGGATATTAATAGAGAAAGGTAGGCAGGAAGGGGAAGAGATGGTAAATGTCAATAATGTCACCTAACTCTGCCTTCAAGTTTTGGGAGAAGGATAGCCTTCTTTTAGAGAAAATGTAAACTGAGGTTAATTTCCCTGAAATCATTTTCTGGATTGGGCACAAACATGTGTTTCCTTCTCCACCATGATACAAGTGAAGAGCATCTTCTACTCACTTTCCCTAAGCTACCCCCACAGCTCACTCTCTCTGATACTCTGGAAGACGTTCTTGCTCTCTCCATCTTTTTCTGTTTCTTTGCTTGGATTTCAATCTACTCATAGGAAAGGAAACTAATATTTTCTGTCTTAGACCCAAATGCAAACAGTTCAACTATAGTTAAGATAACCAGATTACTACAGATGTCAGGTTTTTAACTGCTTCCCTGCTCTTTACTCCCTAAAGAGTCCCAGATGGAAACATCAAATCTCAGAAGTCCCCAGCTGAATTTGAGTGAATGTCAATGCCTGAAAAAAATTCCTTACCAACTTCTATCTCAATCCATGCTTAACTCTATTTTAATAATTTGAATGTTGTGTCAAATGATGTAAATCTGGAGGTTGTGTTGAGAGATATTCTGTTTCCTTGCCTTTCTGAGCTCTGGTATTTGGAACAGACCTCTCATACTGATCAAAATTTCTCTGGAAAAGTCTGCTTCTAAAAAATAGTTGTTGCTTATCTCAAATTAGAACACTGCAGGGCAGGATATGAGCATTGTCTCCATTGATTAGCACTTAGTGGAAGTCCTTATTTTCTTTCAGGCTGTCCTAAGCTTTCTCCACTCACTCTTTATTTGGGGTGCTCTATTTAAGGAAGTGACATTGATTTTCTGGGCATTGGAACCAAGGTTTCTATAGTTTGGTTTGCTGCTTCATAGGTGATCCCAGGTTATAATTGGAGAGGAACACATTAATCACTGTTATATTCATCAGTGAAAGAAGAAATCACTTTAGGGGAAGAGATCTTAACTTGCCTTGAAGGACAATGGTGAAGGGACTTCCCAATGAGTTAAAAGTGCTGTTATGTTTTATTAAAAATGAAACATAAATAACTCTTATATGGCCATGAAAGAACCTGTTCCTCAAATTTGCTGTGGAACAGTACCCTGTTTTAACTTGAGAGCTCTTCAGCTTCATTCTTGGAATATTGACATTTTACTCCCAATCAGAAAAAAGAAATGCAAATAATACAAGTATCCATGGATTATGCTATTTGATTTTTAGGAAGTATAGAGAAAACCTTAATAGGTCAGAGTTCCTGGTGTGGTAGAGGATAAGGCTGAATGCTCAGAAGAGTTAATCTAGCATTATATGTGGGTTTATATTTGTGGAATTTGGTCACAAAATAACTCTAAAGACTTCCAGAGGTGAATAATGCTGAGACAAGGTAAGACCAATTCAAGCACATCAGGCCCAGATGCTGGAGAGTCAGTAGCAAAGAGCACCTCACACAATACCTTGCCTTTTGCTTGGTAAAATGTTTTAGAATTTACCAAATACTTACATATATATTTTCTTACCTGCTCGTATGAGGTAGCTGAACCAGGTATTATTATCCCTGATGCCAAGATGAGGAGACAGATGTTTCTTCATTTCAAATAATTTGCTTATGGTTATAAGACTAACAATTCAAAGAATGGGACTTGCATCCAGGTCCACTGACTTCTGACACAGAAGTCTTTGGGATACATCTCATAAGTTGGTTTTCAACTTAGGATACCACTTCCTCTGGTTGGCTTTTTTGTGCACCTAAGGCTGAATTTGGTATATATCTCTGGGCTCCAAATTATACCCTGTAGTACATCCTCTGATATGAATAGCCTAGTTGTATCACGTTGGGCTATGATGAGTCATATTCCACTGGACTGTGCATTCTATGAGGAAAGTAACTAGTTCACCACAGTGACACCAGCACATGGGAGGTAGGCACACAATAGATTTTATGTAAGTATTTGCTGAAATGAACTGAATTTCAACACTTCCTTTTGCCGAAGCTAAGAAGATAGCAAAAGACCTGACATTTAGAATGACAGAAGGGCAAGTCCCTGGTGCTGCCATCTTGAATTGCTCACTGCAGATGCCTGAGAGGGCACTCGACTTCCTTCCTAACACAGGTCAGGGCTCTACTCTGGGAACTGTCCCTGTTTCAAGATTAGTTGAAGGACCTACTTTCCTGGTTGCTAATTGAAGCTGGCAAAGGAAGAAGGAATCCTAAAATTTCTCTCAAAACACTGAAATTGCCCTATTGACCTCTCACCAATGCCCACAACCCTGCAGAAGAGATGTGTGTGTTTGATTCTCTGGAGAAGTTGTATCTCTTCCCCCATCAGCCATCCTCTACCAAGCAGATAATTGTAGGGATAAAGCTGGCAGAAGTTCTGATGAACTCATCACCTCAGAGAAGATACAAATATTAGGTGAAGAACAACAATGAAAAGGTTCATTTAAAACACTTCATTTATGCATGATTTATCAAAATGTAGAAATACATTTTATTGTCATATACAACTAATTAGAGCAAATAAAAAATTACTATAAAAAAATAAAACCCCAAACCTGAGTAATTCAAAATTGGATGTGGAACTTAGGACCTTAGTTTCCTTTGAAAATGTATAGGTTCTACCCTTTTTCTGTTGGACTCTCCAATGCAGCCAGCACAGCTAGAGCTGGCTGGACTCCCAGGTGCAATGCGGTGTCCATCTGTTTGGTCACTCAGCCTGGTATGTACTTGGAGAATAGCTTGTGTGCATGGGACAGCTTTCAGTAATGTATGGGATTTCTGAAGATATTAAAGATGTGGTTGTGAGTCCTGAATTCAATAAGCCCTAGAGTGAATGAGAGATTCCACTGTGGGTCCCCTTCCTAGCTTGTTAGTCCATACACATCAGTGGTTTAGAGGGCTCTGCCATGTTGCAAGTCTGAGAAATCTAGCTTAGCACAGTCTCTGGGTTAGAGTGTGGTTTTAATAACTATTTGTTTAATAACAGTAGTTTTCTTAATATTTCTATACATTAGGTGATATGCTAAGAATGTCTATCTCCCTCCCTCCCCTTCTTTCATTCTTTCTTTCTGAGCTACCCCAGGTTCAATATTCATTGATTCTTCTCTATGTATCTGGTAGTGTTCTAAAAGCTTAGGCTGTAAGAGTGAGTAGGTAACATTATGTATTTTGAATTCTAGTTGAAGGTATAATAGTAGTGTTGAAGAAACAAATAACCACACAAATTTTTATAGTGATGTTATGTAAAGATAAACAGAACAGTAATATGATAGTGACTGGAGTTTGGAAGACCACTTTCTGTTGGTCTTCTCCCAACAGAAAATTTCTGTATGGTAGAAGTGTTTAAACTGAGTTCTCAGCAAATGGGAATGGAGAAATAATTTGTCATGTTAAAGTCAGGGAAGGGGGAGAGTTTTCCAGGCAGATCAGCATTTCAAGATAAATGTCCCAAAAGAACCATATTTGTTTGTGGAATGAGAAAAAAACTAGTATCTCTTAGCAAGAGAATAGACACAAGGAACTGAAAAGGAAAGAAGATAGCAGATCAGGTGGTGATGTTATAGGTTGTGGCAAGCAGGACTTCCATGCATATCCTTACCCAACATGATCACATGTGATACATGTGTTATTTATATCTCCATGTGACTTAGGTCAATATCATTGTCAAGGTCACATTGATGGCAAGGGCCAGAGTCCAGATGTGAACCAGGAAGCCTGGTTCCAGAACTATCTACTAATCCAACATGAATCCAGCACCTTGGAATCATGGCTTTCCACCCCTCCAATGAGTCACCAATCCATGCTCCCATTCCCAGCAGGGAGTGCTGGGTACCAGGAGTGGGGAGTCAGAGTTGAATGAGCCTGGTTTAAAATACCTGAACTTCCCTGACTTCTGTGTAACCTGGGAGTGTCACCAATTCCCTAGGGCTTCAGTTTTCTCATCTATAAAATGAGACTACTACTATTAATATTTTCCTTCTACTTCCTAAAGTGTTTTGAGAATAGCATGAGATTATACCTTCCTAGAGGAAGTGCTCAATGAATTAACTAAACACCAGACCAGTTCAAACACCCATCACATGTACTCATTTACCATGGCCCATTTGTCCTTTCTTTCCTCTTTCCCACTGTTGTCTGGGTTGCAGACCCTTCTACCACCATCTAGACTTCTGGGATAAAACTTTGGAGATGGGGTTTAGGAAGTGGCATTTTAACCCACTCTTCTGCTGATTCTGATTTAAGTTGGAGTTTAGGTCATTGAACTAGACCATAAATCAAAACACAAGAGGATCTCAGGATTAGCCTTGGAAATTGAAATTATATTTGTAAATACATACAGTGTTAGCATTAAATGGGATTTTGAGTCTTTGGGATGCTTTCTTAATGGTATTGCAGCCAGAGTTTCAGTTGTACACAAATTCTGATCTACTACTGTCCAACTTCAATGCCCTCAACTCTCACAACATTCCCATGTGAATCACATTAGCCCCCTTATCTGCAGGGCTTATATTCTAAGACCACCAGATGATGCCTGAAACCATGTCTAGTACTAAACCCTGCATTTTCTATGCTTTTTCTTATATACACATACCTAAAGTTCAATTTTTTAAAATAAGGCATAGAAAGAGATTGGCAATAATAAATTAGAGTAAAATAGACCAATGATAACAATTTGCTACAATGAAAGTCCTTTAAAACTTATGAGTTGCTTATCTATGAAATTTTCTGTTTAACATTTGCATCACAGTTGACTGTAGGTAACTGAAACTGAAAAGTGAGACCATAGATAAGGGAAAATTACTTAAGGAACAGTACATGATTTTAGAGTAAAATATGTAATGATTCTCAGGGCACATTGCAGGCCCTAGCTTGATGTACCTATTTAGGTTTAAGACCTAAAGCTTCATTCAAATGTTGTCATCCCAATCTAGATATTCACACTTCAAATTTAATATGTGCAAAACCAAATTCATTGTCTTTGCTCCAAATTTGCTTTTCAATAACTTTTCCCATGTAGGGAAAAGCATCCTTCAAGCTGCTCAAACTATGTTTCTCATTACCTGTGTCAGCAAAGCATGTTGGTTTTGACTTCAAAAGATATTCAGGTTATAACTACTCAACACCCCTGCTGCCACCATCCTGGGCTGGACCATCACCATCTCTCATCTCAGGTACTGAACCTCATAACTGGTTTTCCTAATTCTGCCAAAAGTCTGTTAGCAGTCAGTGAAAGTTTTGGAAACTGAGGTCAAATCAGGGTATCTGAGGCAGACTGAATAATGACACCCGCCCACACCCCAAATATGTCTTTATCCTTATCCAGAAACTCATGGATGTTACCTTATGTGGCAGAAGAAAATCTGCAGGTTTGATTCAAGTAAGGATCTTGAGATGAGGGACTCTCCTGGCTGATCTTGGAGGTCTGTTGTGATCACAGTGGCGTTAAGAGGGATGCTGGAGGAGTCGGAATTAGAAGAGAGGATGAAGTGATGATGAGAGAGAGGTGCTGTGAAGAAGGAGGAGGAGGCAACACAAGCAGTCACTAGACCCTGAGAAAGGAAGGGAATCAGGTCCTCCTCTCAGAGCTTCCGGAAGGTACCAGCTATGCCTACACCTTGACCCGTCAGCACAGGGAAGCTGATTTTGGACTTTGGACTTCTAGAACTGTAAGAGAATAGATTTATGTTGGTTTAAGCTGCTAAACTTGTAGTAATTGAACAAATTTGTAGGAGCAACCATAGGAAACTGAGACAGCACCCCCATTCCCTTTTGACCTGAGTATTTTCCAAAGCCATCACATGACCCTATAAGTCCCCATGTAATTTGCTCTCTGTTCCCTTTGCAATTTGCACCCCATCCCCTACCACTCTCCCCTTAGCTCATTCAGTTCCAGCTCCTGAGGTCTCCTTGCTCCTGTGGGGGCCCCTTGTGTTCCGCCTTTCCCCTTCCATGCCTGGAGTGCTCTTCTCCCCAGATAGAGATTCCCTCTTCCTCAAGTGTCATTGGGTTGTCGTCTTCTCAATGAGGGCTTTTCCTGGCCATTCCACTGGAAATCAGAACACATCCCTTTTCATCCCTCCATTCCCTGGTCCACTTGCCTGTTTTGTTTTATTCCAAAGTTCTTGGGCCATCTGATGAACTGTATGTTTTACTTTCATATTTACTAAAATGTTGCATCTATTTTTCTTTGCTGGGTGTACCAGCTATAGTGATCTCTGCACATAGTGGGTGTTCAAAATATTTTTGTTAACTGGAAAGAATCCAAAATGAATGAGGTGCTAATCCAGTGTGACATCCAGTATGAATTGGCCTTCAGGAAGAGAGCATCTCCAATAAGATTGACTCAGTGGAGTGAGAGACCCATGAAGGTTGACAGCAAGAGATGCAGCTAACAAGTCCTGCAAGGGCAAGTCCTGGGTTGAGTGACTGACCCCACTCTGCACAGTGGAAGGCAGGCAGAGAGGAACAGATGTTAATAGATAGGGCCTTATAATGCGGTGGTCTTATCCATTAATGCTCATGGCACAATTAGTTCTTGATCACTGATCAATTCTATTAACAATTCTCACCCTTTTCTTGAAAGAGTCCTGGCAAGGGGGTCCATAGAGAAAAAAGTTGAAATTTCTTCCTCCAATAGAGCTGCTTTAAAGAATACAGAAAGTCTCAAGAAAGAGATTTAATAGGGGACCCATCAATCTCCAGACTTTCTTTCCATGACAAATGATGATCCATGACCAAAGTTTGGCTTCTTTTTCAGCGTAACTATGAGTTCTATGTGAAGCCAAACTCCCCAGCAGTCATCCATTAGTGAAGACGTGATCTACTAAAATACACACCCACACCTCACACTGTGTAAATGCAGGGGAAATTGACACAGTGAATTTGGTGTCCAACCCAAAGAGAGGATTCAAAGAAAAACCTGGCCACAGGGGTGGCAACTGGCCAACCTCCTTCTCAGTTCTAAAGTGACTGCTTGAAACTCTTCATCCAGAAGAAGTAGGACAGAGGCTATTTTATGGAATTAGGAATGCTGGGCTTGGGCTTTGGAAAGCTGCATGTTACCATCTTGCCTTTTAGAGATTAGGATTAGCAGAAAAAACTACAGAAAAGCCTAGGTGCTGCAGAGTTTATATTCTTTCCTTTTCCTCAGATTGTTATCCCTGCCTAATATCCCACTTTAGAATGGACAAAACATGGAAAAGAGGGCTGAAGAATGTATTTGAACCTCTACAGTTAATGCATGGAACATCTAAAAGTCCCAGCTAAAGGTTTACAGCAGTTCTGGTGGTCATTAAGAGACTGAGCATGACCCACTGTAGGATGGGCTCTCACAGAGCTGTATTTTGAGTATTTGGAATCTTTCATGGATGAACAAAAACCTATTTTCCTCATCTTGATCTATCATTTTTTAACATATGGGCTATTCATTAGAAAATTATCTCAGTAGTCATCAAATATATGATAGTTATTGATAAGAAGATAAAACTGAAAGAAAAAAATCAGGCTTCCAGAAAAGCGTCCCTGCCTTTGGTATTCGGTATTCTAGTGAATTGCCCAATCTGCTCTGCTCTTGAACTTGGCTTTGAGTCAGCCTCCTCCGGAGACCTGCTGATCATGTTAAAAATATGGGTTTGATGTGTAGCAGATGAAGGTTTTAGAAAACACATGTTCCGTGAAGAGGGGGCCTCAGCTTAAGTGAAATCAACACAGGTTCTTGGCCTGGCTCGGATCAAGGGAACTGGAAGTAAGATTCTCCAGAAGGTCATGTAAGTATACATAGTGCAAACCTTAAGTCTTCACAGAAGACTTCAGGTCTTTGGACTCCCTTGCCAGAAAGGAGGGTCTCCTTGTGGGGGATCATCTCCAGGTACCCCTGTGTTCTGCTGGGCTTTTGGCCTCTTTCAGGGTTCTCAAGTACACTTTTATTATCCCTCCCCCACATGATTTCTCTGCTATGAAATGGTTGCATGGATAGTCCTGGCTGCTGATTCCCCATGACGTTGCTGTTGGTGCTCACAGTCTTCTGATGGGAGGATCTCCTCCTGTAGCTTTTACCCCTGGTGTTGGGGGTAGTGAATGCCAGGTGACACCAGGCAGAACAGATGGCCCAATTTTTTTCTAATTCCAGTCAGGTTCTGTTGCTCTGTTGTCAAGTATGTCAAAAGCCACTCCTCCTGAGCAATAATCTTCACTTACATTATTATTTCTGGACTCCGATTTGCCCTGCAAAAAAATTTGCATGCAATTAAAAATTTAAATGTATTTATTTTATATATTTAAAAATAAATATGGTAAAATACTGTTTTTTTCTTTTTGGTACTAGAGTTGAACCTAGGGGTGCTTTACCACTGAGTTTTTAATTTTTATTTTGAGAAAAGGGTCTTGCTAAATTCCCCAGGCTTTCCTCAAATTTGGGTTCCTCCTACCTCAGCCTCCCGAATGCTGGGATTACAGGTGTGTGTCACTGTACCTGGTATATATGATAAAATAAATTCTGAAACTACACCAAGAAAAGCACAACATTTTTAAAAAGTCTCTTCCTAGTGAAACTCTCCTACAATCTCTCTTACGAAAGGTAAACAATACTGATAAAATTTCTTACATATCCATCCAGATCTATATCTCTATCCCTCTCTCTCTTTCTGCATTTGTATCTGTATGTCTCAATTTCTATTTATCTGTGTACACTGGAAAAGTACAGCACACAGGACTGGTGCTTAATAAGCACAGGTGCCAATTTCTTATAAAATGAACTTCAATATAGTTGGTGGAATGGATTTGGCTGAATGCAACCCCAAAACCACAATGCAGTCTGGCTTAATCAAAAAGGAAATGTATCTCACAAATCCAGAAGACTAGAGATGTGGCAGGTCCTAGATATTTTTTGATCAATGCCTTACTAATGTTACCAAGGACCTGAATCCTTCTTCTTTATTCTGTCACCTTCAGCAGAGGCTGTTTCATTTTACGGAGGCCACACACTTGGTGATGTCTGCAGGATTTGCCTGTCTCACCCTCTAGACATAAGAATACCCAAAGGAACAATAGGCGACCTCTTTCTGTGCTGCTCTTCCAGGGATAATTGAATCCTGTAACGAGGAGAAGTCTCCAGAAGACTGTCTTCTAGCATTTTATTAGCGAGGTGGGTGACATGCACATCTCAGATCAGTCATTACCAAGGGACATGAAATTACCTGACCTGGCTTAGACTAATCACCATGAGGGGAGTCGATAGGTGAAGTCATCCATAAATATCCACTAACAGCCACACCAACTGGCCTGGTATTCTAGGGTGCCAGTCCTGGGCACGGGCAAGGTGGTAGTCAGCTACACAATGTAAATCAGCTCGAAGGAGCTTCTGGGCTTGAAGGAGCTACACTGCTCTGTCATCACATAGAACATTTTCTGTGTTATAGGCAAGGATACACATTTTCATATTCTATTTTAGAAATATTTTTATTTTCTAAGTATGGGTTTAGACTTAAACATACTACAACTGGCACATTCTTCTGGGGTAATGTGTGTGTTGTGTTTGGATAGGTGCTCATAGATGTCAGAGGCTGCAGCAGAGAAGACCTGAGGGAGAGTTGAGTGTCGAGTGGGCATGGCAGTCACCTCAAGCACGGCAGGCACTGGAAAACCCAGATCCCCTTGGTTCCACCTTCAAAACATGTCACAGGACAAAACCAGGCTCATCATCTCCATCCGCAGGAGTTCAGTTGAAGCCCCCCACCCCCATTTCCTTCCTGTCCTACTCCTGTTCAGTGTTCTGTTCCCTTCTCTTACCTCCTGCCTCCACCTAGCAGCCAAATGAGCTTTTAAAAATAAAATTAGTCCACATTCTCACATAGTTTTCACTTTCTGTGTTAGGTTTCTGCTGCTATGAAAAATACCTGTGACAACTCAACTTGTACAACCATAGAAACAAAAAGTTGTATCCCATTTGTGTACAATAAATCAAAATGCAGTCTATAAAAATAAAAAAAAAAAGAAAAAAGTTCTTTTTGTTGTTGTCGTTTCCAGAGATTTCAGTTGACACTGCTTCTTTTAGTCTTGAGCAGAGGCAGAAAATCATGGTGGGGTGTGTGTGCATGGTAGAGGAAGCTGCTCCCTGCATGGAGGCCAGGAAACAAAGAGAGGAAGAGGAAGGAGTTGGATCCTTCCTCCACTTCCTCTCACTAGCCCCACCTCTTAAAGGCTCCACCACCTCCCAATAGCACCACAGGCTGGGGACACTCATCCAAATCCCAAAAGTCTCCTTAGAATGAAATGTACTCTCCTTATCCTTATGCCCTCTATGTCTCCAACATGAAGTGATAGACCACACTGTTCTCCTTGTCCCTGCATCCCTTCTCTGCGTGGGATGCTAATCCCCCTCTGTGGTATGCTCACCATTCTTACTGAACACACCAAGCTGTTACCATCTCAAGGTCTTTGAACTGGACTTCCAACTGGTCACATGATTGTCTCCTTCAGGTGAGTCAGATCTCAAGTGCAATGTTCTATCTGCCAAAGATCCTCCTTGAGTACCACACTAACAAAACCTACTTTATCGCCCTTTACCTTCCTACCTCAACTTGTATTTTTATTTCTGCATAAATCCTCCATTCCTTGATATCTTCTATATTTATATGTTCCTCCCAACTAGAAGGTAAACTCTTTGAGAACTTTACTTAGCATTTTCTTCCCAGCACCTAGAAATATTCCTGGCTCAATTTATATTTGAGTGCTTAATTAATGTTTTTAACAACATTGGAAAAGTCTATTCTCTCCACTTCCTCTGCATAGGACTCTCACAGCACAGGTTGCACATGGAATCTTGGGGACCAAAAGACTTCAGGCAGCCCTGGTTAGTGTGAAGTGCAGGACAGTGAGTGAGAACAGGCTTAATGGCTTTTGTCAAGTGTATCAAGTACTGTAATGTGAAAGGGTGACTCTGAGTTCAACTCACATCTTGTCAACAGGACCAGTAGGTAGGAATTAGAAGACTTGACATAGACTCACACAGCCTTGTTCAAAAATGAGAATCCCCAAATTGTCAGATCAATTTGTCCCTCTTCTAAAAACAGTGATACTTCCTTGCTGAGAGAGATGCTAAGACAATCTCTAAAATAAAGGATCAGGAGAAAGAGGGCAATGGAAGAAAAGGAAGATGCCTATGAGAACAGAGGAGGAGCTCTTGAGAGTAAAATACAGTGATAAAACAACTGAATTTTGAGGGAACAAAAGGGAGAAGGAGGGTTTTAGTACGTATTGCTGTGAACCCTTTATTAGGTCTTTTTTGTGCTATTGAGTGGAAAATTGAGTTTTCCAGTATCTTTGGGTATTTATTGTACTTTTGAACATGAAGTCTTCTGAAACTGAACAATAATAAAAGTTATAATAAAGAAATACAACTTCAAAACAATTGTCTAGAACTAGGGTAAGCTTCCTGATAAAGAAGTCAGCATTGTGGCATTTAAAATTCAAGCAGAACCTCAGGAACAATTTACAGATTAACTTCTGAGGGCTGCTCCATTTCTCTCCAGATGATGCCTCTAATCCATCGTGCAGTGGAAAGACCTCCTGGGGATAGCATGGAGGGACCTTCGTATTGGGCCACAGATGGGCTCTTGCATGGCACTTGGACATTTCGAGGTTGGTATGTCCCATCTGGAATCATGTCAAAATCTCTTGCTGGATGAAGAAGACAGAAGCATCATGGGACTGAGGAGAGACGAGGAGAGTGGTATGGCAGCCAGTGCTGGTCAGAGTTGTTTGTGAGGCCCAGTCCAAACCTCTTGGTGCTCTCCTGGATCCTGGAAGTAGGGAGTGATGCTCTCTCCATGCAGAAGAAAGATGATCTGATTTGAAAGCTGCTCTCATTACAGCAAAAACTGGGCCCCTGAAATGAATTGATCAGACCATAGGTGATGGACCAGACGAGGTGAACCACTGAGGAGGGCGCTGCACTGTGAGTGTGCCTGTGTGGCCTTGAGGGAGTCCCCTCCCTCTCCAGTCCCTGTGTTGTTGATATGTGAACTGAGAGAACTCATTAGGATTCTCTGCAAGCTCTCCTCACTTTGAGAATCTGCTAGCAAAACTGCAACTCAGTGTGTTTCTGCCATTGCAGGATCCACAGAAAGGTAAGGTTTAGATTAAATTAGGATGCCAAAAATAAGGCAGAGGATGGCATCGTGAGTGAAATAAAATGAACTGGATAAGAAAGACACCAATCAAAGTGTGGAACATCATTAATTAGGTGAAACAAAATAACCTGGCAATTGGCCAGGGAATTGCTAGGCATTCTCAGTACAAGCTTTTCTGATGAAAGTTTTTTTGAGGTGTGAAAAACTTCAGATGAGAAATCTTGTTCCTTCTTCCTTGCTCTTCACAGCTGCTCTGAAGATCTGATCATTAACAACGCTCAAGGTTCTCCACCACCTGCCCGCTCTGTCTGTTCTACCTCCTCTCTGTGACCATCACTGGTTTTTCATTGTCTATCTCTGGCTCTTCCTCACAAGGGCTTTGTCCTTTGCTTTCTCATAATCTCTGCTCAAATTTTTGCCTCTTGAAATGTCTTCTTCCCTTCCTCTATCTTTCAAAATCCTATGCACCCTTTAATTCCATCTCCAAGGCTTCTTTCCTACATTTCCTTCATTTACCCACCCTCCTTCCCTCTCTATCTTTCCTTTTCATTGAAGAAGTATCACTTTTATGTGATGTTATGATAAAAGCACAAAAAGGCTATAATGTAAATGATAAAACAAAATTTTACATCCCAAACTCTCTATCCAGAATGCCCTTCTACAAACAAATGGTTATGAATAGTTTTTGGAGTGTCTCTTCTTCTTCTTTTTTTTAATATTTGAGTTGTAGATGGACACAATAACTGTATTTTTTTTTTTTTGGAGCCAGGGATTGAACTCTGGGACACTTGGC
>JAJEJO010000513.1:701482-741840 GCA_020662805.1 Glaucomys volans
AGTCACATCCCCAGCCCTATTTTGTATTTTATTTAGAGACAGGGTCTCACTGAGTTGCTTAGGGCCTCTCTAAGTTGCTGAGGCTGGCTTTGAACTTGCGATCCTCCTGACTCAGCCTCCCAAATCGCTTGGATTACAGGCGTGCACCACCATGCCCAGCACAATAACTGTATTTTATTTATTTATTTATTTTTATGTGGTGCTGAGGATCAAACCCAGTGCCTCACACATGCTAGGCATGCTACCACTGAGCCACAACCCCAGCCCAGTTTTTGGTCTCTTATCTGACATTCTATGCCCACATCCTGGCCTTTAGACCACACTCCCTGGAAAGAAGGGGTAAAGTTCTACCTGGAGAATGGAGAGGGACCTCTGGCCTGATGCATATGCTCCCCACAACTGCAAGAGGCCTTCCCCAGGCCCCTAAGATCGAGAGAGCTCCCTCTTCAGGCAGAAGGGCAGAACACAGCCTTGGGGTTTATGAATTCCAGACTTCTATGCTCTAAAACTTAACAGTTGTGCATTTTGGAGAAACAGCTTCATCACTTTGGAGTCTCCAATTTGTCTACAGATTGGAACAATAGTTATACCTGTAGGGAGCTGGGGGATGAAATAAGAGGCTGCTGATGAAAGGCCATGTGAACAGCACACAGTGGTGCTGCACAGACCTTCCCTTTGATCCACCCTGGGCTCTGCAGGGCTCTCTTCACATCTCCTCCATCAGTCACCAAGGCTGCTCTGCTCTCAGCCAGTCCCATGGCTCCTTTGAGGGCAGGGTCTATGCAGGTACAGCTGTATGTATTTGAAGACCTGAAGTAGACACCGACCTGAATCTGGTTCGGTGTCTACTTTAATACACATTCAATTAAATTTAAAACTGGGTCTCTCAGGCTCACAAAAGGCAAAGTATTATTTTCTGTGGTGGGAAGACATGAATAAGTAACCCAGTTCTGCCACCTAATTGAGATGTGGCATCAGGCTAGTCCTTCAAACCTCTCCAGTCCCCAGTTTCTTGTCTGTGGAAGGTGGTGGCCATTTCTACCACACAGGTCTGCAGGGAGGAAAGCAGAGAGAAGTTCCTCCAGGGGACGTTAGGACACAGAATTACACAGCGTTAGGATGATCTCCTCACGAGTGTTTGTTTCCCTTTCAGGTGAAATTATTCCCCAAGGGATTCCCAGCATCTGTTCCTATCCCTAACCCCTTCCTCCTTATTAGACACTCACAATAACCCAGGACCAGAGGGAAAATAAGAAATGAAGGTCTGTGCATATATGGGAGGAGTGGTTCCTTTGGACAGTTTGAAACGGCACTGCAGTAACTTTCTGTTCCACGGTCTGGTTGATGTGATGGAGTCATCTCCATGGTCATCATTAGAGGAAACCTCACAGGATAGTTTACTGAACAACAGAATCCACGCTGTTCCGTCCACGCCTGTCCTCCTGAAAAACAGTCAGCAACTGAGCAGCAGGATGTGTGTCACTGATCCGTACACAGCATCTTCCATGCAAGTTCTCACCAGCGTCTGATTCTCTGACACCTTGATATTCCAGAATCTTCCATCTAACTGTCTCCAGGGGCAAAGCATTCTTTGTATTCTCTGGTCCTTCCCAAGTCTCATCTCCATAAACTGTTAAGGATCATTTGAGGTAAAGAGAGTTAAGAGGTGGCTGGGTCCATGGGGGAGTCTTTGTCTTTCTTTTGTTTGCCTGAAAATAGTACAAAATTCACAGGGACTTAAGTTCCTTCTGCCCTCCACTCCACCTTTCACGTCCAAGGGCAGAGATGTAAATTCTTGTTTGCCTATCAGCTCAGAGAGGGTACCCCCAGGACCACCAAACCAGGAAACTAACTTTACTACCATCTGCTAACTTGGCTAACTTTGGCACATCACTTGAAAAGCCTGGAATTGTCCTCCCCTTTCCCTTGTCATTGGTCTTAGATTTACAACTTCCTCTTGTTTTTTTTAATATTTTTTTAGTTGTCAATGGACTTTATTTTATTTATTAATTATATGCCATCCTGAGACTCAAACCCAGTGCCCCACACGTGCCACGCAAGTGCTCTACCACTGAGCCACAACCCCAGCCCTACAACTTCTGCCTGACACACTCCCTGAGACAGAGTTCCAAGGCGCTGCTTTGAACAAGCTGCTTTCCATGCAGAGTGACTTTTCTCCTGGGTGACGGCATGGCAGGCTTTATTACACTTGCTTGTTTTTCTCTTGTTTATCTGCTTTTTGTTTCAGGGAAGTGTTCCACCTATGAACTGAGGAGGGTTAAGAGGAATTATTGAGGCCCCTACAAAGGTTTTGTTGATATTGATTATATCTATTGATATTTACCATATTGGAAATTAGAAAAAGAAGTTAGACTTTTGTAAATTTATTTGAAAGTAGTAAGAAGCTCATTATTGACATCAGATATATAACATCAATAAATATTACATAATCCCTGGAAAACTTCATTATACACTCATGAAAAAAAAGGAAAGTAAAAAGAGCAACTAATGTGATAGTATTACAAAATAATTTTGACCTCTTAGATCTCTAAAATGAATCTTGAGAACTTTTGAGAACCATTGATCTGGTCAAGGACATTGGAAATTAGGATGTGTGCATGTGTATGGGCATAATACGGAAGAATCTCTTTCTCCAATAATGATAGCACATTTTCATTGTGGATGCAATACTCTTCTACTTCACAGATATTATTTCACATTATCTCTATAATAATTTATGAAAAGAGTTACTTTATTATTATTTTACAGATTAAGAAATGAGGCACAGTGCCTTTCAGACTGAAAATGAGGCACAAATTTTGTAATAAAAATTAGTTTTCTACCTTCTCAAAATTTAGGCTTCTAAGATATAGAAAAAGGGAAAGACAAATTACTGTGTGTGTAGGGGGAGTTTTTAAAAAATCTTTTTGATTTGTTCTAATTAGTTATACATGACAGTAGAATGAATTTTGACACATCATATGTAAATGGAATATAATTTCTCATTCTTCTGGTTTTACATGATGTAGAGTTACACAGGTTGTATAGTTATATACATGTAGGGCAATAATGTCTGATTCATTCTATTATTCCACACCGACTCTCCTCCCTTCATTTGCCTCTGTCGAATCCAAAATATCTCTATTCTTCCCTATCTCCCACCCCCACTTTATTGTGAATTAGCATCCGCATATCAGAGAAAATACTCAGCTTTGTTTTTTGGGGATTGTCTTATTTTTCTTAGCATGATGTTCTCCAGCTCCATCCATTTACTGGCAAATGCCATAATTTCATTCTTCTTTTAAGCTGAGTAATATTCCATTGTGTATATATATCACAATTTCTTTATCCATTCATGTGTTGAAGGGCATCTATGTTGGTTCCATAGTTTAGCTATTGTGAATTGAGCTGCTATAAACATTGATGTGGCTGTGTCACTGTAGTATGCTGATTTTAAGTCCTTTGGGTATAAACTGAGGAGTGAGAGGACTGGGTCAAATGGTGGTTCCATTCCAAGTTTTCTGAGGAATCTCTATAAACTTTCCATAGTGGTTGCACCAATTTGCAGTCCCACCAGCAATATATGAGTGTACCTTTTCCCCCACATTCTCATGCTCATTTATTATTGCTTGTATTCTTGATAATTGCCATTCTGATTGGAGTGAGATGGAATCTCACTGAAGTTTTAATATGCATTTCTCTAATTGCTAGAGATGTTGAAAATTTTTTCATATATTTGTGATCAACTTTTTTTTTTCTGTGAAGTGTCTTTTCAGTTCTTTAGCCCATTTATTGTTGGGTTATTTGTTTTTTTAGTGTTAAGTTTTTTGAGTTATTTATATATCCTGGAGATTATTGCTCTATCTGCGGTGTGTGTGTGGTAAGGAATTTCTTCCATTCTGTAGGCTCTCTCTTTATGTTATTGATTGTTTCCTTTGCTGTGAAGAAGCTTTTTAGTTTGATTCCATCCCATTTATTGATTTTTTAATTTTACTTCTGCACTTCAGGAGTCTTGTTAAGGAAGTCAGGTCCTAAGATGACATGGTGGAGATTTGGGCCTACCTTTTATTCTATTGGGTGCAGGGTTTCTGTTCTAGTGCCTAAGTATTTGATCCATTTTGAGTTGGTTTTTGTGCAGGGTGAGAGGTAGGGGTTTGCTTTCATTTTGCTATATATGGATTTCCAGTTTTCCCAGCACCATTTGTTGAAGAGGTTATCTTTTCTCCAATGAATGTTTTTGGTGCCTTTGTCTTATATGAGATAACTACAAATCCTACCTACTAGTATTTGTGTGGGTTTGTCTTTGTGTCTTCTATTCTGTATCATTGGTCTATGTATCTGTTTTGGTGCCAATACCATGCCATTTTTATTACTATGGCTCTGTAGAATAATTTATGGTCTGGTATTATGATGCCACCTGGTTCACTTTTCTTGATAAGAACAGCAATGGCTATTCTAGGTCTCTTATTTTCTCAAATGAATTTCATGATTTCTTTTTCTATTTCTATGAAGAATGTCATTGGAATTTTAATAGGAATTGCATCAAATCAGTATAACACTTTTGGTAGTATGACTATTTTGACAATGTTAATTCTGCCTATCCATCTTTGGGAAGATGGGAGATCTTTCCATCTTCTAAGGACTTCTTCAATTTCTTCCTTTAGTGTTTTGTAGTTTTCATTGTAGAGGTCTTTCACCTCTTTTGTTAGATTGATTTGTAGGTGATTATTTTAAAACATGGAGATAGAAAACAAAAAGATTGCCAGGCACAGTGATTTGGGAATCTGATGCAGAAGGATCACAAATTTGAGCCCAGCCTGGGAAACTTAGTGAGAACATGTCTCATTAAAAAAAGAGGGGGGCTGCATAGATAGCTCAATAGCAAAGTACTTTCCCTAGTATGCCCAAGGCCCTAGGTTCAATCCCCATTAATGCAAAAAGAAAATAAGTAAGTGAAAAAGAAAGAAAAAGGAAGAAGAAGACTTGAACATGTTTCTGCAAACCAAACTGTAGGTTAAGGTTTATTTAGCTTTGGAAGATGACAAGAGCAACTTCTACATTAGGTCCTAAAGAGACAGGAAGGGGGCTACAGTGGGTGCTGTCTTGGGCTGTCCACGTGCACGCCTTGGGAGCTTGGCACTCCATATTGATGAATGACTGCTCTCCATTGAGTTCCTCTCTGGGAGTTATTCAAATTTAAAAAGAACTGTTAATACAAGGCCACACTCATCCCTGAAGCTCAAAGCCATGACTGGATAACAGGCATATAAAGCCTGGCTCCTTCGCCTCAAGCTGGACAACCCCCTGAAGGCCATCCTAAGGTTGGTCTTCCCCCGGGGAATGTCCTTTCTTACTTGCTCATCCTCAAGTCACTGATCAGTGCTTCCCAACCACAGGAAAAGGCAGGTTCCCTTTTTCTGAGGTCTTCTGCCCTTCAACACAATTCACTCCAATTCCTTTTAGATGCTAGGTTTCCATGAGGTTAACCGTCAGCCTC
The DNA here is from genome assembly GCA_020662805.1 of Glaucomys volans. Lineage (NCBI taxonomy): Eukaryota > Metazoa > Chordata > Mammalia > Rodentia > Sciuridae > Glaucomys > Glaucomys volans. The sequence continues at coordinate 706,980 of JAJEJO010000513.1, forward strand.
TTTAAACTCAATAGTCAGGGTCACAGTCCTGACTTACGCTCACCCGGATTTCCAGGACAGCCTTTCCTTCCGTGTTGGACACTTCCAACTTTGAGAGTTCTTTCTCCTTCCAAGTTGAAATGAGCATGCCTAATCTCTACCTATTGGCCTTAGCGTACCTTGTGGCGGATTGGCCATTTATTGTTCCAGGGGGCTGTCAGCATTCCATCTGGGTGGTGTCTTCCCAGATCCATGGAGATCCCATCACAGTTAGAGAGTGGGGCCCTGACAATGTCTAGATCCTTCCTATGCTGAGGTTTTTCCTGCAAATTTTCTTTTCGGGTATGTCATTCATGGTAAAATGTTCACCCTCCACCTCAGGATACTGTCCACCTTCAGATGCTGGACACAGGGACTTCGACTTGGTGACGGTGGAAAGGAAAACAAGTCAGGCAAGGAACCCACAGAAGCCTTTTATCAGGGCTTCTACTAAGAAAAGGGGGTCACAGCAATGACAGGACAGTGTCAGGCTAACTCCTAGAGCAAAGACAGAGAGCTGGTTTTATTCAGGTGAAAGGACTATTTGCAAGGGGGACTAAGGTTTAGGAATGTTAATGGCTTTAGTACATTTTAAAGGTGTGTTCACCTTTTCCTGGGGGGGGGTCACTTTAACTTTGAGGAAGGCAGGGTTGTTGGGTCATCCTGCAGTCAAATGGCAGTTTCTCATGGACGCTGCTTCTGCTTCACCATCTCTGTCTTGTGATAGGGCTGAGCTGCTCTGGTGTCACACAGGCAGGGAACAGAGGAGAATGCAAATCAGGCAGGTAACAAGTTACAGTCCTGGGAATTTACCATTTTGTTGGTTTCTTAACAGTTTTTATCCTTGATGCTGTTTGTACTTGGAGAGTCTTGGCAAGAACACCCTGGTCCTAAGGATGCCCCCGGGCTCTGAAGCTGATGGATTAAGGTGGATGGGCAAGACACATCCCCAGCTTTCAATAGCTATCAGGCTATGAGAGAAGGTGGGAGAGCCGAGGAAGGCCCTTGGCTGGGTCAGTGGCCATCAGGTCAGGAGTTAGGGCCCAGGAGTGCATTTGTGCTTTGTCTCTATGGTGGTCCCTAACTGCCCGGTCTCCATGGCAACTTGGATGCCCCAAACCAGGGAAAGGTGACAGCAGAACAAACTCATTTCTGATTCTTCTTTTGTTTTCTGATACAGTGAACTGGGAGTGAGGATATCAGGCCCTTTTTGCTCCATGGTTTTCAACTTGGCCTCAAACGCCTTCTTTCTCCAGAACCAACTGACTTTTGCTTAGTGTCATCTTCCCTGCTGTGTCCTGGAAGGAGGACAATTTTCAGTGTTATTTTTAATCATGCAGCACTCAGGGAGATAATGATATTGATTAAAATGTGAGCCTGTGGAAGGTATTTCTCTTTGAGAGGGATGTGTGGGAAAAGTGTGTCTTGCTTCAAAGCTCCACTAGGTGGCATCTTATTAAAGCGGTATTGCTACTGTGGCCTTTGGAAGTCATCACTTACGCTATTATTCTTAAAGGGATAGTATGAGCTCCTTGAAAATTTAAATACCCATATCTCCACGGACAACTGTGGTGGGGATTTGAAAACAGAATATTTTTGTGTTAAAAAAATAGAGTGTACAGATTCAGGCCCTGCTAAATCCAGTTTATTCTTAAAAGAGCACAGAGATTTGAGAAAAGATTTCTAATCTGAGCTGTGATTCTAACTTATGTGACCTTGCATAGGTCACTTTCTGTTTCTAGGTGGATTTCGTTTTCTTTGAAATGAGAAGAAAGAGTACACTGGAGTCTCCAAGGTCTTTTTACTTCTAATACTTAATTCTCTTTCATGTGTTACTGCATTTAAACTACGGTTGTTCCAATACCCTCTTCACCAAATTTATAATACAGATAAAATTAAACCCTTAGTTTGTTTATAAAATAAGTGTGTTGTGTTTTGCATATGAACTGTCCCCAAAGACTCATGTGCTAAAGGCTTCGTCCCCACTGTAGCAAAGTTGAAAAATGGGTCTTTAGGGAAGGGATTGGACCATGAAAGCTCATCATGGATTAATCCATTGATGGACTTATAGTTGCATGAATGATTTGGATGCAGTGGAAACTGTAGGAGGTGGAACCTAGTTCAAGGGAACAGGTCCTTGGGAGCATACCCTTGGGGACTGCTTTGTCCCCAGTCCCTCCTTTCTCTTTCTTAGCTTCCTGGCTGCTATCAGGGGAACAACTTTGCTCCACCTCACATTTCCACCATGATATTCTGCCTCATCACAGGCCAAGAAACAACAGAGCCAAGTGACCAGGGACTGAAACCTCTCAAACTGTGGGCCAAATAAAATCTTTCCTCCATTAAGTTGTTTCTCTCAGGTATTTTGTCACAGCAACAAAGAGCTGGCTAACATGGAACAACATGGAACACTGTTGTGATTTTAAGCCATTCTAATTTTTTAATGTTAAGGAGGACCTGCTAGAGGCATTTCTTTTCATATTGAGTTTCAGAATCTTTTATTTCAAGTTAAACAACTTCAGAAGCTGGTAACCTCCTGTCTACCCTTTTAAGCCGTTGTGGAATGAGTTTCTTTGAAACCTACAGAAACTCATCTGAGAAAGCAGGAGAGGTCTTCACAGATAATTATCAGCATTAGCCAGGTGAAGAGCACCTAACTCCTTTGTCCAGTTCTGCAAAAGAAACCTCTTTAATGTTTCAATTTTCCAGATTGCTTTTACCCGAATGATAAAAGCCCAATGAACAGAAGCTTATCATATTTTATGATATTGCAGAATTTCCCCTATCTTTCTATCAGCAACATACAGATAGACTCGACAAAAAGAAGGATGGCCCTCCAGAGCTCACACTCCTCTGGACCTGGGCACCCGATGGCCCTCCAGAGCTTGTGCTACTCTGGACCTGGGCGCTGGGGTCAGGGGAGGCAGTTTAACCCTCAAGACCTCACCCTCTGCTGTGGAGGTTTGAAACTCACTTCTTCTATCCCAGTGCATTTCCCATTCCAAATCACAGAACCTGCAGCTGCTGAGGTCACAAAGGACTTTGCTGGCTGCCTGGCTCCACGTTCATCAGTGTGTCATAAAGGAAGAGCCACTGTGTGGAAAAGTAAGGGCTCTTTCCCCAAAAATCGTTTTTGAAAATCTGCAAAGAAGATCCCTCTCTGATGGTCACAGTGCACATTAACATTTTAGTGCTCAGGAAGCTCCTGCGAACCAGTGTGTAACCCAATGTGTGATGAACCCCTGTAGCAATTCCTTTTTTTTTTACAGAAAAGGATGAAACAAAATTTAGTCAAGAATAAAATCAAGAATTTAGTCATGATTAAAAAAGGGGCTGGGCATGGTGGCAAATGCTGTAATCCTAGCAGCTCAGGAGGCTTAGGCAGGAGGCGGGTTCAAAGCCAGTCTCAGCAAAAGCAAGGTGCTAAGCAACTCAGTGAGATCCTGTCTCTAAATAAAATACAAAATAGGGCTGGGGATGTGGCTCAGTGGTGGAGTGCCCCTGAGTTCAATCCCCGGTTCCAAAAAAAAAAAAAAAAAAAGGGGCAGAAATGTTTTCTATCTTTGATCCTATTCTTTTCCTTTACATCCTAATTGTGGATTCAGATCTGGACATTCCCTATAACTTTTGAAATGTCACATGATTGTGCACAATGTAAAGCAAAGGTGGACCTACATGGTGTTGTTTGATTTTGGTGTGTTCATGTGTGAAGCAAGATGCAGAGAGGATAAATGGCCTCTCATGATCATGACAAGGAAGAGCGGAACTAGCAATGGGTAAATTTTCTTGAATGAAATATTCTTGGGGATCATAGGTTTAACAATGACTTTTTCCACATTAACCCATAGCATTGAGTTAAGAATGACAATAGCATTCAAGCCATCTTATACACTATACCATTGCCAGCCATAGATGAGTTCAGCTGAATAGGGTCCTTCCTTTTTTTTTTTTTTACCTGTATGCAGATGTTTATTTTTTATTTATTTATTTTTTTGTTCTTATTTCTAATTTTTATTCTTTTTTTTAATTTACTTATTGATTCATTGAACACAAATGGAGTACAGCTATTGTTTCAAGGGTTGTACACAAAGTAGAGTCACACCATCTGTGCGTTCATGCATGTACACAGGGCAATGATATCTGTCACACACTCTGTTATTGATTTTACCCCCCACCCGCCCCCGCCCCTCCCTTCCCTCTATGCTAGCTATCTTTCCTCCATTCTTGCCATCTTTCCCCCCCACATTATGCATCATCATTCATTTATCAGAGAGACCATTCAGCTTTTGGATTTTTGGGATTGGCCGATCTCACTTAGCATAACAGTTTCCAACATCATCCATTTACCTACAAATGTCATAATTTTATTCTTCTTTATGGCTGAGTAATATTCCATCGTGTATATATACCACAGTTTCTTTATCCATTCATCTACTGAAGGGCATCTAGGTTGATTCCACAATCTAGCTATTGTGAATTGAGCAGCTATGAACATTGATGTGGCTGCATCACTGAGGCAATCTGATTTTAAGTCCTTTGGGTATAAGCCAAGGAGTGGGATAGCAGGGTCAAATGGTGGATCCATTCCAAGTTTTCTAAGGAATCTCCACACTGCTTTCCAGAGTGGCTGCACCAACTTGCACTCCCACCAGCAATGTATGAGTGTACCCTTTTCCCCACATCCTCGCCAACACCTGTTGTTGCCTGTGTTCTTGATAAAAGACATTCTAATTGGGGTAAGATGAAATCTTAAGGTGGTTTTGATTTGCATTTCTCTTATAACGAGTGATGTTGAACATTTTTTCATAAATCTATTGATTGCTTGTAGATCTTCCTCTGTAAAGTGTCTGTGTAAGTTTGATGACATCATTGCAACAAGGAAGAGACTAAAAATACAGATTAGATTAGAAAATGTCAAATGCATAACTTTGAACATAAATTCATCTTCTTTAAAGTTTGACTTAGACTAGTTTAGTAAGAAGTTGTGCAATTGATAGATTTTGTATGCAGTTCTAGCTCTGGGTAGCAGTGACAAAGAGTGTGAATATTATAACGGATAATGATAATTATAGAGAAAAAGATTAATAATATTTTAAGTGTTTATGTAGCACCACTGAACAGAGGACTCACATGCACTTAACCATCACAATATGGTAGCTTTGCTTATTTTACAAAATATCAGGATGAAACTCAGAGAGGTCAAGAGATTTGTAGACCTTTACACAGTAGCAAATGGTAGAATAAGAATTTGAAACCAGAAGTGAGTTTCTGGAGCTGGTCTTCTTAAGTGCTTTTTAACATGAAGAAAATGTCACATTAAAACTCAAATCTGAAAATGCTGTATTAGAAGTGCCTCTCTCTCTTGAATGCTTCTTTAACATCCAGAAGAATGAGGTCCCCATTTTTCCATTCACGTAAGTCATTGAGTTCATTGCTGGTTGTTCCTTAGAACAGCCTATGCTGCCTTATATGCTGAGGTCTCTTATAATATGACAGAAATGCTTCTGGTTTTATCAATTACATGACTTGGAGAAGGAAGAGGGCCAATGTCAATCTTCCACGCCCTAGGAAGAATGAGTTTGCCTAAGGAAGCAACATGAATGAGATCCCCTGGTGCAGTCTGAAGTAATGGACAGGTTTTTAAAAGTGTGCTTGTTCCTGAGATGCCCACTCACCTGAACACACTTTGTGATCATCTTTGTTTGCTCTGCTCCATAACCATAATGACACTAGTGACTCCTGCCTTTTGCAGAACAAACAATAAAACCATCTTGGTATGGATGGGCTGGTCCTAGAGCTCTGGGAAGGCTCAAGGTTCCCCAAGGTTTCTGGGAGATCCCAGAGACTTGCTTCCTCCTGATGACTTCCTGTCTCTTGCTCCTGCAGCCAATCAGGCTGTGGCTTATTTTCCAGTGTGGAGGAGAAGAAAACTACCCATACTGTGTGGATTAGATTACCTTCATGGAGATATGAGAGGCCAAGTGGAGAGGTCACCTTGTGTTCTGCGAGGTCTCCCCTACACCTGATTCCCTCCCTTTCTCTCTCTCCTCTTCCTCCCTCTTAGGAGCAAATTTTCATTCCTGTCCTGAAGGGGTAGTCTGCCCTTCTCAAAGGGCTCAGTGTGAGGTGATAGCAATTCCCACAGCTATAGCTCAGTGACCCCCAGAGAGCTGCTTAGGCAACCCTAAAGAAATGGGGTGTGCTTCTAAAGAGCAATTCTGTAGACTGCCAACAAGAATTTTTTCTCCACATGTTACAACAGTATGGAGTTGAAAATAGCAAAATTGTGGCTCTTCTTCCAAATTCTGTACTCCTGACTTCTCACAAGTACAACTCTCTCTCCTCCTGGCTATTTAATACCAATGCCTGATGAAGAAAATTGTTCTCTTAAAAATGCATGGCTCTAAGGTATCTGTTGCCTTTGACCCCTCGCCCGTTCTGTATAGGGAACTAGGGTGAATATGGCTTAATTTCCTCAAAGAAGAAGGAAAGGAAGCCCCGAGAAGGTGAAATGACTAGTCAAAACCCAACTTGCTGTGTATCTGGCCTCAACGGTCACATTCTCTTCTACCTCTCTGATTTGCACCCCCTAAAACCTACTTCAGAGGATCTGGAATTCACCAACACATATGTACCATGGCCAGCTATGCACTTCAGTTCTGGAGTCACAGACCACAACAAAGAGAGAGAAAGATGGAGGAGGCTGAGACAAGGAAAATGTCGCCATTACTGGCCTTCCAAGGATTTGGTCAAGCCCTCTGGAAACAGCTGTCTACCATGGAGCAGGAATATGCTTTTAATTTCAATTGGCTCACCATTAAAGTTTAAGTAGCTTCTCCTTGCTCTTGAGTTGCAATTCAGACCCCTGAACAAGGTCCTGAGTGACCTGCCTGTCCATTGATCCTTTTTGAGTTTCCTGCTCTTTTCCTCTGCTCCGGTCACATGGCCTGCTTGCAGTTCTTCACATAGACCATGCTACCTTGTGTCTCAGATGCCTCCTGCTTGCACTCTCCCTGCCTAAAGCATAACTCCACAACCTCAGCTACAACTTTTCTGGTCAATTTTTTCTAGTTCTGTTTTCCACTTATTTGTCTCTTCCTTTGGAGAGCCCTGCCCCACTACCCTGTACTGGAGAGCCTGTTTTCCATTTTTCCTTATTTATTGTCATTATAACATCCATCACAGAAGTATGACTTGCTTACTTGATTGCTTATTTTTATGGTTCCTACCTCCTGGTAGACCTTAATGAGTTCTAAACGTAGTGCTTAGCACATGGTGCACTTTCAGTAGATAATGTTGAACAAATGCTTGAATGTGTGAACACCCAAGACAGCGAAAAGAGTGTTTCTTCTGCCTGTGCTCAGCTCCTTTTCTAGCCCATTCTACAAATGTCTGTGACTGTGTGCATTTAGGGGACCCGGGATTTGATCTGAAATGAACCCTGTCCATCAACATTCACAACCAAGTGGGAAGTTATCTGGGAGCAGTTTTAGAGTGCAGGAGCTAAGCACAGATTTAGTCTTTTCCAAGCCTTCTTATCTCCAACCTTCCAGAATCTCCTTAATGTGCCCGACACGTTCACGCTCCACACATCATGATGACCTTTAAGCTGCCAGGTCAGCTGTGTTACAGCCAGCACAGCTTCTCCATTCTGCAGTGCCCATGATTTCCAGGCTCCAGTTTTGCTATTTCCTGAAGAACTGCAAGGACTTGCATGATTAGTAGCTGAATTTAATCTGTTTGTTTATCACAAATGAGAAGGCCAGTCTGGCTATTCCCTTCAGAAAAGGAAAGTGTTTTTAAATTACACGTGAGAGCGCTTACTCCAATCCTCCAGCCTCAGGGCCCATGCAAGCCCATGTCTCTTCCTGAACTAGTCTCACCTGTTATAAATTTTCTGCATATTATTCCTCTCTTTCTCATTTTCGTCAAATCGTTGCCAAAAGCTCTGTTCTTGGTCCCAATGCCAATCCAATAATGAGGATATGGTTTTGAGAAAAAGGAAAAAAGAAGGTTTATTGCTTTGCTAGCAAAGGAGAAGCACAGGGGACTTCTGTCCTAAAGGCTCTGATTCTGCCCAGGAATAGGGGGCTTTCAAAGAGGTGACTCAAAGGCTCCATTCCACATGTTCTCTGTTGGAGTTATACTTCACTTGCTAATTTGGGAGATAGTTATTTCTGAGATCTTCTGGTTCCATCCCCAAAGTTTGGATTACTTTGTTCCTATGGTGGGTGTGAACTAAAGGACAGGTAAATCTGTCTAGGATGAGGAAGAAAGGTAATATGAGATTAGGGAGGGGGAGAGATTATGGAGGAGCAGGGAGAGAGGAAGAGAAAGAAGCATGTCCATTTTAAAAATAAGTTGCAGCAAAGCAGCAAGGGTTATATTGAAAACAAAGTGGGGTTGGGGCTGTGGCTCAGTGGTAGAGCGCTTGCCTAGCATGTGTGAGGCCCTGGATCCGATCCTCAGCACCACATAGAAATAAATAAAATAAAGGTCCATCAACAACTTAAAAAATATTTTTAAAAAAAGAAAACATAAAGAGGACTGTTGTTCCAAAATATTATTGCCTAAATACATTGCATTATTTAGTGATTTGAGGGCTGTCTGTGTGTTTGTGTGTGTGTGTGTGTGTGTGTGTATGTGTGTGTGAGTGTATTTGTGTGTGTACTTTCCCTAGGAAGTTTCTTGAGGGTAAGAATGCTTTCCTCATTAAATCTTAGGCATTCCTGAAAAGGCTAAGGGTGTAGACCCCCTGTAACATCTCACATGTTGGTGTTAAATAAACGTTACAGGGAAACTTCGTTTTGGACAAAACTCCTGCATTGAGCACGAGCAAATCAGACTAAAAGCCAAATTGGAGTTGCCCTTGCTATAATTCTGCTTCCCCAAACTAAAACCAACTTATTATCTGACATGTCAAAAAATCAGGAGATAGATTGTTATAGCAACAGAAAACCGATTAAAATGTTGGTGTTCCCCAGGGAGATTCTCCATCGTGATGGAGACAGTTAGACCCACCCCAATTCCAAATCTCCTCCCTATAGCCCACCCCAATCCCTTCCCCTCCCTAAATCCCCATCCTAATCCCTTCCTGTGCCCTATAAAAGCTGGCAACAAAAGAACTACCACCTGATTTTCCCAGCACACCGCTTTTAGGTATAAGGGTGATCGTCGCTGGCCAGCTAAAATAAAGGCTTCTTTTGGCTTTACATGATCAGCTTGGATGATTTTATTTTCTTTGGGTACAACAAGATAACAGCCAAATATCTTAAGACATGCCAGTTTCAATTGGCATAATAAAATCCCCTCTCACTTAATGCTCCCACAAAAAAGATACACTGAAGCAGGATGTATTAACCCATCAGTTAGTTTTCTATTACCGTTCTGCCTCCCTGTTCATACCTTACAAGAAAAGTAACTTTGAAATGACCAATCTCCCTTTTCTTACTTGTTTATGCTTTTTTCAGCCCATTTCTGTCTGTAAAGCCAATCTCTCCTGCTCGGTTCTGGGCCACTTACTCTATTCTCTGGAATGAAGTGTTGCCCAATGCTAATACCTCAAATAAAACCAATTAAGATCTTAAAATCATTATGCTTTCACCCTTTGACCTTGGATTCTCTGAAAGCAGACAGTGAGGTGAAGTTTGACTTGCAGGATATTTGTTAGAGATTAGTGAATACGGAAGAGAGGTGGGAGAAGGACTGGGCAGATGCTGAAGTTGAGTTGGGATGCAGGCCTGAGGAAATCTCAGCCACCCCAGTTATTCCATAAGGGCACAAACCTGGCCTTTAATATTGCCTGGTCCCTTCCTTAGTCAGTTGCGCAGTATGTGGTTCCCAGGAAGGGCATACCCTTGGGTGGCTTCCTGTCCCTGGGGTAAAGCTTGAGGAAGCTGTCAGCCCAAGCTGCCTGATGACAGCCGTATCAACAAATCCTCCCTTAAAGGAGAACCTAGGTGGCACGTCTTCTCATCCACCATAAATCAGATTGCACCATCTAATGAAAGCTTTGTGAGATTAAAGTTTGATAAGTGTTCATGGAGCAGAATTCTATTAATTAGACTTCTGGTTAAGCTGAAAGACTAACCAGGAACCCAGATTCCCCCCAGTAAGAAAAAATACGAATGATATTTTGTTCTGGGAATAATTTGGGACAGATAAAGCATCCCCCCAAATGGAGAGGTACCTGTACTCACAGAAAAATCCTCCATTTCTAAAACCCATCCAGGACTGTTCTTTTTTTAAAAGCTCCCCAGCCCATAATAAAATCTAATAAAAAATATTTCCCCAACAATGCTTGAAATCTCTATCATTTCAACATACATGACATTATCTGACTTATCAACACCTGAGGGAGCAATACCTTATTGGAAATCCACAATATACCTGGCATTTCACAGAGCTATTCCTTAATGTTTGTGGAGTTTGCATTTTCTTGGATGATCTCACTTAATCGCTATAACAACCTCACGATGTACATTCCTTTACGACTACTTTTTAGAGAGGGACGCTGAAATTTTACAAAGGCAAGCAACCTGCCCAAGGTCAAAAGTTAAAAAATGGTAGAACCAGAATTTTAATCTAGGCAGTCTGACCTTATGGGAATTTTAAACATTTGATAATAAGGACAATACTTTCTCATTAAGGAATGAGAAACATTTCCTATGTTTTGAAATTTGCTTCCACAAGTTCCTTAGGTTTTCAGGGTCTCAAGGGCAGGGCCAAAAGTTTCAGAGGGTAGACAGCTATTTTGCATGACAATTGCAAGGTAAGGACTTTCAAGTTCCCCAGGAAGGGATGACAGGGTCAGGTAGCCTGATTCCTTTGTGAAAAATGTCAGAAGGTACCCTTGACCCCATCATAGTAAGGCAGCTCAGCTCAAGATGTTTAAAACAAAAATAAGTGATGAAATAATTTCTTTTTTTTTTTTTTACAAAAGAGCGTGCAACTAATTATGCACCTAATAAAAACTTCAGTAAAACTGACATTGCTTTTGAGGATACATAATACGTAGAATCTTCAGAGGAACCTGAGGTGAGGAGAGCTTCATCTGGGGGTGCTGGTGACTGAGACAAAGGATCTTTCAGGACAAAAGGCTGACTGAGAGCTTGGTTTCCTCTCATTTAAAGCTACCCATCACATTAGTTGATATTGCCTCTTATGGTTGGTGAAATTGTGACTGCAAGACATTAACTTGCCTAGGGTCATACAGAGAATACGGACCCACTTAGGTGTCTTGACAAGGCAGATCCTATAGCCTGGGTTTGTTTTCCATGACCCTAAGCTGTCATCGAAGAGGTCACAGGATCTGATGAAGCAAACAAAAATTTTCTAATATTTAAGTTCCTTTCTTAGGTCCTTAATTTGAATCTCTTAGACCTGAAGAAACCAAATGAAAAGTGACAGTCACAGAGAAGAATCCTTCTGAGTGACTGTGTAAGATGAGAGGGAGCTCTGATCCCATCTACTGCAAATCCCTCATCTGTCCCCTCGAACGACAGCAATCTCTGCGTAATGAAGAAATAGCTGGTGGAGGAGACACAGGAAGTCAAAGGATTTTCAGCCTTAGAGAGCTAGAGAAACAGCATACTATATCCTCTCAAAATGGTGGATCCTGTTCCAACCTATATCCATTACCACAAAGTAGTCATGAATTTAATTCCAAGGAGATTAGAGCTTTGATTTCTTCAGGAGGTAAGCCCCTAAACTCCCAAAGAAAAGTCCTGTTTACATGAAAAGGAACTCGAAACATCAAAAACTTGCTCTGTCACCTGAAAAACCTAGCAGGACACTGTCCTCCAGTTGTTTCATTTTTTATTGTAGTTGGCATGCTTACTGGGAGGGTTTGAAGACCCCAGGTGTCCTCATTTGACTGGCAGATGGAAAGGTGGAAGCCCAACTCAGGTATAGGTTCTGAGCTTTGAGCATCGTATTCCACACCAGGCTCTGTTCCTAGACCTGGAGACACAACAGAGAATAGAGATGAGGTCCTTGGCCTCTTGGAGCTCACTATCTAACAGGAAAGGTGAATAAGAAGTTCTGGAAAATAAGTCAGAGAGGGAACCAAAAAAAATTCTCAAACTCAGGAGTCAAGCATCCCAGTTCCTTATACAGGGGTACAAAGCAGCTTTGGGATAAGAAATAAGTAAAAACTCAGTTATTAGAACCATTTCTTTCTAGCATGTGAGTCAGTGTGAAGGGCAAAGTGAAGATTACTCTGTGGGGCCACCGTGAGCCCTGAATTTGCCTTTTTTCAACTCTAGGTCTGAAAACCAGCAGGGGTGCATCAGGGAGGTAATGGACTTCTTTCACCATAGTCTTCCTGGGGACCTTCACAAACTTTTGCCCTTTTCTTGGTGGCTCCCTCCCCTTTGAAATCTTCTTTTTCAGTAGCTTTTACCCTTGGCCAGTCAGTGTTTTTACTAGTTGAGTAGATCACGATGAAATAACACTTGGTGCTTCTGGCTACTTTGTCTTCAGTGGATTAATCAGGAGTCTGAGATAACCCTAGAAACCACCATTCCAGGAGAAACAGATGTGGGGGGTCCTCCCTGTGGTGTGTGACCTGAGGGTATCCCTGGAGGGACCTCATGGTTTTAACCAAAGTTGTGATGGTCAGAAGGTGGAGACTTAATTAAAGAAATGGGAACCTTCCAACTCCTTCCAACCATCTGGTCCATTTCTCTACTTTCATTCCTCCTCACTTTACCCAAAATCTTCTCACTCTATCTCATTTTTCCTTTTGCATCATGTAACTTAACAGAGAACATCCCACCACTGATGGCTGGACCATCTCTGCCTACAAAGACATTAACAGGCAGATGCTAGCCATAGACTCATTTAGAATGCCTTCCCTTTCAGAAGAAGTCCACCCAGCAGGGTGAGTCATTGTCAGGCTCAATGTCTGCCCCTAGACAGACTAACAGCCAAGACACTAAAATCCTTACACAACTACCTGACCCTTAGTTTTACTCCAGTCATTCCCAAACCCAACCCAATGCCAAAAACATCTAATCTATCATTCGCAGGCACAAAGCCCACTCAGCACTGTCTGCAAAACTAGATTTATTTTCTAAAATTCAGATGCTGCTACTTTCATGAAAATATTCCATCCCTGGATCCCATTGCAGCTGGACTGTACTGTTATATCAGGTAGGTGGGGAATCTTGATTTAAACCTGGGGTTGATTTTCATGTTCCTACCTAAATATGTTTCCCATCTGGCTGGGGACCGACCTGAGTGTGACCCAAAAATGTGAAGTGATATTTTGTCCACATCTGAAGACAGCATCCCTTTCTTGTTTCCTCAGTTTTGCCAGAAACTTCTCTCTGAACTCTCCATCATCTTCCCTCTGATAATCTGCCATTTGGGGGAAGAAGAGCAGAGAAAGGAAACTGCTGCCTTTCCTCTGTACCCCACCCCCACCTACGTCCACTGTGTCCATGGTCACCAAGCACAGTGCTGTCATGTTCTCTCACACAGCACTGTTTGCCTCCTGTCTGGGACTGAGATAGGAAAGGAGGCTACGTAAGCCACGAACACTTTCCAGGTGGAGCAGAGAGAAAGTCTCAAAGTAGCCTCCTTGACTACTTCCTGCCTACACACACACACACACACACACACACACACACACACAGAAAGAGAGAGAGAGAAAGAGAGAGAGAGAGAGAGAGAGAGAGAGAGAGAGAGAGAGAGAGACTGAACTGTCAGAATCTCCTTCGTTTCCAGTTCCCACTCTCCCACATAATCAGGTCTTGCCTTGTATCCACCAGACATAGAATCCATCCTCCCTATACTTTGATCCAAAATAACTCAATTCCACAGAGAAGCATAAGTGAGTCAGGCAGCCTCTGTTAAAAGACACTGACAGAGTGATGAAGAGGGAGAGAGCTGCTACGAGGGCCCACAGCAAGTACCAGCCTGCCCCTCTCAGGGTTTTGCTGTTAAGTCTCCTCTGGGTCCCTGCATGCCTACGAGCTTCCCAGCATATGCCGTGCACCATCTTGCTTGGTTTTGTTCCCTGGACCCCATCCCCAGAACCCACAATGTAATTTCACCTATAATGCAGGGGATTTCAACTCTCCCAAGTTCTTACCCAAACCTGCACATTTATTCCTTTCTGAATTTGGACTGTGGGTAACGACTTCTCAGTGTCATTCAGACTCTTGAGAGTGGTTGATTTTCAATAAAATATTTCCCTTTTTTCTTTTTCTTATATACCTATAATTCTTTATTCTGTGTTTCCTATTTTTTTCTTTCTACTTTCTAGGTTTTCACCAAAATTCCTATTAACCTTTTGATAATTCTTCAAATTAATTAATGAGCATTTATCTACCTACCCATCCGTTCACCCATCCATCAGATTTATCTTCTTGTGTTTGTCAGACATTTAATAGTTGCTATACTAAGAGCTTCATTATTAGGTTGATAAACTGCTGGAATCAAGCATGGTGTCAAGTTCTTGCTTTGAATTCCTCAATTCTCCTCTAAGTCTAAATAATCAGTCTTAATCCAGGGCACCAAACGTCCCCACCCTCGTGATGGGCATTTAGCAGAGTTGAGAGGTAACTTTTCTTTGCATCAGTTGCTTCTCCATAGTCCCCTCACCCCAAAGGTCTTGCATGGCACATCCTCTTCCCTATTACCCACTCTCTCTCCACTGCGTGGTCTTTCTCCTCCCTCTGCATCTTGGCACCTCCAGTGATGTTATTTATGGCCTAGTTGTCGCTGTGACTGGCCCTAAAACTCCACGAATCCCAGTACATGAAAATCCCCTTCCTGAACAGGGGTGTAGTTCAGTGGTACAGCACTTTTCTGGCACGCACAAGGCCCTGGGTTCCATTCCTAGTACCATGAAACAAGCAAAACACCCTTCCTTTTGATTCCTATTTCATTGATTTCTGTTGCAATATTTTTATTATTACCTTCCATTTTCTTGCTTTGACTTTTGAGTTCAGTTTATTATTCCTTTTCCAGTTTCTTGGGTTTAAAGTTTAGGTTATTGATTTGCAATATTTCTTCTTTTCCAATATAGGCATTTAAAGCTATAAAATTCCATTCTAAGTACTGCTTTAACAATATATCATAAAATCTGATATGTTAGGCTTTCATTCTCATTCAACTCAGAATACATTCTAATTTTCCATATTATCTCTTTGACCTATGAGTTCTTTGGAATCACTGCTATGATTTCCTGGTATTGATTTCCCAAATTTACTTCTGCTGTTGATTTCTAATTTAATTCCATTGTGAAAGCATAATATTTATGATTTCAGTACTCAAGAATGTATTGATACTCTTTTAAGGACTAGTGGCTTGTCTGTACCAGAGAAGGTTCCATGTGTACTTGGAAACAATGTGTATTTTTCAATCACTGGGTGGACTATTCAATGGACATCAGTTAGGTCATGTTGGTTGACAGTTGATCACATTTATGTTCATCATATACTATTGGAATTTTTGTGTAGTTTTTTTCTATATTAAAAAATTACTTTCAATTAGTTACATATGACAGTAGAATGTACTATGACACATCATACATAAATGGAGTATGATTTCTCATTTTTCTGCTTGTACATGATGTAGAATCCCACCAGATGTGAAGTCATATATGAACATAGGATAATAATGTCTGATTCATTCTATTGTCCTTCCTACCCCCACACCCCTCCCCTCCCATCACTCCCCTCTACCTAATCTATTCATCCCTAGTTCCCCCATCCTTATTAAGTTAGCATCCTTATATCAGAGAAAACATTCTTAATCCATTTACATTTAATGCTTGATATGGTTAACTTATTTCTGCCACTTTGATAATTGTTTTCTATGCATCTTGCATATTTTTCATTTCTACATTCCTTCTTTGTTGCCTTTTTAAAACTTTTTTATTGGTTCTAATTTTTAAAATTTTGTATTTGTTCTAATTTGTTGTGCATGACAGTAGAATGGAGTGTAATCTCTTATTTTTCTGATTGTACATATTGTAGGATCACATCGGTCATGCAGTCATATATGTACATGAGGTAATAATGTCTGTTTCACTCTGCTATCATTCCTACCCCCATACCTGCTCCCCTCTCTTAACTCCCTTCAACCTAATAAAAAAGTAACTCTAATCTTCCCTGTCCCCTTCCACCCTTATTGTGAATTAGCATCTGTTTATCAGAGAAAACATTTGGCCTTTGGTTTTTTGGGTTTGGCTTATTTTGCTTAGCATGGTTTTCTCTAACACCATCCACTTACCAGAAAAATGCCATCATTTTAAATATACATTAAATTTATAAATATAAAAAATTATAAATATATAAAATTTTATATATGTATACACACACACACACACACACACACACATATATATATGTCACAATTTCTTTATCCATTCATCTGTTGAAGGGCACCTAGGTTGGTTCCATATTTTAGCTATTGTGAGTTGAGCTGCTATACACACTGGTGTGGCTGTGTCACTGTAGTATGCTAATTTTAAGCCCTTTGCATAAAAACAGAGGAGTGGGATAACTGGGTCAAATGGTGGGTCCATTCAAAGTTCTCTGAGGAATCTTCATACTACTTTCCATAATAGTTACACCATTTTGCATTCCCACCAACAATGCACGAATGTACCTTTTCCCCCACATTCTCACCAACATTTATTGTTGCTTGTATTCTTGATAATCGCCATTCTGATTGGAGTGAGATGAGATCTTAGAGTAGTTTTGATTTGCATTTAATCATTTTAATTCCTTTGTTGATATTTTCATTAAATATTTAAAAGTTGTTTTCTTAGCTTGCCCTCAGGATGAAACAATGTGCCTTACTCTATCAAAACCAACTTCAGATTTATTCATACCTAAATTTAGTCAAATATAGAAAAACTGCTCCAATCTAACCTCATTCCCTTTCCCCACATGGGATATTATTTTATATGTATTACAAATACAAATGTCATAAACTCAGTAATACAATTTTAGTAATTTTGCAGTGCAGTTAGTTGCTTGTAAAACAGGTAAGCTGAGAGAGGGGAAATGTGTTCATATTTTCTTTTACACATACCTTTATGATGGCCTTTACCATGCTCTTTATTTTTGTGTTTATAAATTTGAATTACAGTATGGTTTCATTTCCTTTTAACCTGAAGGATTTCCTGTGGGATGTCTATGGTTGATGCTAGGAACAGATACTTTCCACATTTGTTTATCTGGGAAAGTCTTTACTTCAGCTAAAATTTTGGAAGATAGTTTTTGAAGATTGAGAATTACTTCTTGAATTTTTTCCAGCAGGTTGCATAGCCTTTGTTTTATGACTTCTCTTATTTCTAATGAGGAGTAGGTATTACTCTCTTGTGGTTTCAGATTTTCCCATGTCTTTGGTTTTAACAGGGTCTAATGCATCTAGATGCTGAACTTACAATCTTTATCATAGTTGGACATTATCATAATCTTGAAATGTGCATATTAGTTTTTCATAAATTGGGGAAGTTTGAAGCAATTATTTCTTTACTTCGTGAATATTTATGTATATTTTCTGCCCCTTCTCTCTTCTATTTTTCTGGAACTTCCAAGTCATACCTGTTGGTACTCTTAAAGGTGGTCCAGGTCTCTGGGGCACTGTTCATTTTCTTTATTTTTAAATTGCTGTTTGGATTCTATCTATTCTCAAGTTGGTTGATTCATTCTTCTGCCAGCTCACATCTTGTCCTGAGCCTCTCTGATGTATTTTTTATTTTAGTTATTCTACTTTCAACTCCAGAATTTTCAATTTTGTTTCTTTTATATTTTCTATCTCTGTATTGATATTCTGTTTTGGGGTGATTCATCATTGTTCTATCTTCCTGTAACTCATTAAATATGGTTTTCTTTATTCCTTTAATATATTTATTTTAAGAGCTGCTTTGAGGTCTCTGCTAAAATCAACAACTGGATCCACTCAGAGATCATTTCTATTGATGCCTTTTCTCCCTGTGTATTGGCCAAATTTTCATATTTTGTTCCATTTATCGTGTTTTTGTTAAAAATGGACATTTTGGATAATATATTGCATTACCCTGGTAGCTGATTTTCCCAACCCTAAAGAATGTTGTGATTGCTTTCATTATTTGTTTAGTGACTTGGCTGCACTGATTCTGTCAAATACTTCTACCTCCCCTGCATATTTTGAGAACTTTTTCTCCAATTTTTTTTTAACTTAAGCTTGGCTTTTCAGGTCTATCTCCTGTTAGTTTAATGTGGAAGGTTGATCTGAAGCCATTTTAAACTGACAACTGCGTGGATTGCAGAATGCTTTCATAGTGGAGGCAGTTATTAACTATGCCCCAGTTTTTTGTTTCCTGCTCCCACAAGGGCTCACTTTCCACCATGGATACATACATAGCTAGGGCCCTTTCTCTTCTCTCTAGGACAAGCATGTAACTTTATAAACTGCCAGAAACGTCTGAGGTCCTAGCAAGACACACTGGGTCTTTCTTGTGTGGATTTTCCTACCATGTTTCTGGCTAACCTTTTGCTTGGCTTAGTCAGTGTTGCAGCTTCGGGCAGCAATGACATTTGACCTCCTAGCATGGTACTGAGACTGCTGCTCTTTTCAACAATGCCCTTGGACATGTAGCTTTTCTACATTCCAAATGAAACCAGCCCTCTGTGAGCCTAAAAATTCAGTCTCCCTCTATCTCTAGATGTTTCATTGTTTTTCTCGAATAAATATTTTCCAATTTATATTGTATGACTTTGGTCCATTTCCAGAATCCTAAAATGGTTGCTGAACTCATGTCCAGGTTCATCACTGTATTTCTGGGAGATGATTTGACAAACCACTTCTCTGACATTTTATGGAGATTTATGGTAAAGATTCCAAAGTTGAAATCCCAATTTGGTACTTTCTAGCCCCCCACCGCAATCCATAGACAAAGTTTAGTTTCTTCCTTATCCACCCTGAAATTGCATGCAAAATATATAATGATATCAAGATTGAAATATATAATGGAACTGAAATTGTATTTGCTGTGTGGTAAGGAGAGGAAGAATAATCCTGAGTCTTATCAATTTTTAGCATAGCTGTAACGTCATTCCTAATGCAAACACAATTGGGAATCTAGAAGAATTGTATGGCAGAGTTACTACAGATCTAAATATCATTTATTTGATTCCCTTATTTTACAGATGAGCAAACTGAGTCCCAGAGAGATTAACTGTGGGAGTAAGTTGTAGATTGCTGCTTTTTAGAGACTCAGTTATGTGCACGTAGCTATTATTTTTTAGCTGTAGCATATCGAGTTGGAAGAGTTGAAAAGAAGTGTAGAAGACTGATGTTGGCTGTTTGGCAGGATAAAAGTACTCCTAGTAATTCTTTTTACTCTCTTTCTAAAGAAAAGAATATGCTTTGTTGTGACAGCAAAGGACTCTTTTTACAGGAAAAGAAAAATCAATTTCTACAGATGCCAACTTTCTATTCTCTAGCTATATGTTTAGAAATAGGAAATTGAAATACAATGGTTAGGATTTGTGTTAAGACTCACTTGGGGATGTTTGCTGTGAGAGGACGTGACAAACACACATTGCATTGTGTTGCTTCTGCACAATTCAGGAAAGAGGCATCTACTTGGGTTACTGATATAATCAGAGTCCCCTCCTCCCTTAGCATCTTTTCCAAGATTCTGGGTTGAAGGAGACATGTGCTCTCAGAAATGGACAAGTCATGAGTCAACAGTCCTCTTCAAAAGAGTAGTAAGCCAGGCTTGCAGGCTTGGTGGTGCTTGCCTGTAATCCTGTGACATGGGAGGCTGAGGTAGGAGGATGGTGAGTTCAAAGCCAGACTCAACAAAAGCGAGGCCCTAAGCAACTCAGTGAGACCCTGTCTCTAAATAAAATACAAAATAGGGCTGGAGTTGTGGCTCAGTGTTCAAGTGCCCCTGAGTTAAATCCCTGGTACAAAAAAAATAATTTTCTGTGGGTTGGCTAAAGTTTTCACCATGTTCTATCCCTAATGATGCTGACTTGTACTTAATACCTGCCCATTACGTTGGAATGTTGTGTCGGATTTTGTTCCAGTTGACTATTGCTTTGTACCTTCTATACAAAATACCTGGCATTGGGTTAAAGACAGAGTCTGTAATCATGAAAGTGGCTTGGATATTAAACACTAGGAAGAGGTATTTTCATCTAAAGTAACACAGATTTTGAAGAGAGCAGAGAGACCAGGAGAGTAATGTTTCTAGGTTCCCAGATGACTATTTGAAATCAACTGCTGTTAGAACAATCTCCTATAGGGATAAATCTTGTTGTCTTGGTCTAACATTCCCAAAAGTTGAAGATTAATAAAAGACTAATGCCATGAGGAGGAAGAGAAAGAGGAGAGGGATGGAGAGAGGATGGAAAAACAGTGAAAAGGGGGAGGATACGGGGGAAGAACAGAAGGGAACTTGGAAAAGGGGTAGAAGAATGGGAAATGAAGAAACTAGAGGAAGTAAAAGAAGAAACCCAAGGAAGATGAAAACAAGAGTTCCATTGCACATCTTAGGACTTGGGAACCAGTTCCCTACTTAGGGGAGACCTGTTAACTTCTGTGGGTGTATGTTCTCCCAACAGTGCAACAAATAGGCTGGGCAAGATGACTGCTTAGATTCTTGCTGGTTTAGCATCCTGTGATGCATGCTGCCTCCTTATAGACCACCTCTAAGAGTCCTTCTTCTGTGTGACCTTATTGGAATCCACCACTCCTCCTCACTGCTCCATCATGCTGCCATTTTGACTTGTGGCATATGCACCTCACCCTCTGATGTCCACCTAGGCTTTGTGCACTACCATTGCCTCTGCTTGGAGGGTTCTTCCACCAAGAAGATCTCCATGAGTGCAGACTTAGGATCTCCATCACTTAGATTTCTGCTCAAATGTTGCTTCCTTGGAGAGTCCTTCTCTGAACTTCTGAAGTGATACAAGACCACACCAGGGCACTTCCCTTCTTCCCTCTCCATGCCATCACTCAGTCCCATTTATTGACTGTGAAGTATAATACAATATGGTATAAATATATGTATTTATCTATTTATTATCTGTCTCTCCTTAAGGTCAGGATTGGTCTTATTTGCTAATGTATTCTTAGCAGTAAGGACAGTGTCTAGTATATAGCAGATATTCAATAACTATGTAGTAAATGAACCTCACAGTCAGCTATGGTGAGAAACCAAAATGGCTTTAAAATCCCCATTTACTAGACCAAAATATCACAGTATAAAATAGACGTGATCTTAAAATATCCTTGATTTGGCTATTTGTGTCTTATTTCCTTGTCACTATGCAACACCTGCTTTGCATTTATACTTGACTTCAGCACTGTGCTCTTCCTCCCCAACTCTAAAACATCCTGCTCTGATTAATAAATTGCAATCAATTGCAATGCCTAATTATCTCCGTAGGAGGTCTGAGAAGAATGTAATAGATGGAGCATACTTACCTCTCAGCATGGGAGAGGAGCTGTGACTGGGTAACCCAGGGGGAAAATGCTTCAAGGAGAAAGAAATAATAAGGAGCAAATGAAAAGTTGTTCCAGGTGAAAATAACTGGAATATGTTTGCCACATTCATATATATCAAGTTTAATAAAAGTTGTTCGCTTGATGTTCAGAGTGCTTAAAGTTGGTAGACCACCGATTCAGAGTTACTGAAGGTGCTTGTTAAAAACGTAGGTACCCAAGTCAATTCCAGATGGAAGAAACCTGAACCTGAAGGTGTGCTCTGGAAATCTGCATCATTACTGCCGTCCTTGTGTTGCCTTCTGATGCACATCAGAGATTGGGGTAGAACTGACCAAAGTTTATTCAGTGCTATTTTGCTTCTTAAAGAGTACTATACTTTGAAGTAGGCTTTATTCCCCTTTATCACCTACCTTGCACTTATAAACAGACATTTATTGAGTGCCTACTACTGAACCTGGGCTGAATGCTTGAATGAAGAGATGAATAAGATATAAATCAGTGGCTAAGAACCTCTGTCTTTTAAGGTGACTAAGGTTCAGAGAAAAGGTAGTGTAGTGCCCTAGAGAGATCCCATCCTGCGGTCTGGGCTCTGCTAAGAAGGATGCTGTCAGGGCATCTGAAGGATTGTCATGTGGAAGGGACAGATATTACCTTTTACATGATCCAGAGAAGAGAACTGAGGCCAATTGATGGCTGTCTCAGGAAACTTAATTTGGGATCTATATAGAAAAACATTTTCCTGTCATCAGAGCAGCCCATTCAGGGAGTAAGTGGCCCCATCACTGGACTAATCCAAGTGGTACTGAAAGACCATCTGTTAGGGATTCTGAAAAGGGAGTCCCACACTCAGTGGAAGGTGGAGCTCCATCAGTTCTGGCTTCCTTCTGTCTGTGAGCTTCACTGAGTCACCAAAAGTATAACCTATATGCCAAAATCAAAATTTTAATTTATGGGTCCAAAATTTTTTATATCTAGGTTTTGAGAGGGGTGTAAGGGGAGTAAGACAGACTCCCCATTTTTAGAGACCAGAATAAAAAGCTGTGTACTAAGCTTGAGAGTTAACATTTCTTGATGTCTAGGATGTGCTAGTTCTTATGTGAGGCATTTTCCATGCATCACTTTCTTGTGTCTGAGTTGGATGTCATTATTATTTCTATTTTATGGGTAGTTTCAATGAAATTTTAATTCAGTGGTCCTTTGTATTGACCCATTTTTTCCATTACTATAACTGAATACCTGAAACTGGGTAATTTGTAAAGGAAAAGGGTTTGTTTAGCTCACAAGTCTGGAGGGCCAAGTGTGCAACCCTGGTGTCTGTTTGGCTGTGGAGAAGGCTCCATGGTAGATGGCACCACAATGGCAGAGAGAGAGAGAGAGAGAGAGAGAGAGAGAGAGAGAGAGAGAACACGTGGTAAGAAAGGAAGCCAGAGCACACAAGGACAAGCCTTCCTCTTTTTATAACAAACTACTCTCATGGGAACTCATTTACACTGCAAGGCTCTCCTTTCTGATGCTGATGTCCCAATACCTCCTGGTGGACCCAATCTCTTAAAGGTCCCACCACCTCCAACATGGCCACTCTGGGGACCACGTTCCAACATGTGACCCTTTCCTGGGCCTTACCACAGAAACTCTAGCACCATACCAGGGAGTGGAGTATAACTTTGGAATGAACTGGTCTTGCAGATTTTGAAATCTTAGGATAGTTCTCATGTGATTCATTGACTCTTTCCCTGGATAGTGTCTACTCAGCTCTGGAGTCCTTGTCCCTTCCTGGGGACAACCATTTCAACTCCACTAGATTAAATCAGATTTTGAAATCATCTGCTCCCACCATACCCTGTAATTCTCCTTAGCTATTATTCTAGTTCCCATGGACTATTATAAGGGCAAGAAATAGCTTAAAATCCACCTAACAAAGGATTAGTTTATTTCATTGAAACTAAAACTCATGTTATGATATAATGGCATACTGATTGCAGAACCCCAAATGCTCCCCAGGGGTTGCTTGGCATGGAATGGTAGTATAGAATTTCCTTCTTAGTATAGTCTCTATCTGTCACTCAAAAGTCTCCTGGGTCCCTGGGCCCATAGTTCTGGCTTTGCCTACAAAGCCCTTCGAAGTGGTCTCTGCACACCACTCTGCTGACTCTTCTCCTCCATTCCCTTTTCATTCCCTTTGCCTGCTCATCATAAATGCCAGGTACACTGAAGTATTGGCAGTTCTCTCATGAGCCTGTTTCCTTTCTCCATTATTTTGCTGACATTGTCTCATATGCCTGGCATTTCTGTATCCTGCCTCTCTCCTTGGATATAGTTCAAGACATTTTTTTCCCCGTGAATTCACCCCCTGCTTCATTTGAGCTCAGATGATTGTACCTCATGCAGAATTCTCTAGTAGCACCTGCCACAGTTGATTCCACTTAACCCTCCTTTTACTAGATCAGGGGTCAACAAACTTTTTCTGTAAAGACTGAGTAAATATTTTTGGCTTTGCGAGCCACACATTTTGTCACAACTCTGTCGCTCTGCTGTGAGAGCACAACAGTAGCTGCAGACAGCGTGTAAATGAGTAGGCATGGCTGCGCTCCAATAAAGCTTGATTTAGTGAAACAGGCCCTGTGCCAAATTCAGCTCACAGTCCCTAGTTTGTCAATCACTGTTCCAGAGTTTAGACTCCTTTTGGACATCAACTGTTTTATCTGTCTCGACCTAGACAGAGCCTGCTACTAGCTAGCACAGGGTAGGTGTTTGGCAAAGTGTTTGTTGGCTGATGAAATCATTCCAATACTGATATAAGTTTTTTTGGGAGTGGAGACAATTTCCCTTCTACCCTAAGATTTTCAAGTTTTAACACTCATTCCAACTTCATTATTTTGACCAATAGGGGTCATACCAGTTGCCCTGCATCACTACTGATGTTGCAGAGGAGCAAAGTGTTGCAGAGGAGCAAAGTGAACTTACTCTTGGCTGTGGACTTCTGTAAAGCACAGCATACATATGAGGGGCTTCATCTTCTCTCACGTGCTGCCGTGCCTATGGTCAGTGGAGCCTTCATTTAAATGTATTAGGCAAGAAAACATTCAAGGTCAGGCTTGGCAAGTGAAACTGAAAAAGAAAATTTTGTAATTTTCAAAGTGGAGGAGGCAGGATACAAATCACTCCACCAGTGCTGATGGTATTTCAGGCTCTGCCTAACATAGAGAGGGGTTCTCAGCCTGTGCCCAGCCTTACTGAGGACCTCTACAACACAGCTAGTGTTGCTCACAGAAGGTGTCGTTTAGAGATAGGCAGTCCACAGGTGAAGTTGCCACAGGGACCTGGCTGTGTTCATTGCTGTAAAGAGCTAAGGAAAACATGCAGTTTTTCAGGTCTTAGGCACCTGGGAAAAGCAATATGAGAAAATTAAGAAACTGAGATAAAAAGATGCCTAAATCTAACCCAGATCACTTCAGAGTTTTAATTAGAATCAGGACAGGAAAGATGACAGAATCTGCCCTTTCCTTGCCCTGCTCTTCCTCTGGAGAGTCCAAGTGCTCTCTAGTGCTATTGGCACTTAGATCACCCATGAGGTGGGTCAATTACACCCAATGGGCTATTAAAAAATATTTCTCCATTTAGAACATCATCTTCCTTATCAGGACATTAATTCCAAAGTTTCCCCAATTGGTTTGTAAACTTATAAACAAAATCATAGGCCATTTTCACTCTGACTTCTGTCTAATAGGATTTTTCCCACTTTGTGTGTGAATGCTCTGGATCCAGCTCCTCCTCCTGACTCTGTCCAGCCTGGCTCTAGTCACAGCTGTTAACACTCATACTAGAAAATCACCTGGGATCCCATCAACTGAGGTTCTAGTACAATTAGTTTGGACAGGACTCACATATCGGTATTTGCTAAGGCCCCATAATGACTCTAATTTTCTGCTGAAGTTGAACACAGTGGTTAGGGTTTAGCCTCTTGGGACAGATAGGGATGATTTTGTGTTTTAGTTCCCCCAGTTACTGTGACCATGTGACCATGGAAAGTGACAGAGTTTCTCTTCTCCTTACCCATTTCATCATGTTCAGTGAACTAACAGAACTTTCCTCATAGGGTTATGATGAGGTATTACAGATATCATACAAATCGTACTTAGAAAACCATATAGAACATGGTAAGTGTGCAATAAATGTCTGCCATTGGCTATACGCTAGTGCAGATTTTGTTCTTGTTGCAGGTGATTCTGTTGTTATGATTATGATGAGAATAATGATGATTATTGTCAAACTGATGAATACATTTTGCTTCTTTTTCCTATTCTTGTATCCTTGTGGCTATTTCCAGGTACAGCAGCAAGCCAATTTTCCATTTTTGCATTTCCATTCCTTGCCAGATTCCAAATGCATGTGGAATAGAGGTGTATACTGGAGTCAGGAGACCTAGGGTGTAGAACCCAGCTCTGCCATATACCAGCTTCATGGTTTTGGCTAACCATTTGGTATTCTTAGTTGCAAAAAGGGCACACCAATATAAATAAAAGAAAGAATACAATCCGTTATCATTTGGATATGTGATGTCCCCCAAAAGCTCAGACACTTAACAGGTTGGTCTCCAGTACAGCAATGTCTGGAGGTGAGGCTTTTCCGAAATGATTAGACCATGAGGCTCTCCAACCAAGTCAGTGGATTAATTGATTGGATGGATTAATAATAAGAATGATTATTGGGAGGTAGGACCTTGTTGGAGGCAGAGGACACTGACGGCATGCGTCTCTCTGCTTCCTCTCTCTGTGCTTCCTGGATGGCAGGAGCTGATTAGCTTTACTCTGATTCATCCTCCCACCATGATGTTCCTGCCTTGGAGCCAGGGGGCCATGGACTGAAACCTCTGAAACCATGAGCCCAATGAACCTTTCCTCCTCCAAGCTGTCTGTATCAGGCATTGGTTTACACTGATGAAAAACTGGCACACTACCATTTCTTCAGGGGGGGAGATGCTTACACTTCTTTTCTTCATTCATACTGTTTCACTAGTCTGGAATGTCTTCTCTAGATTCCTCTTCAAGTGTAATCTTTTTAATTCTTCAATAACCAGTCAAAATTCTTTCTTCTTGGGTAAGAACATACAGATAGCATCAGATTCACAACTTTTTTTCATGGCATATTATTGGTACTTCTTTCAGCACTCTCATTTTTTTTTGTCTTGAATTATATAACTAATTGTTTATTTTCCTCCTTTTATTTACTATGAGATCATTGAATGAGAAGGGCTCTTTTTTCCACCACTTGTAGTCTGGCATTTTCTAGACCAGAACCCAGCATGTTATGTTAGTGAGTTGTGGTTTTGTGAGAAACAATCTCAGAATCTCAGAGTCATGCAAAGCACACTCTGATCTCTTGAACATGCTTTGCTGGTCATCTGGGAAGCCCCACATCATGCTGCAGGTCTGTGGGTTGGTCAGGGCTATTCTGCCCTATAGGTCTCCCTCCTCCATCTGGGATGGTAGGTTAGCAGAAGTAGGTTCTTCTCATGATCATGGAAGATGTGCAAGAGGGCAAATTCAACAATGCAAGCTCACCTATGCCTAAGGAGTGTGTTAGCATATCATTGGCCAAAGGAAGTCACATGGTCAAGATCAAAGTGAAGACTTTTGGGAAGAACTGAAAAGTTTCAAGGCAGAGAGGATGAATGAAGGAAAGGATGAAGAACTGTAAACAACAATTTAAATGATCACTTGTATAGGGAAAATTTTGTTCAGAATATTTAATATAAAACACTAATTTCAGCAGATATGTCTAGGTGTCTCATGATACAGGAAGGTGGGATGGGATTCTAGAGTAGGGTAAATATGGAAAGCACAGGGTCTTATTTAAAGGTTTTTACTTTGTTAACTGAGGCACATTCAGAGCGTTTGCTTTGTTAACTTGTGACATGAATATGCTAAAGGATAATATATTAGGTGGTTTTATCAAAACTTGCATGAGTTTGAAACCTAGTTAGGCACTCCTTGTTGGGTTTATATTCTATGGGACCAATTACAGTAGAATAATGGAACACAGTTTTCTTGGTCTTTCTCTTGGATAAGAAGTGTGATGCCTTCCACTTTATTCTTTCTCAAAATTACTTGGACAATTTTGTCTTTTGTGGTTCCATACAAATTTTAGGACTGTGTTTTCTTGTTTTTTTCAAAAAATGAATGCCATTAATGTTTTCACAGGTGTTGCATTGAATATTTAGATTTCATTGTCTAGCATGGACATTTCAATAATATCAAGTGTTCCAATCCATGTACACTGAATTTTCAATGTTATGTTATTCACCTCTGTAGTTGTTTATTCCTGTGTTTATTGATATTACTATATTTTTTTTCTCAATCTCATCTTAGATCTTTTGGTAGTGTATCAAAGATTTTAATACAACTGATTTTATATGTTGATTTTGTATCTTGATATGTTCTTTGTTTATTAGCTCTTAAGTTATTTGTGTGTGTGTATGAAGTCTAGGTTTTTCTACATTAAAGATCATGTCATCTACAAATAGAAATAATCTTCCTTTTTCTTGTCCAATTTGGATGTCTTTTATTTCTTTTCTTCACCTAATTACTCTGGCTAGGACTTCCAGCACTATGTGGAATAAAAGCGACAAGAGTGGTCATCCTTGCCATGATTCCCATCTTAGAGGAAAGGCTTCCCATGTTTCACCATTGAATAAAATGAAATAAATGTTTAGAGGTAGATAAAAACTATAGAAAACAACAACAACAACAATAAAATTTGGATATAAGATCTGGAAACTTAAACCTCTTAGAGGAAACCCAGGAAAAAAGCTTCATGACAGGTGATGACATGATGACCAGAATCATAAGCAGAATAACAAAGTGAGGTAAGTGGGAACCAAACTAAAAGATTCAGCTCAACAATGGAAAAACCAACAAAGTGAAAAGACAACCTACAGAATGGGAGAAAATATTTGAAACCATGTTTCTAATAAGGGATTAATATTCAAAATACACTAGGAACTTATACAATGCAATAGCAAAGAATCAAAAGACCTGATTAAAAAATGGGCAAAGGACTTAAATGGACATATCTCTGAAGAAGACAAACAAGTGCTGACAGGTATAGGAAAACATGCCCAGTGACTTTTATCATCAAGGAACTGCAAATCAAAACCACAGAAGATATCCTCTCACACCTACTAGAATGGTTTATTTTCAAAAGGGAAGTGCTCGTGAAGTTAGCAGTAGAGTACTTGTACACTGTTGGTGAGAATGGAAAATGGTACAGCTACCATGGAAAACAGTATGGTGGTTTCTAGAAAAATTTTTTGAAGAAGGATTACCATATGATCAAGCAATTGTACCCCTGGGTATACAACTGAAATCAGGATCTCAAAGGGATGTATGAGTACTACTATGCTCATTGCAACAAAATAGCTAAGAAATGGAAGCATTCTAAATCTTCGCTGACAGATGCCTGGGTAAAGAAAATGTAGTATGCACACAATATAGAATAGGGTTCAGTCTTAGAAGATAAAGATTCTTCCATATGTGACATCATGGATGAACCTTGAGAAGTTCACACTCACAGATATAAGCCAGTCATGCAAAGAAAAACACTCTGTGACCCCACTTGCATGAGGAATCTAAAATAGTCAAATCAAAGACTGAGAGAGTAGAATGGTGTTTTCCTAGAGTTGAGGGCAGGGTAAAATGGGGTTTTGCTGTTTGATAAGGTTTTTAAGGTTGCAGGTAAGCAAGATGATTATGTTCCAGAGATCTGCTGTACAACATTGTGCTTACAGTTGACAATATAGTGTTGTGCACTTAAAACTCTGTCAGTGGATAGATCTCATGTTAAGTGCTCATAACACAACAAAAAATTTAAGAAAATACAGTAAAAATGTTCCCAGGAATAAGTGTTCCTGGGAATGTTGGAGAAAATAGTTCTAAAATGAGGACTCGATTCTGAGATAGAATATTAAAAATATGAATGAATACTCCATTTAATGATAGAAAATACATAAGGTAAGGTGACTTAAAAAATTATGCTCTGGGGATCCCACATAATAAATAAATTCAGGAAGTAAGAATTCTTTGAACATCTTCCATGTTGAAAGTTGCTATAATGTCAGTGCAGAACACGGTTGCTGAAGAAAGTTAGGATTTTAATTAACATTGCACTAAATTAAACATGATGAGATTGGCTTGGGTGGACAATCGCCATTCTCTGAGGTGTTGTGTCTCAGACTACAAAGCTGGAGCTGATTTTTAGGCTCAGAGGGAGTAGATTATGAGCTCACACTGCTCTCTTGCTTTTCAGTTAATGTAAATCTTCCCTCTCCACCCTTAGTCTTCTGCTTTTCAATTTCTTTACTGAACTCGAATCCTGAGAACATGGAGTTAAAACTCACTGGGCTCAGCTGACAAATAGCTGATGCATTGATTAGATGAATGGAACTGATAGAAACAAAGCTATTGTTGGGAGTGGAATGAGGAATGAAGATAAAACCAGAAGGGAGAAAACTAGGAAAAAAGACACCAAACCAATCTTGCAGCCTCTGCAAGCTCATTCTATACCTCTGGGGCCAGGCTGCAAGGAAATTTACTGAGATAAGTTTGTGAATCAGAATGAATAATCATTTGAAGTGAGAGACAGGAGTGAAGGCAGAAGGCACATGCCATGTCAAAAGCATGGGAATCAGGGAACAAGGTCTCATCCTCAGGTAATGATGTTCCTGCTGGAATGGTGACCCAGAGTTGCCAGATGTTCTGTTTATCTATGGAAGCCAGTAACTGCATATTTTAGATGTAAGTTAATACATTTGGGGACAAGCTATGTGGGTATAATTGAACCCATTATTTAGAAGTCTGTGATTTCTTCCCCACAGGACTATGGTGAGGCAGGGCTGGGAATGTTGGAGTCTGCACTGGAGCAAGACACGTGGCCTGGTGGTTGCCTAAAAACTCTCAAAATCTCCTTGTTAATAAGATGGGGAATTTAATACCTACTTCAAAGATTTAAGTAGCCTAATTTGCTCAAAGTCACCATAGCAAAGACCAGTTAGCTGTGCACCAGTATTTTGCTGTCCTTCCTTGGTACAGAGCCATTTCTGAGAAGTGACAACCTGGCTGTAACTACCTCACTAGCTCCCCTTAAAGTCAGGTATGGCTTTTGGGTAATTCTCAATGCTGGACTGAGAAAAGAAGTGAAATGTATCACTTTGGGACCAGTACCTGTAGGAAACAGGAATGATTTCTTCATTCTATGTCAGTGGAATACATGTTACAATGAAGGTGGCCAGAATGCAGGATGAAAGGAGCCTGGGTCAGAATCATCATATGGATTAAAACTAGCTATCCACAGGGAACTTCCACATGCACTTAGATGAGTGATAAAGGAGTATCTGTTTGGTTAAGTGTTACAGTATACACTTTGAGATTAATTTGTCTCTATTGCTTGACCAAGTTCACTAACATAGTCCTTGACACAAGGCAGGTGCAATGTGAATGTGAGTCCCTTTCTCTTGAATTGTGCTCCTAATCACACAGTTGCCTTGTCTTCTACATCTTTGGGTGCAGCACTCACACACATATATTATGTGTATACCTATTATTTGTGCAGAGCTCTGGTGAGGAACAGCACTTGTCTGCGCCATGTTCCTTTGAGCCACAGTTCTGCTGGGTAGATATTATTTTGTTAGTGCAAAATCAGCAACTCTGAGAGGTAAAGTTATGCATCCATCATAAGCATTGGTAGGTGGTAGAGTTACCATGTGAACCACGTCTGTCTGGTTTTGACTGGGCTCCTTTTTTGTAAACCACACTGTCTTGCTGTCCTGGAACTGGGACTGAATGGATATAATGGGAGAAAGATTTCACCTGGTCCTGAATAATGATACTATGCTAGAAATTTTAGTCCCTCCCTTCTTGTTGTTGTTGTTCCTTTTTTTTTATTTTTTGTAATCAAGAAATAGAGCATAAATGGCTTCAGGAAACATTTCAATAATTTAGAAGGATTTGTATGACTCCCTATCAGAGCCTAAAAAGTACTTTTGCTTATCTAAATTGGATAAAGGATGTGATTTTTCCAAAGATCTTCACACTGAATTATTCTATGACAATAGTATCGACTAGACTTGTTCAATTGGATTTAAAATAAGTGAAAGGAAAAGACTTTTCAGTGTAGGAGAGATGGTATGGTCTAATCTCAGGTTTATCTTTGTATCCTAAGGGTCTGCACACATAGTAGGCAGTCAGTGAAGGCTTGGAAGGGTGGAAGGAAGGAAGGAAGGAATGAAGGAAGATCCGAAAGGAGGAAGGGTGCAAGGGAAGAGGAAGTGGGGGAGACAGGGAGGTAGAGAAACTGACAAGAAGAGAGGAGGCATCAGAAGAGAGGGATCAGAAAGGGACTAGGAAAGGAAGGAGATCAGGAAAAAGGAGAGAGGGATGGACAAAGGGCAGAAAAAGGGAGAAAGAATCTATCACCAATTTAGCATCTTGTGTCTTTTTTCTTTTTTTTAAAATATGGGTCTGGGGGTCAGATCCAGGGCCTCATGCATGCTGAATACATGCTCTACCACTGAGCCACACCCTAACCCCACTGTGCTGTATTTTTGATTGAGGTTCCCCTGTTTGCAGTAACCATCTGTATCAACTCCTATCACAGATTTAGAGTGAACAGCACCCCCGGGATATCTTGCCTGAGTCCCCTCTTTGAAAGTGAAGAACCTGGGAGTGAGTGGTTGGACAACTCTTTCAGTCTCTCAATTAGTTAACCCAAGAACCAGGATGTGAATGCAGTTCTTTTGACTCCCAATGACACCACCTTATAAAACACGCTGCCATACAGCTGTGGCAATGAGAATGTGGTTGCACAGAGACTCTTTGGCAGGGAAGTCTTCCTAACTCAGTCCATGCGTGTGTCTATGTAGCTTCATGAACCAGTGACCTACGGCACACCTAGCTAAATTTCAGTCAAGTTCAGTCAATACATCTAATTCTGGCAAACTTAATTCTGAACAAAAACAAGGAGAGGGAAGGAGGACAGGAAGAGCATATATTACACAGGCAATCTCTCTATTGAGTCTACTCAAAAACGTGTCCTGAGGCAGCCTGACAGGGGAGCAGTGGATCTGCCATTCCTCCATTGGTCGCCAGTTCTCCTGTGCTTCCCAAGGAGTGAGCATCTTACTGTGCTGCATGTTTAGCATTTAAAGATACATATTTTTCATACAACATTACCCCTGAACGCAAGCCAGCTCACCACTTCATCTGGTCCTCCACTGAAGAAAGAGCAATCTGTTCTACAATTGGAGAAAATGCAGTCTGCATGGGATGAGCCGAGAGTTAGGATTAAGGCAGTTCCTTCCAAGGGAGGCTGAAGGGAGATTTCTGATTCTTTGTTGTGTTTGCCTTAGAAGCTGACTTGAGAACCCAAACTCCTGTTGAGATGTGACATTCCTATATTGATTTCTGCAAGGTAAATTCAGTATCCAATTTCCTTGCTTCTCTGACATTAGCATGATCAAGCATCCTACACTTTAATCACAATTAGCAACTTTGCAACCTTGACTCCAACTGTGTTATTGGAAGAATAAATGTCAGGGTGATTGGCAATTCCCTCACATTAGAAAACCGATAATACAAGACTGGCACATTTTTTTTGACTGACAATATTTAAGATTTCTCTAATAAGGAGTGCCAACAATGAATATTCCTCCCAAGACATAAGTGTCATAGACTTCAAAGAGCAATATATAGAGGCTAAAGGTCCTGAGTTCAAATGAGGGCTGCCATTGACAGCTGGGGGTAACTGGCATGTTGATTACACTGTCTGGGATTTGACTTAATCCCCTAAAACAAGTGCAGGTAATAATTCTGATCTCAAAAGTTGCTTCCAGATTTTATATTTGTTTCAATCTATTAAATATGGTTCCCTTCCTTGTATGCACAAGGACATGTGAAAATAGTTCTCTAGAATCTGTTTGCCCACCTGCCACTTGGTAGATGAAGCAAGAGCCAAATTGGGATTTGAATTTGGCTTTTTTCCTAATTAGAAGTTTGATGCTTTCTTACTTTCTCATATGGAATTTTTTTTTCTTCTATTCCAAATGCGATCACTTATTAGATTCAGCTCCATTTTTTTGTACCCAGCATTCAAAATGGAAGAAATCTGTCACATGAATCTCCCTTTCCTCCCACTGTGGCTTCAATCCAGTAAATCTGGGATTTGCTGATAGTCACAGGGTTCTTCCAGTCTCTGGCTTCCAGACTATTTAGAGGTTACCAAAGACCCATTACTTGAGAGATCCTGCCCACATCCATCTGGTTCTCCCAAGAATCTATGACCAAGAGGAGTTGATATCTCTTTACCATCAGTGAAAAGAACACTCTGTAACCTTCAGTTTGTCTTTTTGCCAAACAGGAATATCAATCAAAACTGTCAAAGCACAATAGAGCCCCATAACATTCTGTAAGTTTTTGAATTAAGCAATTATCATGCTAAATGAAATAAGCCAATCCCCCCAAACCAAAGGCTGAATGTTTTCCCTGATAAGTGGATGATGATATATAATCAGGTTGAGGGGGTGGGGGTGAGAGAAGAATGGAGGAACTTTAGATTATAAAGAGGTAAATGAGAGGGGGAGGAGGGAGTGGTATGAAAAATGGTGGAATGAGACAGACATCATTATCCTATGTACATGTATGATTACATGAATGGTATGAATGCACATCATGCACAACCATAGAAATGAAATGATGTACCCCATTTGTGTACAATGAATCAAAATGAAGTCTGTAAAAAATTTTTTTAAAAAGCAATAAAATCATCAGCAAGAATGTGACTAACACAAAACACCCAACACTAATACATAGAGAAGATACATAAAAGATGTAATAGTTGAAAGAGATGAAATGTTCCTGAAGGGAAAAATCCTGCAACTATAGCTCATTCTAAAGGGATAAATTCCCAGCCCTGCATCTTTTCTGAGCCATCAGCACAGGAGCTCCTCACCCCAATGTGAGGACTTCAGGGCTTGGAAGAGGCACTTAATACATGTTTTCTTTTTACTAAAAAATTTTTTCAACTCTCTTTATTCATTGCTTTCATCCTGACAAAGTCCTCTGACTTTCTCTAAATGGAAGGAAAAACATTTTGGAGTTCAAGGTCCTCTTTTAGGAGTATATTTATGTAATTGTAATTTGAAAATAGCATATCCTGATTCTACAGCTTCCCTGGCAGAGAGACTCCATCTTGACCTCTCTGAGCCCTCGGACCTAAGCCCACCCCTTTCCGCGGGGACACGGTGCTGCATCTCCTGGTTGCCTCTGCCCAGAAGCATTGATCATTCCCAACCTGGAGGTTGTGAGACAGCAGCTATCTTGGG
The DNA here is from genome assembly GCA_020662805.1 of Glaucomys volans. Lineage (NCBI taxonomy): Eukaryota > Metazoa > Chordata > Mammalia > Rodentia > Sciuridae > Glaucomys > Glaucomys volans. The sequence goes on from JAJEJO010000513.1 coordinate 741,835, forward strand.
TCACCA
>JAJEJO010000513.1:746840-771989 GCA_020662805.1 Glaucomys volans
AAGTAAATAAAAAAAAAGAAAAAAAAAAAAAGAAAAGTTTGAAAGCCACCAACACAGATGACTTCTTATGACCCTTGCAGTGATTCTGTATGTTAAACAATTTGAGTTCTATAGATGGAAATAATTTTGTTGGGTTTCCCAGAACTCTCCCATTTGGGACTAATATTCCTATTTTGTTGAGTAGAGTTTTAATTAAATGCACATGAATCTAAAAAAAAAAAAAGAAAAGAAAAAAAAGAAAATAGCATATCCTATGTGGAAAAGACTGATGATAACAGTGGGAGCAGAACAAAACTAAGCAGAATGATATAAAGATAGAATATAAGCATGATCCCAGCAATTCTAAGTTAGACAAGAAATGTAAGGCATTTGAGATGGGGGAGATAACTACAGCCTGGGTTGGTGTGGAATACACCTGTCAGAGTCATGTTTGGGGAAAAAACAGTCTACCGAATGCTCTGGTTGAATGTGTAGTGGGGAAAGTTGGGGCCATCTTACACTGTATTATCAGAGCCTCAAGAGGCCCCAAGTCTTCTTCATCCTACAGGAGGAGTCATGTTGCCTAAAGAGCAGACTGGTTCTACTCTTTGGCCTTTGGAGTATGGAAGGGGATATGTGGGGTTTTTGGACAATAATGAGCTCTCTTTTGTGTTTAAGAGTCCTGATGCTCCAAAGTAACTGACTTATCAGGAAGTACCTCCACTAGGTTGTTCTGGAGCAATGCCAAGCATCGACTGCACCTGGTAATCTAGGAATGAAGGAGAACTATGTCAATACAAGAAAGATGGGGATAACAGAGAAATATTTAGTTGATTCAAATTTTGTAAAGTCCCCAAAAATATTTCTATAAGACTGAGAAGATTCTTATGGCATAACTTCTTTCTTAAGGTCTGACTCTGACCTCTAAATTTGGCAGGAAAAATCTTGGTGAAGTTTGCCCTGAGCCAGGCATTCTGGGAAGCACTTTTTTCCATGGCTTGTCTTGCTCAGCACTCACACCACCACTGTATACTAAAGACTCACTTTTGAAGATGTGGAAATTATATAACCAAATTACATAAATATGCCAAGAAGTGCTGGAGTCAACACGAAGACCCAGGGAGTCTGAGTCCAGGGTCAGTGTGTTGAGGTACTGTCCATGGTGAGAACTCTCCTGATACCAAGTATTATGTTGCTTGCTTTAAAATTTCCTTATTTAAACATCTCACTCCAAAAAATGGAAACTGAATAAATTTAAGTGACTTGCCTAGTATCACATAGTAAGTAACTGAGACAAGTCTATTTCATGGATATACTTTGGACCTAGGAACTGAGGAATATTGAAAAAGAATTGAGCTTGACTCCTCCCTTCTAGAATGTTACAGTCTTATAAAGAAGAGAGAAGAGAGGGGAAGAGAGAAAGATAGATGAGAATTAAAATTCTGGTTCAAGGTATGAGCTTAGCAGCTGAGTGCTATGGGCCAGGAAGGATCAGAGGTGGCAACAAAGCTGGTGTCCCTGGGACCTTAGTAGAACAGGGTTGGTTCTTGTATTTGCAGAAATGCTTGTCAGTTTCTCCTTTCAATTGCCTGCCCTTATATCTGCTTCCCCTCCATGGATCTTGAAATAAACCTCTGGTCTATTTTCAGCTGAATGATGCCATGGAGATGGCCCTGGTGTCCAGGAAGCAGAGATCTAAGCAATATCTTCTGAAGTGCTTCATGACTCCTTCTCCAGGGCCAGGGGCAATGCTGCCTCTGTTGTGTAAGCCTGGTCTCTGTGTGGCACAAGGTAGCTATGCTGCTGTGTGGGCTCTAGAGGAAGGTCTCATGGATTGTATTAGAAATTGGAAATGAAGGCTGCCAATTATTCACATTACTTGCAGAGGGATGAATTCAGTGCATTGTGTGTGGAAAGGTGGGCCAAGGAGATGCTCATTAGAATGACAGCAAAAGCATGCCTATTATATATTTTTACATTTTTTGAGTTTTGCAGGAAAAAAAAACACTTCATTGGGTATGTGCATGCATTTCTATTCAGAGGGATACCCTTTTAACAGAAGATAGAGATGCAGAGACTAAAGAGTTTTGAAGTCAAATCTCTAAGTCCAGGTTGGTCTGGATCCAAAGCTTGTGCTTTCCAATTTGACATTGCTGTTCTTTGAGAAGGCTTAGAAAACCTGTGCTTAGAACAGGAACACTCTCAGTCCTTCCTCACATCCAGAAGAGGATGTTGCTTCTATATTTGCATGTGGGAATTGTGCAAAAAGAGTGGTAGCTATCTCCACAGAGATCAGGTCTTCTGGCAAGAACCCCCGTGGAAGTCTTTGTGTCTTTGGAGGCAGCTGGGGTGAAACTGCTACTCTCTGCTTCTGTCATCTTTGTCCCAAGTGGTGGGTGAAATTCATCGGAGAGCTTTCACAGAGCAGCCCACGGGGTGACTGGACATGTCTCCTAAGTGCCTTTCCTCTTGGTTAAGTAGCAGCCTATTATAGTTACCAGAAATTATCATGTAAGCTCATGATAAGCTATTTTCTGTGAACCAACTAGAGTGAATTCTGTGGTCAGCAAAAGTCCCTTTGACTTTTATTTCCTCATTTGACAAATGGGGAAATTGAAGTTCAGAGAAAATGTGACGGGCCCCATATTCCTTTCCTGTGTCATACTCATTCTGCATAGGTGAACAGATTTTTTTTTCTCATAAAGATCCTCTATGGATGAAGTTTATCTACAGGAAACATACCCTAGTCTATTTATGTGGCTTTGAACCTCTGTGTTTGTTATCATGAAGTATTATTTCTGGTAGTATACAGAGTCTTTTTTTTTTTTTTTTTTACCTAATTTTAAAGGAGTAAGAATTCTTAAAAATACCACACACAGAAGACTGTTGACCTAAAGTGAAGGCTGCAGGGAAATGTATTGTTTTTGCCCATTCAATAGACTATCCCTTGTTTGATCAGGGCCCCTGTCCCAAGGGGGAACTGTCGTTCTGTACTCCATGCAATTCTGATGGGACTAAATTAAAAAGGGCCCTCATAGGGCCAACTTGTGACCTGGACTGACCAATAAAAACACCAGAATCATCTCAGTGAGCACACATGAGGCAAACCAGAGTCAGATTTAGAGGTTTTTTTCTGGAGAGAGAGATCGCCATTTTAAAAACAAGGACTGAAAAATAGAAGCTCAGATTGCCAAAAGGCCATCATGCACAATATGAAACAAATCTACCTGAAAATGAAATTTAAGAACTGATGAGAGAGATTGAGAGAGATAGAGACAGAGAGAGAGAGAGAGAGAGAGAGAGAGAGAGAGAGAGAGAGAGATAGATTGATAGAAAAGGGCGGAAAGAGACAATAGGAAGACACACACCAAAAAGAGATATCCTAGATATATACATATACAGATCACACAGAACAAACAGGAAAGACGAGGAGTACAACACTCACAATCACACACACACACACACACACACACACAGAGATATAGAGAAAGAGGGAGACTAGATGCTACTGATACTTGATGTTTTCATTGGACTTCCTGGAACTGTCTGTATCTAAAACTGTATCTGTTCTTTGGATTCCTGGAGCTAAGAGCCAACAAACTTCTCTTGCTTGAGCCCTTTTTGGGTCAGAATCCTGAGGAATACAGACTAAGAATCCTTGTTTCTGACTCCATCTTATTCACTCAACCATTCTATCATCTCATTTTAGCTCCAATTCCTTAGTTTTTCATCGTTTGAAAGGCAGCAAAGATACCTGCTTTTTCTACCTCTAGTTTTGTGAGAGCTGATAGGAGCTTGAATTTTTAAAGAATGCTACACAGATATATGGAAATCATGGAACATCTGAAAAAAATATGAATTAGGCAGTGGTTATTGTTTTTATAGTGTTACAATTTTCACATTGGGCAAGACTGTAGAAAAGCTAATTCTACATAGCAAGTTTTTTTTGAGGTAACAGAAAGAAGCTATTATAAGGTGTCAAACATTTGGGGAGCTGATATATCTAATGGGAGGAAATTGCTTGGAAGAGAGATGATTGTTCCTTTTAAGGACACCTTGAGGAAATGACCCAGAAAATTAGCATGATCACCTGCTACAAACTGGTTCTCCCTTCCTTATTTGCTTTCAAATGAAAAAAAAAAATGGGGGAAGAACACATAATTCTGATCTTTATTTTTGCTGATTTTTGCAGAGTTGAATCTCTGATTAAAAATAAGAAAATGTTTCTCAGCCTTTATGCTCATGCCTCTCTGAATGAGGTTTGTTCATGATTCACTGGTTCCTTGGTTGGTTTCCACTAGTGGCAATATTGCCATAACTACCTTGTAGGGTTAAAAAAATAATAAATACATGGCAGTTATGATCAAGAGGTTTCTTCCAAACATTCAGGTGAAATCTTCTGGAGGAATCCATCTCAAAGCCATTTTATTAGTCAGCTTTGCATCACTATAATTGAAGTACCCAAGAGAGGATTCCTATGAGGAAAAGGAGGTTTATTTTGGATCTTGGTTCTGGGGATTCATGTTCAATATTTGGTGCACCTCATTTGGGTCTCTGGTGGGAGCAGTTCACCAGGGCATAAATACATGTTGGAGTGAATTCCTACAGCATGAGTCAGGATGCAGAGAAGGGAGGACTAGTGAGGTCCCATAGTGCCTTTTGAAGGCATGGCCCCAGTAACCTGAAGACCTCCTTTTAGCCTTCTCTGCTGTCCCTGCCCCAAGGTCCACAGTGACTTCCAGTGCTAATATACTAATATCAAACATTCATTGTGGATCTTTGGTGGATCTCACCCATGTTCAAATTATAGAAAACATTAATTCAGAGTATAATTCTTAATGAGTGCAGGACAATGAAATAGTGCTTCATGTCCTATGTCTCCTTTTACACATGACATAGGGATTGAACTCCATCTTAAATGAGTTAACTGATGAGGAAAACATGTTGTAGAGAAATTAGAGGAAAGTTTTCTAAATCTACTCACAAGTCAGCATCATTTGGGGTAATATAGTTTTTAAGAGTAGAATCTTTCGTTTAAGCCTCTAAGATTCTGTTTTAGGAGGAGATGCCTCTGTGGGTTAAACTAAGTGATCTTTTTTTTTTTTTTTTTTGTGGTGCCTTGGGATTGAACCCAGGACCTTGTGCTTGACAGGGAAACACTCTACCAACTGAGCTATGTCCCCCACCCCAAGCTGAGTGATTTTGATGTGTGATTATGTTTGGTTAATGTTCCGTTTGGTAACGACCCAGATTATACTGCTAGTTGTCGAGACCAGTACTTAACCTGGGTTTCTCTGAATCCAAATTTCATGTTTTTCTTGTTTCATCATTTTTGTTGGTGAGCCCTCAAGGTTACTTAAAGCAAGTCACTACAGACATCCTTTGCTTTGCTCCCTAGACTGGAAACATTTCATTAAGAGACACATAATTACAAATCCTGTCGAGTCTACACTTGTGGCCAATTGGGGAAGAATCATATTTTCTCTCTAGTAATGCTTTTGTCTACATTATGCCTACCCCAGGGATAATTAAATGCTCACTGTGCTATGCCAGGGTTGGCAAGTGACATTGGACCAGTTATCTGCTTGCAGGAGAAATTAAGAGAACAAAACACACTCACTAGAGTGTGGAAGGTCAGCTCTCCTTAATAAAGGGTTTTCAGCTATGTGAAATTGGAAAAGAAATGATGTATTCTGAAACTATTTTCATCCCATTAACTCAAGTCAAGAAGAATAAAGGCAAATGCAGTTTCAAAGACTAGCTTCCAGATCTGATGTGCGTTGAAGGGGAATGACTGACTTTTTTCCCACCACCTCCATTGTCCTTTCCCCCATCAGCTTGGAAACATACAACTGGTATGTTAAAAAAAAAGAACTGGGATATTCACAAATTTTGGTATTATACATGTATTTTTTCATGCTTCTCTATCACAAGATACACATTTTCTGATCTACTTATCTACTGCTGCTTCCTTTTCTAAGGCCAAACATCATCTAACTCCTTTAGGACAGAAACCAAATAAACATGGACCCTGATGTCTTTTGACACTTACATTAGAGCTGGTGGTAAACTCACTTTAAAGCGGTGGTACAAGGTTTCTCCAGTTGGTCCGTATTATACTTTGGAACATTCTCTCCTAGTGATTTTAGCTTTCTGAGAGCATCAGTGTAATTTTGGAAAAATAAAACAAAACAAAGCAACAACAACAACAACAACATAAAAAAAAGGGCATTCCACATAGAGAAAGAAAAGTAAGCTCTCGAGCCCTTTTCAAGGGTCATTTTCCATGAACCACAGAGGCACTTCTACAGTATTTTTTTGAGGGTGATATATACATACTTTATAGATATGGAATCTTTCTGTTTTCCACAGTAAATAGCACTTTGGAATTTTCCTAAGTAGCTCAATATTCTGAAACTGGCAGTTCATTTTTAAGATATAGGGTTGTCTATTTTTTTAAAACAAAGGAATAAACCTGGGTCCCCATCACAGTCAAAAACGTTAGAGATAAAAAAAAGTAGAAGAGATTAACAGGAATCTCTTTGAAATGCACAGATCAGATTTTGAATCAACTACATTTTAGTATCAAATGTCTAATGGTAGATAAGCCTTGGATTGTGGGGGTACAACATTATAAAGTTTTTTTTAATCTAGATAAATCATTTTACTGATTTTTTTTAATCTAGATAAATCATTTTGCTGTTTTCATAGGATGCATCCATTATTTTAAGATACATTAGTGATCTTATGGAGAGAAATCCACAACTAGGTCTGCTACAAAGCTGTTCTTTAAGCAAGCCCAGTGAATTAACCCATGAAGCTCATACTCCAGAAAAACAGGTGCACCAGTGGTTATCAGGAAAACTTCCTGTGGATTCCTGTACCCTCCATGGCTATGTACCTGGTTTCAGCTCTCATGGAAGCTTTCCCCCAATTTTAACCATCTGAGTTGGACAACTTGATCTTCCCAGGTTGCTCCTCTTTCCATTCTGTATGCTTGACCTTTAACATTGCCTACACCAGGTCATTCTGGGAAACCACCTGGTTCACTCCAACCCCAGGCTCCAGGATGCTTCCACCTGTACCAGCATCCTTGATTGGTGTCCCTTTGTCCTTGCTGGAGTCTTTATGAGAATTACCAGTTAACGCCATTTCCTACCAGTCACCAAATAAACACATCTCTTTTTTCCTCTATTTTTCATTGTGGCTGATGCCTATTAGAAATAAAATTGAAATAATAGTTAGTAACATTAGGTCTCTGATGGTGAAATCCCAAGCCACTAAGCCCATGACCATCTATATGCCTAAAGTCACGGCTACAACCCTATTCTCTCATCTCCTTCAGCTGGAGAGGAAGATGATCAGAAATTGGTTCAGGCAAACACTCACCCCTCATCAATACTTTTGAGGTTCCAGTTCCAACTCTGTTGCATTTCACATGTCTGCTGAACTGGCCTGACAAAACTGTGAGCTGCTATCTGATCTTTGGTCTATACGAGGGCTGGCCTCAGGGTTCCCTTTATATCAACCTGTTTCCAGTTGGCTTTCCAAGTGGAGAGGAAAAAGTCCTGTAGGCATCTAGGAGGAGGATTCAGGTCTCTAACTTCAAGGACCAAAATAATGAAGCAATGCCATAAGAGAAAGACCAAGTGAGAATCCTCTTCTGCCTTAGTCCAACCCACAATCTCTTTTCTCTGTTTCCTCCGTTTCATTCTTAAACCCTGTCAGGGCATCTCCTCTTTCTTGGTAGTGAAGTAAGGTGTGGTGGGGAGTGTGTGTGTGTGTTGAGGGCTCTCCCTTAGGGTCAAAATGGGCAGCCAACAACAGCCCTGAGGGCACTTGGTACAATAGCTGGACAGTGAAGGTCTGGGGAAATTCCACACTTCAAATGCTGCTGTTTTGAAGGGTTTGTGCAAATCCACCTGATTCTCAGTATCATCTATACCAATGAAAAAACTTAGGAATTTGTAGGTATTTCTCTTTTAAATATCCCACAACAGCACTCCACATAAAAATACTGTTCCTGAAGAATTGTTGATGGGGAAATATTAATTTAATAAGTGAAAGAATAGATATTAAACCAAACTAATATAATACCAGCTCAGCTGAAAACGAGACATTGAAAAAGACTGTACAAAAATGTTCAATGGACTTTGGCTGTTTTTTTCCTTCTTCTTTATGTTTTCTGTATCTCTCTCTCTCTCTCTCTCTCTCTCTCTCTCTCTCTAACACACACACACATACACACACACACACCACACACACACATATGCACACACACCACTTCCAAATTATAGCCATTGGATAAAAGGAGAAATGAGGCTCATGGGTTGATTAGACCAAACAAAGCAAAGCTTCAGTGTCAGATTCCACTGAAACTACAGAAGCCGACTCTGACCTACTAAAGCAAAAAAGGCATTTATTAGAAGACACTTGGGGCCTACATAATGGTGAGAAGACGCAAACATCTGTGGGCCTGGGCAAGAGCATAAATGGTGACCCACATACCACATGTTCAAAATTTTATAAATTAAAAATCAAGCTGGAAAATGATTACATCAAATATGTTTTTTCTTCCGCCTTTGCCAAAGGTCTTCATTAAGACAACAAAATACATGTGCAAAGCAATAGTCACTTCCACATAACTCAGGAGAGGGCACTAAGAATCCTCCCCATCTTCCTCATTCCCCTGATGTCTCAGGGAAACTGCAGGATAAGCTTCCACGTTTTTTTCCCCTTTGATGTGTCCTGATGGCTCTCCATTCTTATGCTCAGTTGCTGGCCTAGTGTTCGCTCCTTTATCCCTCATTCTGGGAACTCACTTCATAACCTAGAAGCTCTTCCTCTCTCTCCCTTCATTGTCTTAACTCGGCAACCTCTGTTCACTGAGTGCTCCAAGCACTACCCTCAATGTTGCCCCTTCAATATGTCAAAGAAATCTCTGCCTTCCACTCTTATTTTCTCACTCTTAGTCCTTGACAGAGCAAATATGGCTAACCCAGCCCAAGTTTTCTTCATACTGTACTACCTCCTTGCAACATGGCCCTTGTTGGTCAATCTTAGGATTTAGGGGTACACATACCAGGGGCAGTGCAATCTACCCTCAGGACTGTGAATGGGGGGAAATTCTGGATATAGTCAGAGGCCAGTTGGACAGGGACTATTCTGGGTGGCCACTGTGGGTAGGTGGGTCTCAGATGGACACATCTTCTAGGTCATGCTGGAAATAGGAACACAGAAGTCCTACAGGGCCAAGAAAGAATCATGCAACCAAGACTGGCCACCTGAAGAGCCTGATCAGAAAGGACCTGCCATTATCACTGCTGCCTCTGCTGCTGATAGTAGGTCCAGATTCAAGGTCCAGGGAGAGGTCACCTGGTTGGTCATGCTTGGGTCTCCTGAAAGCCCCTAGATGGAGCAGATGGATGGTAAACAAAGTATGGTGCTACTGAGGTTGGTGGAGAGGGTACTGGAAATTCTTCAGCCAAGATAATACACAATGCAAAAAGAATTCTCCAAATGGACACAAGGAGACTATTATGAAGAAAGGAGGCTGGGAACTCACCTGGAAAGAAGGCCAATAGCTATAAAATAACTTCCCTGTACAAGAGGAGGATACAGCCACTTCTATTCTCTAAGAAGATTAAGGTTGGGTAATAGTGTATAAAACAGAGGTGGCAAGTTGAGTTAGGAACCCTCTCTACCTTGAAGTGAACCCTAGTGGTCACCTCTGACTCAAGTGACCCTCCAAGACTATCATCCTCAGATTGCTCTTGTGGGGCTTGGACTCCAGGTAATTCCTTTCCATGTCTGTGGGCTCCTGTCCACCAGATTGGAGTGTGTGTGGTACTGGGTGAGGCAGGTTCTCTGCCTCAGCTGTGAGATACATTAGGAGGCAGGGAGGAAGCCACACTCTCCTGGGTCTGGAAGAACTGCCCTTGGGTTGAGATAATCACTCTGAGTCTCATGGAACCAGCCTATAAAGGATTAAAAGGCTCCCTGAGGGCATAGTCATGCCACATACACATACACACACACACACACACACACACACACACACACACACACACACAGAGCCAAGGAGACCTAGTATCACAGAAATGTAGGAAAAGCATTTACAATCTCAAAGTGTATAAGTGAATGAATGTGGAGAGAGGGCAAGGAAGAACCCCTTATTTTATCTCTCGATTGGTAGTTAAATGCTTCTGAAAGTCACAAGAGGCAGTCTCTGAGGCTTGAGATTACAAATGGTCTCCCACATGCCCCATTATTTCTAAACTCTAACTCAAGTGTGTAAATGACTGTGCTTCTATCCTGAGTGATTCATGGCTTCTACTATATATTTTCTCCTCTGAAGGTTGAAGCAATAGCGGTGTCTTGTACCCTATTAATTTCCTCTGTCCTCTCATTCTCTCTCTGTCCTCCATTCAAGGCTTCTTCTCTCTCCTTCCCTCCAGCTTTCCTCATTTCAAATTAGCCACCTTCTCAGACATTACTGCTGCTGTCCATGGGGCAATTATGGTTCAGCTCATTCAGGAAAGAAACATGGGTGACATTGCTCCTCCTCCTCTCTTCTCATGTCTGGTCAGTCACGAGTCCCATCACCTGAGGACATTGCCTCTCATCACTCATTTCATAACAGTTGCTCTCCGGTCTCCGTTGTTACTCTTCTCACATCTACATTGTGTCCAGAGGTTAACAGTCTCTTTTGAAAAACTTTTCTACTTTTGCCTGCTCCTATAAACTGTTATAAGATGAACATAGGATTAATAAGCCTTATTTTTAAACTTTCCCAAGAATTTCACATCCAAAAATATAAATTTCAGATTCCTTGACTTGGCACTCAAGACTATCACTCCATTGGACACCTGGCTTCTCTTCACCTCACTCCCCACAGTTCTCTACTGCAGTTGGTCCCCTGAGGATTTCTGACCATGCAAAAGCCTTCTTACCTGGATATCTTCGCTGCTGCAGTTGCAGCGGCCTGGAATCCTCTCTCTCTGTCCACACTCTCCAAACCCTGAGTATCCTTTAAAGTCTGTTGCAAACCTGACCTTGACTTTGGAACCTTTTATTCTGATTATCCTGTTTTTTAATACCCTCGCTGTGCTATTTCTCTCACTTTAATATAATGCTAGCTGTGATATTATTTTTCAACTATAGGGATGTCCTCTCTTTCCAGTTAGGTTTTAACTTCATAAGTACATAATTTCTTTTACAGGTCCAAACTCTTTAACAACAACTAATTAAAATAATAATAGTGGCATTCATTGGGTGCTTTCTATGTGCCGGGCACTACGCTAAGTTTGATGTGTATAATCCTGCTTCTGTCCTTACCACCAGTGAATGAGTAATTGCTACTATTTCCCCTTTACAGATAAGAAAACCAAAGTTCAGAGGAGCACAGTTACCAGCCTGGGGTCCCCAAACTAGAAAATTTTAAAGCTGGCATTTGAACCTTAATCTTTCTTGATGCAGAGTCTAACTCATAAGTCTGTTCTGATAATCCCATTGTCACTCAATGCACTGGAACATTTACTTCAATCAAAAGGTTTCTGAAACTGTTAACAATGGTGCTAATCAAAAACAGAGCACTGTCTTTGTAATGGATTCATTCCGTTAACTATAAATAATCAAAGCCATCTCAAACTAGCTTACCTAACATGAGGCATCTCCAGCGGAGGCACAGAACATTCCAGGGGACCCAATTGCTGGAATGACTTTGGTGGATTCAGGAAGGTTGCACATTCCTTTCAGCTCATTTCATGGAGAAGTCAAGTCTAATTCTGCTCCCCTGGAATCTGAACTGGACTTGGTGAGTTGTTTAATTAGTAAGGAGGCTGATGAGATTGCAGTGCCAGCTTCCAGGCCTTGACCTTATAGGACTGGCAGTTTCTGATTCTTTTTTGGAATACTTTCCAAGAAAATCCTGAGCAACTGTGAAGGAAGCCCAGCTAGTCTGAGATTGACAGCCACACCTCAGAGGCCATGTGCAGATGGTCAGGCTGATAGCCCTAGATGGCCCTTCCTGTCAGCTTCACCATGGCACACACATAGGAGCTGTTGGCTTCTCATGTGGCTTATTCCCAAGGGTTCATGTGTTGTAAGCGTGGTCCTCACTGTGGCCGTGTTAAGAGGTGGAGTCTTGTGGAAAGTGATTGAAAGTAGTCTTTGCAGGATTCCACTTAGTTCCTCTGAGAGAAGGTTTTTAATAAAAGAACAAAGCTGCCCTTTCCAGATTGCTGTCTCACCATGTGACCTCTTCTTCTTGCACATTTTCCCACCATGACGCTATCCACTATGAGTTCTTAACCAGAAGGCCAACAAGTGGGGCTGTCTGATCTTGGATTTTCAGTCTCCAAAACTTTGAGCAAAACAAACCTATTTTCCATATACATTGTACAGTCTTGAGTATTTTTATTATAGCAAGAGAAAACTGACTAATACACAAGTGAAACCTTGATGATCCCTCCAGACCCGCCTGTCTGCCTGTTGAACTTGACTGAATAACCTCACTTGATGACATATGAATCAGTAGACCCACCCAACTCAACTCTGCCTAATGCAGAAAATCACAAGATTTAATAAAAAGGTCGTGGTTTAAGGCACTAAATTTTGCATTAATCTGTTGCACAGCAACTGGTATCAATAATCTACTAGACCCAGGGACTCATAACCAGAAGCCTGCTCTACTTAGCTCCATGAGCCTGTGGAATCTTCCATTCCCTTTTCTTGCTGGAAGCCTATGTCACTCTCTCTCCCTGGACTGACTCCCTCTGTTTCCTGTGCATACAGCAGGATTGATCTTAGTGCCATTTACATATCTCAGTTTATAGATCCTTCTGGTTCAAGAGACAATGAAAATTGAATAGTATATCTTGTTTCTATCCCGAATTTCCATGTGAGACATTTTGGATTTGTCTCAGTTTGAGTCAGTTTGTAATGCCTGTTCTCACAAGCAGTAGCCAAAGAGAAGAGGTCGCATAATAGAAATGTCTTCCATCAGCCACCCCAGTACGTGTGATGGGGGAAAGTCAGGTCTCAGAAAAGAACTCAGTTGTGCTTCACTTAAGGGGCTGTCTCCTTATTTTCCAGTCCTCAGATGACTCTGTTCTCTGCTTCCAGACTCTGCAGTATATCAGCTCCTAGAGCGTTTCACATACTCATTAGCACAGTATTGATCTCATGAGGGGCCTCTAGTACTCAGTGTCTTCCAGGAGTTCTTTAAGAAGCACAGGAAATTGCTACCGGCAAATAGTCAGTCTCCTTGCTCTCCTTCCTTTGGTTAAACATTCTCCCCAGGAGCAGTGACTGGGGATGTTGGTCCAGGGTCAGAGTGATGCAGTGGGAAGGAGTAGTTGGAAGGAGTGTTAAATGGCATGATGCTATGTCTTCCAGACTTCATTCATTGTCATGTTATGGATTTGGGGCCATTATGGTCTACTACTGAGGTTAATATGTGTGTGTGTTTTTAAAGTAAACTTCTTTATTTAAAACATATGTGAATTTATCTAAAATGTAGCTGGGCATGGTGGTGCACACCTATGATTCCAGATACTTGCGAGGTTGAGGCAGGAGGATCACAAGTCTAGGCCAGCCTGAGAAACTTAGTTGAGACCCTGGGTCTGCGGAAGAAAAATAAAAGAAAAAAGGAAAACAGGAAATAAAGAAAAAGGACTGGAAATACAGCCCAGTAGTAGAGCTCTTATCTGGCATCTACGAGGCCCTGGGTTCAATCACCAGTAACACACACACACACACACACACACACAGTAGTAACTATTACTGCTCAAGTAGGAAAACGGTGTTGAGCACCATAAATCAAGGAAAATGTAGAAATTCATACCATTGATGACTGCCCACTCTGTCTGCTGGAGGCTCACTAGCTGAGATCCATCCCTTTGTTAAATATGGAGAGTAAACACTATCACCAAATAGACTTTCTCATTCATGTAGTCGGACAGAATTGAAGAGAATATAAAGGAGAATGCCCGTGTCCTTATATTACTTAATACTTCAACTTCATAGACCAGAAATAGTCATGTGCTCATTAGCATGCACACCCTTCTTCTAGGGTCCTGCAGTAAATTCTTAGATCACTACAGCATCCATTTTGAGCACAAGTTTAACTTGTGCAGGGATTTTTCATCCTTGACAAAGATCCTAGGTATTCACCTCCCCAACTCTTCAGTGTGGTTGATCCAGACGCCTGCCTTATATAACTCTCTCCTGGTGACCACTTCCCCAGGGGACAACTTGCTGACCCCATGTTCCACATGGGCTGTAAATATACATCATGGTAATCACCTCTCGGTCGCAGCATGATCTCCTGGAACTTGTGCTTGTTCACTTTAAGCACCCCCCAAAAAAACTCCCTAGAGAAAACCCATAAGGATAATGCCTTGGATCCCAAGAGGAGCAATGGTCTATGGATGCCTCTCTCTCCCTCCTTGTGCCCCCATTCCAGGATCTCTAAGTAAAAAATAATATACATATATTTTCATCTTGTGTACTTCATAATTGTAGAAACTGTGCTCTCCATCTTAAAGATTCTAAATTAAACCAAAATATTGAAGGAGTGTTCCACTGAGAACTGCTTTTTTTGAGTTACGCTGTCTGAGTCTGTCCAATTACCAGGTTTTTGTGACTTTGGGAAAATCACTATATTTCTTTGAATCTTGATGTGCTAAAATGGGAAATATTAATAGAATCTATCTCACAATATTGTCTTTAGCATTAAATAAGAAAATCTATGTAAAGCATTTAGCAGACTTCATTCAGGACTTAGCAAAGCAGACATTGCTTTTAAGAGTTAGTATCTATCATGACATGATAAATTATGGTCACTGGGGGGTGAGAAAAAGCTACAAAATGTTTCTACCAGTTCGATACATTTCACTGTAGATTTTAGGCAATTATGCATATCTATAAATGAATACCAATCTCTATATACTTTTATGTAACTGCCAATGGTATTACATACAAATGGGTCTCCATTCTGCTTGTGAAACAGAGCTATCTGAACAGCTGTGAGAAGAATAAGAAAAAATACAGATTTTTCAGTTCCTATTAGATCTCATGAACAAATCATTCCTTGTATGAGGTCCAAGCATGCATGCTTTCAAAATGCTCCCCTGGTGACTTTAATATTTGATTGTATTTATTAGATTCCTAGAACTGTCATAACACATTACTGTAGGTTAGAAGACTAAAAATAACAGAATTTCTTCTCCAGTTTTGGAGACCTGAAGTCAGAAATCCAGTTGTCCTCAGGATCCTGCTCTCTGGATACTCTAGGGTGGAATTTTATTCTTACTTCTTATCTTTTTTTTTTTTTTTCCTCCTGGGGATGGAAAATGGGGGCACTTTACCACTGAGGTATATCCCCAGCCCTTTCTATATTTTTCTCTCTCTATATTTTTTTGAGACAGGGTCTCACTAAGATGCTCAAACTTGTGATCCTCCTGCCTCTGCCTCAGGAGTCAATGGCATGACAAAAGTGCACCACTGCACATACCCAGCTCCTTCTTTCTACTTTCTTGATCATGGTCAGCAGGCCTGGGTACTCCTTGGCTTAGATACCTCACCCTGTGGTGCTCTTCCTGCATGTCTATGCAAATTCTCCTCTCCCAAGGACACCTGCGACTGGATTAGTGTACACTGTAATTCATATGACCTCATCCTACCTTTATTTTATCTGCTGAGACCCTACTTCCCAGTGAGATCCCATTCACAGGTACTGAGGGTTAGGACTTCAACATATTAGGAGGAGGGTGTTCAGTACATAACATCATCTATGGTTGAGAACCCTTGTTTTGCACTTGAATGTTGACGTTTTATGTCAAGAACTACAATGATCATTACCACCACCATCAAGTGCTTACAAGTCATCTCACTTTATGTGATGATAAAGGTATTGTTTTCCTCTCATTCTTCTTTTATAAATAAGAATATTGAGATAAGATGAGGTTTTGGAACTTGCCGGTTAAAGATGAAGCCAAGATAGGAACTCAGGACTCTAGATTTCATTATTCTTTAAGGAGACACATAGCAACATTGGAATTTTGGATATCCATGCTGTGTCCTGCTGAGCTATTTCCACAATGATGACCCTAAGACAGGAATCCCATATTTAGAGGGAATACTCTCCCAGTGTTTCAGCAGATTAAAAAATGGGATGGAAGAGGTGAACTGGGGAGACTAGCTTTCTCCCTTCCAGTAAGTCACTTGCTCTCTAAAGTCCAGGAAAAAATCCATCTTAGGGTGTTTGGGATATAAAAAAAAAGTACTCAAAATAGCCTCTGTCCATGAGTAATTTAATTT
Organism: Glaucomys volans; assembly: GCA_020662805.1. Classification (NCBI taxonomy): domain Eukaryota; kingdom Metazoa; phylum Chordata; class Mammalia; order Rodentia; family Sciuridae; genus Glaucomys; species Glaucomys volans. Next base: position 763,143 of record JAJEJO010000513.1, read on the forward strand.
GGCTGGATAGATATTGAAACGTAGCATATGGTAAATTTCAGATGAATGTTGTTCTGAATTGGGCCACAGGGAAGGATTCGTAGACTTGTTAATATCAGAGCTGCCAGGATTCTCAGAAATGGTTTGATGTGATTTCCTCTTTGAAAGAAGAGATGCTGTGTCCTAGAGGTGTAAGCTGTCTTGTCTAAATTCACCCAGGCAGACAGAGGGCAGCAGATGCTCCAGAATCCCCAGTCCCTGATCCTGGGCTCTCATCACTGGGATCACATTGGGGCTTGTTTATCCTGGGTTTCCACAGCATCTCTTAATGAAACAACAGGTGCCAACAGAGCACCAGGTGACTGTGCTTCTATGCCACCCGATCCACAGACGCTAGGAAGCAGGTGCTTTTGTGCACGTTTTTTTTCAAATGCAGTTACTAAAGCTTGAAGACCCCAGATTCCCTACTCAGAGTTGCAGCTTCCCAGGGTCAGGAGCCCAGATCTGGCTGATTTCAAAGTTGCTGTATCACAGGTTTTCTTTTTGGTGCTCATTTCATCTTGAATTCCCAACCCGCCCCTTGTTGTAAGTCTCAGAGACAAACTAGAACATGGTCCCCCATAACTTGCCTAGTGGTTCTGGGAGGTTGAAGTAATCCTCAAGGAGCCACTGGATGAAAGGACCACGATTCACCAACATCCCTAGCGCCTGCTTTAGCTTCCAGAAAAACTATAGTGAAGCACTACCTGGGTGGCAGGATCCATGTCACCTTCAGAAAGGAGGACAGGCGGAGGATGTTTGGAGATGACTGTAGGAGAACAACAGACCCTGTCACTGAAAAGCAATGGTGGACATAATAGGAAAAAAGCAACCGCTCTCCAGCACTCTGAGAATTGACAAACTGCTTAAAGCAGCCTGAGGAATGCTGGTTTGAAAAACTGCTGACTTTGAGGTATGAACAGCAGGAATCTGTGGTTGTTGCCCAAGGAAGTTCCCATTTTCACACCAGCTCCATTACCAAAGAAGTTCTTCCAGGGTGGGACAAGCCATGAGGATCAGTAGCTTTGCAGTCACAGTTGAAGAGAAAACCACTGGATTTGGAGAGGCATCGAAGCTCAGCAACATGTTTGGTCAAAGTAAGGGATGTCAGGCGACACATGATTCATCAAGCTGCAGTTTATAGTTATGTGCAGCAAATGTATTCTAGCTAAGGCAGCCCATTTCTCATGGAAACTGGAAAGTAGTTAGCAGAAAGTAAAATGTGGGTAATGTTTTAAAATGTCCTGAACTTTTGTGCAGTTCCTAATCTATACAGACTCTCTGATGGAGAATTTACAACCGAATACCTTTTGCTTATGAAAGGTATTTGAATTCAGCTTCCGTCCTTTCATTGACTAGCAACTAAGTTAGGCCATGTGACCAAGCTTAGGTGGTGATCCCTGGAAACTAGGCTGCAAGAAAGCACAGGAGGAGGGAAACTTTGAGCAGAGACATCAGGCTGGACAGATTTCAGCTAGCCAAGGCATGTTACTAAATCAGGATACAAAGAAAAATAGTAGGAATGGCCTTTGGGGAAAGGGTGGAGAATCAGAGAGAATTGTTACAGGATATCATCTAAAAGTCTAGTTTTAAACACAAAGTTACCTGACATGCAGAAACAAGAAAGCATGGACCACTTTCAGGAGGGAAAGCAGTTAATGTAGTCAATAAAAACTATTCCTAAGAGGCCAGGCACAGTGTACATGCCTGCCTGCAATCCCAGTGATTTGGGAGACTGAGGCAGGAGGCTCACAAGTTCAAGGCCAGCCTCAGCAACTTAGTGAAACCCTGTTTCAGAATAAAAAATAAAAGGATTGGGATACAGCTCTGTGGCAGAAGATTTCTTGGCATATGCAAGACCCTGAGTTCAGTCTGTAGTCCTGAAAAAAAATTAAATTAAATTAAAAAGATGAGGAATATAACCAGGTGGTAGAGCAATCTTGGGTTCAATCCCTGGTCTCTCCCCCCAAAACAAAAATAGAAAACCAACCAAAACCAAATCCAAAAACTGTTCTTGTGTTTCAAATACTGGAGTTTGCAGGAAAATACTTCAACGTAGCCAGTATAAATATATTTGAATTACTAAAAGAAACCATGTTTAAAGAATGAAATGAAAACATGAAAGTAAATAAAAAGATTTTTTTTCAATAATTAAATAAAAACAAAAAAATTGGAAATTCTGGATTTAAAAAGCTTAACTGATACAAAATCAGAAGGACCAACAGAGGATTTGAGCTGACAGAAGAATCAGTGGAGCTGTAAATAGATCAAGAGAAATTGTTCAACCTTGAGAATGGAGAAAATCAAGTGAAGAGAAATGAACAGAAAATCAGAGATTTATAGGACACTATCAAGCATATTAACAGACATGCAATGGGAGCCCTAGAAGAAAATAACAGCAAAAAGCATAAAAACAACATTTGCAGAAATAATTTAGTAATTTTCCTGAATTGAGGAGAACCATTGATCTCTACATCCAGAATGCTAAATGACCCCAAGTAAAATAAATGCAGATTCACACTTAGACACACCACAGCCCTGCTGATGGAAGTTGAGACAATCAGCAGTGAGGCTGAATCCCTGGGGGTGGCACAGTCTTGGCCAGATTCTGCACAAAGACAGCATTATGATCTCTGCCTCCTGGGCAGGCACTTGATTAGGTCCTGTATCCACGGTGACATGGGAATGGATGGAACCTAGTCTCTCTTGACCAGGCACCTTGTGATCACTTATAGATCATCTTTATTTGTGACTCTGGAACATAATCCTAATGATGGACTCAAACAGACATTATTACCTCATGTACATGTATGACTGCATGACTGATGTGATCCTACCATTTGTATAATCAGAGAAATGAGAGATGGTACTCCATTTATGTATGATCTATCAAAATGTATAAATGCATTCTACTGTCATGTACAACTGACTAGAAGAAACAAAAAAATAAATAAAATAAAAACCAAAAAATTTAATGACAAAATCTATACAACTTGACCATGTTTGGAACACTTTTCTAGCCCTTTTCTATCTTTACAGAACCCTTTGGCTGAGAGGAAAGTGTCAGTTGTTTCTTAGCATTTGAGGCATGTTCACTTCCCCAGAGGAAGTGGTAGAGACTTCCTATCTCTTCAGAATATGGAGGCAGGAATGCTCACACCTGGAGAGGGTATTGATAAGCCTACTAATAGTTAGACTGACATCACTTTAGTGACAGCCCACTAAGGCTGGCTGCTGGTGCTTAGTTTCTCTCTCCTGAAATCCCACGGTTGCTCATTCTCTCTGCCTAGAGTGCCCCAATCAGGCCTGATGTCATCATGCAGGAACTACTAACGCTCTTGAGAAGTGAATGCTCAATGAAAGCGCAGAGTGTTAAGGAATGACATAATTCCAACTCTGGTGCCAGCCACCCTCTGTACCATTACTTAATTTCTTGGGACAATAAATCATTTTTTCATTGTGAATTTGAAGCCCAGATGATAATCTCTGGGAAAGTACAAAGCCTCTTATTAGATTGTCCACCAATATCTCATCAACAGTGGGTCTGGTTGTGCCTGAAATAGGTCATAAGCTGGGTAGATCAAGACAATTGAAGAATTTCCTCCTCTAATCTTCTTATTCCCCTTATCCTCAAAGGGTATTATGCTAGCAGGATTCAAAGAAGACCTCCTGCTGTTGGCCAAACCCTGGGAGGCAGAAAAGAAACAGCAAGCTCAAAACCAAATTTGCAGCCAACAGGAGAAATGTAAAGGGTCTGATTTCTGGCAGTGACATTGCAATGTTCTTACTAGACTATGAGTCACTTAAAGGCAGGGGTCAGGTCTTGTTTATCTTGTATCTCTGAGAATGAGTGCATAGTAGTATTCAGTGTTGAAGCTTTACTTGCAGAGTATCTGTTCTGGGAGATCACAATTGTTTTCTGGATAGTGTTGGTTAGAGGTGTGGAAGTTCCTACAAGGCACACTTAGCCTTGCAGGATGCTGAAGATCTATAATGTTCAGAATCTTTTCAGTTTCTTTTTTGGTTCTCAACCTAATGAAGCATCTATTTGTGGTGTACCCATAACATTTTTCAGTGCATTAACCTATGTTGGCTCATCTTTTTAAAATAGAACATTATTTATAAATGTACTATACAAATAATAAAATTTAAGTACACATATTAACAATTTTTTTCAATTTGCTGAACAAACTGAAAATAATTTCCATAAGCTTTAAATTCCTTTCTTAATTCCTTATAGACTAAATTGGTTAATTTTTTGCTCTTTTGCCATTTCCTGTTTTCTTCTCCACTGTGTGCTTAATCTTTTCAGTTTGCTTTCCTCCTAATCCACTGGGAAGGGGAAGGGATAAGGAGAGTAGGATTATAACCACAAAACATTCTTTTGTACATGGCCAATGTGTTTCTTTTTCCTTGCTAACTTCTTTGGAAGTCATTGTCTTTGGCACAAAACTTTATATTAGCATCGGCTATCAACTTGAGTTTTGAAAGTATTGATAATTTTGATTTCCCCGTAGTCTACTTAAAGTATTACTCTGAGTCTTTGTTCCTGCTAGCTGGTTCATGGATGGGTAGTATCAGCATCACCTGGGAGCTGATTTTAAAATCTGCATTTGTGTAGAGAGAGATACAGATATATGATTGAACTACATGGGCAAGTTGATAGATCCAACATTGCAGTGGAAAATTTCAAGACAACATTCTCAATTTTAACTCAAGCATGAAAAATCAGTGGGTTGTAGAAATTGAGACACACACAATGGTTTCACTGTCCTAGAAACAAAAAAATGAGGCAAAATTAATACATGCTAATAGATGTCAAAATAGTACTTTGGGGGAGGGCCTAGAGATTGAGGAGGTGCATGAGAGTGGATGCTGGAATCCTGCTAATGTTTTGCATATTGATCTGGGAAGTGGCTATGTAGGGGTAATACCTCGGCTACAACCACAACTGCTACTAGTACTCTTTTTACATGCTGAAAGCTTACATTTGGGCATTTTCATGTGTTCACTTCAGTACTAAGTTTCCCTTAAAAAAAGGGAGTAAAATGATATCAAATATTTTTGATTAATATATAAAGCGAGTCATGGTAAACCTAAAGTTTGGAATAGTGATTATCTCAGAGTGGCAGGGGAGAGGCTAAAAAGCTAGTGGAAGAAATTTAGGTTTATTCTCAGAACTGGCAATGCTTCTGTCTAGGGGTCAGCATATTTTTTTTTTTCCAAAAAGAGCCAGATAATAATTTTTTTTTATATTTTTGCATTTTAATATTTTTATACAAATATATTTTATGTATTTTTGCTTTTGCAAGTTATAAATTCTCTATTGCAACTATTTATCTATGCCACTGTCATATAAAAGCAACCACAGACAATATATGAATGAATGGGTGACTGTTTTTCAATAAAACTTTATTCACAAACAGTGGTGTGGATTTGGCCCAATGTGTCAGTCAGTTGATCCCTATTCTATTCTAAATCTTTATAGAAGGTTCGTTCACAGATCTTCTATGCACATTTTTTTTTTTTTTTGCTTTATAACTTAAATCTGTTTTGCTTATGTGGTCTTGCGCATTTTAGTAGGTATTCACCCACCAAATTCATGTGAGTAGAATGGGGGAATCCAAGTTGACCATGCTTTTAAGATGTACTTGAAATATTTTACATTTCAGTTGTCCACTGTGTGCATACTGTGTATTTCAGCTATACACACTGCAGAAATGTTAGTTCTTGTTGGCTAACTGACCTTGAGCAAATTAAGTAGCCTGTCTCTTTCTGCACCAATGAAAAGGGACAAAAATAATGCCAAATTTTCATAGATGTTTGGAAAACTAAATGAAATAACTCCAAGTGCATAGCAGTGAACACAGCTCATCTGAAGCCCTGGAGGCACCTGCTGTGACTATTATGCTTATGGCCGTTGCTACTTCTGCTGCTGTTCTACCACCAGGTTGCTACGATTAACCTCCAGTGCCCACATGTCATTTGCTCTCAAATGAGGGAGATGGACAAGACAAGCCCTGGAGCTACTTCTAGCTCAGTATTCTAGACCATGGGAATTGAGTTAGAATGACGCGTTTGCCCAGTTTGATCTAATGAGTAAACAAGAACAACTGCTCATCAGCTTACGCACATGGCTCTGTACTGCTGCTGTCCTCAAGCACACTTGAGGACAGTTTGCTTCTTTAAGTAGTTCGAACATACCCACAGTGTCGTGAATTCACACTGGACGTAAAGGAAGTGTTTGCTGAACAAATTGTAGCAGTGGTCTCCCTACAAGAATGCTCAAATCCCAAATAAGGTGGGGTTTACTGCAAAGTAGACACTTAGAAGACATCAGGAGAGGGGAAAAATACATGCACACACACATGTAACATATCTGTGTCTGTATTCATATATAGATTAATAAAGCCATTCAGCAAAGAATTCAATGTGGCTGGAGAGCACAGTAGATGAGTGTATTGTCAACGAACTCTGGAAGGCATGGGTTCCAACCTGATTCTACGACTTCATTACTTGGTCACTGACGAATCTATGTCAAGCTGGAGCCTCAGTTTCCTTATCTGTGAAATGGAGGTGATAACAAAAAAAAGAAAATGACTTCATGTAACAGTGCCTATCAATCACTTAGCACCATGCCCTATGCAGTGAATGTTCCACAAAGGATCCTTAGTATCATTCAATTCCCAAGTCTGAGTGTTCTTTTTAGACATGGAGGTCAAAGGACATGTTTTAAAAACTGCATCACTTTAAAAAGTTCAGTTTTTCTTCCTTATAAGAAATTGAAAATGAAAGAAGATGCCATGCATGTATTAATTTTATTTTCAGAAATCACTATAGGGATTGTGTGTACATTATCTCATTTGATCCTCACAAAATCCTGCTAAGGAGAACATTGGTATCTTCTCCTTTAGAAAGAAAGAAGCTCCTGGGGACACAGGATGAATAACTGATTTCCCATCACAGAACCAGGGGCTTCATCAGGGTTTTTGTGACTCCAAACCCAGTACCTTTTTTCCAAAGGTCTCCCCCCATTTCCTCTTTTTCAATATATCTTTCTGATTTGCTACAATGTTACTGCACCTGCACTTTGGATATTGGTCTCTGAATTACTGGTCTTTCCTGTATCATAAATCTGAGGCTCTCACATTCCTTTGCCCAGAAAGTAACTGTTAAGTGCAAGGAATCTGCCCACTTCTAGATCCCTCATATTTGCAAATACCTCCTGGAGGAACCAGTAGCCCATTATCTATTCAGATAAGCTACTTAGAAAGTACTACAGAAGCCTGCATATGTCATTTAAATGCCAGCCTCCTTTTTCCAAGGACCATTATAGTCATGCCACCAGACTGGTGGTATCAGGATGCTCTCCATTAGGCAGATAGGACATTTGCCTGTCTTTAAGTCAGTGGCTCTCAACTCTGGCTGAACATTAGAATCTCCCAATAACTTCTAAAATAGAAGAATGCTTGGAAGCTTACCAAGATCCACTAAATTCCAATGTCTAGGAATGAGGCTCAGCATCATTATTCTTTTTCTTTTAAAATTGAGGTATAATTCTCATATAGTAAAGTGCCTGAGTGTACAGCCCAGTGAATCTTTCCCCAGGTATATACTTCTGTGGTGACCCACTGCTGGGGCTTAGAAATGAAACCCTCACCTGTAGTGTTTTGGACATGCTGAGTTGGAGAAGATGTTTCAGAATCAAGACCTTTCAGGTCTATTCCATCCCCCACCCCCATCTCTTGGTGTTGTTTCTCCTCCACAGGCATAGGAAACGGCTTTTGCTGACATGAGACCTTATTCACCTTGAGACCCAGTCTAACAAAGAGCCTACAACTGCCTTCCATCCCCTTCCTGAAATGTCATTATATCAAAGTAGGACTTGGCTGTAAGATATTGTCTGTCTCGGGCTCATTCCAATTCTAAAGAGAATCATCTACAAGATAATTTGTCTTCTGGGTCCATTCTTCTCCCCTAAAAAACCTACATTCAGGGCTGGAGCGGTAGCTCAGTGGTAGAGCGCTTGCCTAGCATGTGTGAGGCTCTGGGTTTGATCCTCAGCACCACATAAAAATAAGTGAATAAAATAAAGGCATCGTGTCCATCTATAACTAAATATAATTAAAAACAAAAAACCCTATATTCCCCGATTCCCTCTGCCCTAGGAAGAAAGGTCTATGCATATAAACCTCCCTAGGTTAGCAAGCAGTCACTCTCCTGGGATTTCCTGTGTATATTAACTAAATCTTCTGTCTATTGTCAGTTTATGTCAGTGAACCTTCAGAGGACAGAGAATCCTCCCCCTTCAACCCTGCACTATCCAGATCAAGGCACAGGGCATTTCCAGTCCCTGCATAGGCCACCTTGTACCTCCTCCAGTCAATCATCTCCTGACATAACGATTTCTCTCAGCACTGCTACTGAAGATCAATTTTGTCTGTTTTTATTAAAATCAGCTCTACTGAAGTATAATTTACAAACAATAAAATACAAAAAAGTATTAATGTATTCCACTGTCATGTATAACAAATTAGAACTAATTAAAAATTAATTTAAAAAAGAAAGTTCTCTATTTCCAATCAATGAATTAAACCAAATAACTACACTGAAGGGAAAATGTTATGAAGCAAAGAACTGAGAAATAGTAGGAAGTATTTTGTCAAGAGTAGGACCTTGACATCCTGGTACAAGAGTGCCAATTTGGGAAGGGCAGAGAAAGCAGGCACTACTTGTCCCCAGAGGATGCCCTGTCTCCCTAGGATGGACTTGGCTCACTATGTTAATTACTTCAGCTGAACATACTCAAGAGGAAATCCACTGCTCTGC
>JAJEJO010000513.1:772089-831071 GCA_020662805.1 Glaucomys volans
TTCCCAGCCCTATTTTGTATTTTATTTGGAGACAGGGTCTCACTGAGTTGCTTAGGGCCTGGCTAAGTTGCTGAGGCTGGCTTTGAACTCGCAATCCTCCTGCCTCAGCCTCCCAAGTGCTGGGATTACAGGCGTGCACTACCACGCCTGGCAAGACATCATTTGATCAGTCCCACTTCTGACCTTGTTATAGATGGAATGCTTAGGTCCCCTTCATTCGTATGTTGAAGGCCATAGTGATGATAATAGGAGGTGGGTAGGGATTAGGCCATGAGCAGGATTGGTGGTACCCTGCCGTGTTCCCTTCCTCCTCACCCTGTGAAGACAGAGCAAGAGGGGCCATCTATGATGTAAGAAATGGAGCCTCTCCAGGTACCTCTCCAGCACCTCAAGCTTGGAATTCTTAACCTCCAGGACTGTGAAAAACAAACTTCTGTTGTTCAAAAGCCACCCAGTCTGGGGAGTTTGTCACAGTAGCCTAAGTGGACTAAGACCACTATGCCTTTGTGGTTAGAGTCCCTAATTTATAACTACACATGTTGGGAGAAACTAATGGGTCTACAAAGATGTTAAACCCACTGAGTTCCTGAGTGATATTCATGTTCGTTTACCTAATTGAGATTTCCTTCTCTACCGACTTCAGAGTCATTTAGTTTGTATAAGTTAAAAAATTAAGATATTAAAGTATGAATGCTTATAAACATATTAACTGCTAGTATTCTGTGACAAGTGCTGTTCTAGGTGCTTGATATACATTATTTGATGCAATTCTTGACACAACCCTAAAGAATTTGTTATCTCCTTTTATAGGCAAGAAACACTGACTCAGAGACCATGGATGACTTACTTGTGACTCAAAGTCCCATGTATTTTCATGGTACCATGCTCCCTTATCCTATGCAATTTATATTTTAATCTTCTTATTAATCTCTGTGATCAGCAAAATAATTTTCTTCAATTTATAGATAACAACCATGAGTCTTAAAAGATAAATTGCTTAAGATGGCACAGATTGTATATGCAAAAAGCCACAAATTCTCATTCATGTATGCATGACTCCAAAAAATTGTCAGTATTAGAATAGAACCTGGTTCTGATATTTAAGTATTTTTTTAAAATATTATTATTTGTTCTAATTAGTCATACATGACAGTAGAATGCATTTATGCATTTCGATAAATCATACATAAATGGAGTATAATTTCTTATTTTTCTGATTGTACATATTGTAGGATCACATCAGTCATGCAGTCATATATGTACAATGAGGTAATATAATAATTTCTGTTTCACTCTACTATCCTTCCTGCCCCCATATCCCTCCCCCTACCTTGCTATTTAAATATTTTTAAATAAAATGCTATGTCAAGTTTAGCCAACTGACCATTGAACTGCTGCTTCTGAAGTGAAAGACTGGGGTTGCGTCTGGCCAGAGTCAGTATTACACATTGACAGAGGATATAGTAAACTCTAACGTACCATGTAATAGCCATCCTTTACCTCTCTCTTCTGTCTAATCAAAGAGAAGGGAAATTGCTGACCTAGTATTATTCTTCAAACCTCAACTAAGGACAATTGTGCTTGTCCTGAGCAGCAAAATTATACAACTGAGATGAAAAGTAAAGCAGAAAAAATTATTTTGCTTGCTAACTCATGTCTACATTTCAGAAAGGATAGCCACGTGTAGATGTGGAGAACAGGGAAAAGATTGGAAGTCCTGACAGTAAATTCTCAAGCTTTGCCGAGATTGGAACCAGGCAAACCCAATAGACACTGTTAAACTATCCCACCTGCTGCAGATGACTGGAGCAAGTTCAACTCCTAGGCTGTTGTAAAGATTAAATAAGTTGGTGCTGTTGGTTTACTTGCCATAGATCCTGGTGAACAGTAAGAAGATTCTATAATGGCATACTAGTTTATCACAATGTAGCATCTTCCAGTGAAAAGGATGGGGTGGAGGTTCCTATTTTCCTCAATCATTTCTGTCCAGACTAAAACTGATCTTGGTCCTTCCGGGTGCTACCTCTTTTTCCTCCCTTCTCTTTGAAAAGTGGAGGGGAAGATGCAGCAAGGAGGGCATTGAGGGATCTCTTGAGATTCCGCCTACAGCTTTGTGTGCAGCCTGCTCTGCAGACCAGGTGTTCCAGTCACCAATTTTTTTTGCAGGTATTTAGCAAATCAAAGCTGACAGCAGGAGTCTGTCAGCCTGACATGATAAACACCCTCTGCAATTTAGCGCTTTAACACAGCAAGTGAGCTAGCAGGATGAGTTAATTGCCAAGCTATCAACGGAGCTCTGTTTCTTGAGCACTCTGGAAATGTTGAGAAGCATTGAAGAAGCTCTGGGACTCTGCGATAGACAGAAGATGTTCAAGCAAGAGAGAGAAGTGATGGAGGTGGTCAGCGAGGGGACTGACTGACAGTCACACAAGTTACATTAACCTACTCTTGAAAAGATGCTTACCTACAAGCAGGCAAATCCAATAGAGCAGAATCAGAAATGACTTGAGAAAGAGAACCATAAAATCCTTTCATTTTACAGGAGAAGAAACTGAGTCTAGGAACACTGAAGGAGTTGAGAAGCAAGGAATATATTGAAGTCTAGAGTTCACTGGTGATAGAGAAAGGCCTGAAATCCTGATCCATTAAGTCTACAGTCCTTGCAATTATATGATCTATTCCTTGCTTTTACTATTAAAATTTGCCTCTGGAATTCTTAGTGGGCAACATAGTGTAGACTCTGTTTACATCTTAGTTTGGCCAAATACTAGTTCTGTTAACTAAGACATGTTATTTAATCCATCTGTGCCTCAATTACCATATCTATAGTGGATTAACGTTAGTATCTACTACAAAGGATTATTTGGACAGTTAAATGAGATAATGTATGCCAGAAGTTCAAAATATTGAAATAAAATTCTCCAATATCACCATGATTATTACAGATTCTAGATTACTGGCTTTGAGTTAGTTGGTGATGGGCATGGCTGCATTTTGGTAGTGACTGAGAAAATGGTAGAGCCATCAACTCTCTGACAGTTGCCATAAGATACCTCTCTTGTGTTCCTTAAACACTTTACTGAGGGAATAAAGCTAGAGAGAAAAAAAGTCCTAGAGGAGTGTTATAGAATTTGCTTCAGCTCTCAGCTGTGGATTAATTACCAGGTTGATAGCAGACAGTGCACTTGACACCTTTGAGACTCCCTTTCCTTATCTGTAAAAGGGATAATGAAGTTGATCATGTTGCATTACTATGAGGTTGAAGTCAGATAATGCAGGTGAAGTATTTTGTAAAATTTATAAAAACAAAAGTGCATACAGAGACTTTAGTTTTTGAGAAGTTTCAGGTTCACAGTAAAACTGAGCAGAATGTTGGGAGATGTCCCTATGTCCTCCGACTGCAAATGTACATAGCATCATAGCCTCAATGTCAGCATGCCTCACCAAAGTGCTGCATTGAATACAATCAGCGAACCCACATGGACACATGGTCATCATCAAAGTTGCCATTAGAACTTATTCTTGGTGTGGCACATTCTATGGGTTTGAACAGAAGTACAAGACAGGTGTCTACCACAATAAAATCATACAGAATAGTTCCACTGCCCTAAAATCCTCTGTATTCAGACTAGTCATTTCTCCTTAACCCTAGCCCCATGCAACCATTGATCATTTTACATTCTCCATAGGTTTGACTTTTCCAGAGTATCACTTATTTGGAATCATATAGCACATGTCCTTTGCAGATTAGCTTCTTTCACCTAGTAATATGCATTATGTCTAAACACAAAATATTTTCACAATACAATCCAATGATCAGGCTCCTTAGTATCTATCTAAAAGAGTTGAGTTGGGCACTGTGATGCATGCCTGTAATCCCAGTGACACAGAGGGTTGAGGCAGGGGATCACAAGTTCAAAGCCAACCTCAGCAACTTAGTGAGGACCTGAGCAAACTTAGAGAGATCCTGTCTCAAAATTTAGAAGAAAAAAAAAATTTTTAAAGCCTGGGGATATTGCTTAGTGGTTAAGCACCTCTGGGAGCAATCCCTGGTAGCAAAATAAAAAATAATATACGTTTGTGTGTGTGTGTGTGTGTGTGTGTGTGTGTGTGTTTGTGTGTGTGTGTATTTGAAAATTTATCTCATTAAAAAATTACACATGGGCATTCATAACAGATTTATTTTTAATAGCTAAAACTTGAAAGCAACCAAGACTACCATCAGTAGGTCAGTGGATAAATAAACTGCAGTGTATCCAGACAATGGAATATTATCCAGCAGTAAAAAGAAATAAACTTTTAAGACATAAAAAGACCTGGAGGAAGCTTTTATCTTCTTTAAGCCAAGCTTTTGATATCTCCTTTTCACTCTTTACCCTTTTTGTTCCATCACTATGTCCAGTGACTCTACCTTTAAGATATGTTTCAGATCCAACCAGGTATCCACTTGCCCTGTGGTTGTCCCGATCCAAGCCACCATGATTTTTCATGTGGGCACTTTTGATAGCTATCTTGTCTATCTCCTGACATCCACTCTGACTCTTTTCCAACCCTTTCTTCACAGAGCAAACTGGCACTTCCCTGCTTAAAACTATGGTGGGTAACATAGAGAACCTCAACATGGCATGGCCCTGAATTCCCCACTAACCTCATCTACCACCATGGTCTTCTCATTCCAGTTCATGTGTTCTCTAAACAATCACTTTCCCATTTCAGGATGTTGCTTGAAAAGATCTTATTTTCTTTCTATACTAAGATAATTTCTCCTTATTTTTCAGGTCTCATCTTGATTGTCTTCAGAGAAGACCTACCTGACCCCACACCCTAAGCCAGCAGTCACTTGAACTCTTGCACTTGATACTTTTCTTTCATAGCATTTAACTTTTCACTCTTCCACTCAGTTGTGAGCTCTAGGATGACAAGGGCTATATATGTAATATGCATGATTGTATTCTAAGCTGATGTAGTACCTGGTATTTCATAAACACTCAATAATAAGCATTTGTTGAACAGATGCACAAATGGATTTTTTATTTTTCAAGATGGTGAGGTAATGAACAAGGATGTTAAGGAGAAATTTTACAACTCAAATTTATTGCAGAAATTCTGTTTCCAAGTTAAATAAAATATGCAGCAAGAAACCATGGCTTCTATACAAAAGATATAACTAAACAAATATTTAGATATTTTTAAAAAGACATTGGAGAAGCATGGAGGCAAAAAGAGATAGATGAACTAAAATTCCTGGGAGGAAAGAGCCCTTTCCAGATGAGCAAAAATTAATGTCTCTTTATTTTTTCCTGGAGGCATTTGCCAAGTCCGGAATTAGGCTGTCAATCCTGTTTGCTATTGCCAGAGGGATGCTGAAAGGAGGAAGGGAAACCAGTGGAATACTTCATGGCTGCATCTGTGGCAATCTGAAGTGGAGAATATTTCTTATTGAATGGTTGGTTTTTCAACCAGGACATCTGTAGCAGGCTGATGTGACATGAGAGGTGGGAAGGCTGGGCAGGAGAAATAACACAACTATGTCCAATCTTGGAGGACTTAGGAGAAAAAGTTTAACTCCTAGGAGGTGTAGGCTTGTGCTTCACAATGACATTTCAGTCAACAACAGACTCAGTAAATGATGGTGGTCCCATAAAATTATATTGCCTGGTGTCATTGTACCCATTTTAGTTTGTATAAAGTGCATTCTGTTTGCACAATGATGAAATTACCTAATGATACATTTCTCAAAAGCACACCCCGATCACTAAGTGATATATGACTGTGTTTAGAATGAGCACACAACTCCCCTCACCCTTGAGATGGAGCAACCAAAGAGACAGTGAATCTAACTAAATTTGCAACTGGTTCTGACACTGCCCAACTCTTGATGGATTGGGGTGATTGATCTTTTGACTGTGCCTGAAAGAGGAAAAAGAAAACATTGTTTTGGAGAAAATAACACAAACCTTGTTCTTTACAATTTTTTATATGAAATAGTTGGTATACAATAAGAAAGTATTAGACCCACAGAGTGTCATGAAAATGTGCCAGATAATCAACAAAAGAAGCAGAGACACGGATAAAGCCACATGTTGGAGGATGTGGATTAATAACTTAAAGTAACTACTATAAGCAGGTTTTAACACTAGAAGATGGGCAATACAGATGAAAAAGAAAAGCTCCACAGAAATTGTCAGTCTATAAAGAAATGGACAGTTTAGGATGAAAACACAACATTTGAAGCTAAGAACTCAACAGATGGATTCAACGGCAGACATTAGGCAGTGGAAGACAGGATTAGTAACTCAAAACAGGTCAGTAGAAAATGTACAACTGAAGTGTGGAGAGAGAAAAGGATAAAAGCCTCAAGAACAGAGAAAAAGGGATATGTGGAACAGATACGAAGTCATATTCATGCAGAGACCTGGAAAGAGGAGCAAAGATGTAGAAGAGATTGTGACTGAATATTTCTACAGTGAATTAATAATGTCAACAAACACATGTAAGAAGCAAATCCCAAGCAAGATAAAAATAAGATGAACCATGGTAAAAAAGAGTCCAACTGCACAAAACCAAGGACAAAAGAAGGTATTTAAGCAAAAAAGATAAAACCAAAACAATAGTAAGACTTCCCAAAAAGGACTGTGGAAATCAGTCAGCACAATTCACAGTAGCCAAATTATGGGACCAGCCTAGATGTAGATCAGCAGATGAATGGGTAAAGAAAATGTGGTATATATGCACAATGGAGTTTTATTTGGCCATCAAGAATGAAATTAGGTTATTTTCAGGAAAATGGATGGAAACTGTGAGCATTATGTTAAACAAAATAAGCCAAACTCAGCAAGTCAAGGATCATATGTTGTCTCTCATATGTGGACGCTAGAGAGCAAATAGGAAGCAAGTTGGCAGGTGGAGGGATGGGGTACAGGTTTCATGAAAATAGAAGGGAGACCAGTAGAATAGAGGAAGGGACCTGGGCAAAGGAGTAGGGGAAGGGGAGATGCTGGGAATAATATTTACCAAATTATATTATTATACCATGTGCATGCATGAATATATAACCATTATGTATAATTATAATGCAATGAAAATATGGGAAAAAAATGAATGCAAGTTAAAGATACTTCCAAAAAATAAGAGCGGAAGAGAATCTGTGACCAGCACGCTGATGCTAAAGGAAATACTGAAGAAATTCTTCAGGATGAAGGAAAATTGTCTCAAGGAAGCATAAGACTCTGTGAAAGAATTAAAAGAGTCAGAAAATACAAATTTCTATGAATATTGATGGCTTTAAGCAATAATAATCGTGGTGTTTATACACATAGATATAGAATATATAGAAGCAATATCTTGGAGGGTGAAAAAGAGTAAAATAGTTACAGGTTACAAATTCTTGCAATATTTTGGAAGTATTTCTAATTAAAGGTAATCCATATAAATTCAGGATGTATATATTTTTTATTTTTTTTGGAACCGGGGATTGAACTCAGGGACACTTGGCCACTGAGCCACATCCCCAGCCCTATTTTGTATTTTTTATTAGAGACAGGGTTTCACTGAGTTGCTTAGGGCCTCGCTAAATTGCTGAGGCTGGCTTTGAACTCATGATCCTCCTGACTCAGCCTCCTGAGTTGCTTGGATTACAGGCGTGCGTCACCACGCCCAGCAGGATGTATATTTTAATATCTAGGATAGTTACTAAACTGAGAAGGTAAAAGGTATAACTGAACTGTGAATGGAAGTGTTAACAATGGAATAGTAAAATACACTTGTTTAATAAAAACGAATGCAGGATAGGAGGAATAAAGAAATGAATAGATGAAGCAAAAAAAAGAAATGGATACCAACATGGTAGAGTAAAGCAATTTTTTAAAAAAATTTTTTGGTACAAGGGATTGAACCCAGGGGCACTTAACCATAGAGCTACATCCCCAGTCCTTCAATATTTAAATTTAGAGACACAGTCTCACTAAGTTACTTAGGGCCTTGCTAAATTGCTGAGGTTGGCTTTGAACTCATGATTCTCCTGCCTATCCAAGTCCCTGGGATTCCAGGTGTGCACCACTGCTCCTGGTGAGTAAAGCAAATTTAAGCAGTTATTACACTGTGTGTGGATGGACTTGGCATTCCAAGCAAAACACAAAGATCCTCAGGCTGATAAAACAGCAAGAACAACAAAACCCGTCACAACTGTATCTGCTGACTCCAGGTTATAGAGGCTGATCTTTAAATGGGCAAGATACACTGGGGAAAGTCCAACAAGGAACATGCACTGGTTGGCTCCAACAACAGAAGCTTGCTCCTCTCAATTCTGGAGGCTAGAAGGCCAGATCAAAGCCTCTGCAGGTTTTCTTCCCTCTGAGGCCCCTCCTAGGCTCACAAATGGCCGTTCCTGGGCTAGTGCTTCTTAGGTGTATCTTCATTTCCTTGTAAGGACCCTGGTCACACTGAGGTTCCTCTACTATGACATTTAATGTGAACCATCTCTTTGAAGGTCTTGTCTCCAAACACCATCACATTCTAGTTATTGGGGGTCAGGAATTCAACATAGGGATGATAGAGAAATATATAATTCAGTCCATAAGAGAGAGACAGACTTTGGGCTGGTTTCTCCACATCATTTAGAACGGGGGTTGAAGAGGAGGTGGAGGTGAGAAATGAAGGTACCCTTCTTGGAAAAATTCTGGGAAACAAAGAACCCTAACAAATGGGCTACTAACAATAGGTAAAAGGCCCCAGAGAGTAGCAACAATAATATCACCAGCCACTAACATTTACTGTAGGCTTATTTTATCAAGGTTTTCTTGATAATTAAATGAGATCCTCATGGAAAACCTTAAAGAATCCAGAGCAGGGAATGAACATTTTTTTTGTGTGTGTGTGGTGCTGGGAATTGAACCCAGGGCCTTGTGCTTGTGAGGCAAGCACTCTACCAACTGAACTATATCCCTAGCTCCTATGAGCGTTCAATAAATGCTACCTAATGTTATTATTTCTGAGTTTGCATTATCGCTCTGGAAGGAAGAAGTACCGTGGATTAGGAGCTGAGTTTTTGTTTAAAATGGAGCTGTTAAAAATGCATAGTGCAACTCTAGCAAGTTGGTTTCAAGATGTACAATGGCAAATGGAGGTTAGAAGAGGTCTGCTAAATGTGTAATAGAAAGTATTGGTTGTCATGGCAAATAAAGCCTTGGAGTAAGCCACACATGTTTCATTTTATTTTAACTCTTATCCAAATGTCTGTGAGAGTCTTCTCTCATTTGGAAAAGAACACCAGTAAGCTATGAAAAATTGATTTCTCACTAACAGGACATTTGGCAAACGTGGTATAAACATATATAAGCAAGAAGAGAAAATTTGGTTTTAAGTTTGCTTTAGTTGCTAGTAAAGGAGGAACAGGAAGGAACCCTACCTTGGACAAGATTCTTGATCATGCCCTCTGAAGCCTCTTACCCTTCCCATTCCATGGGAGCACCTGAGATATAAAGAGCAGCTGCCCTTTATCAAGTAATTACTACATGCTGCACTTTACCAATTTTTTCCTTCTCGACCCTCTAAAATAAGAAACTAAGTCTCAAAGAGAGTGTGTCTTGCCCAAGTTCAAGTGACTATAAATAGGTGAACCCAGACACAAATCCAAGCTTGCTGAATTGGAACTGTATTCTCTTTCTGCTAAAGAAGGGTTGTTTATTCAATGGTTATCATGGAAAGAAAGGAAGCAGGCCTTTTTACTCAGAAGAGAAGTGGAATGATGGGCAGGGATGCAGGCAGACTCAGAGGCTAGTGGCCTGTTCCCTTCAGGAGCACTCAGACTGGGCACTTTGTCCTCCCCGGTACTGGGGAGGGCAGGAGGGCAGGGGACTGGCCCACCTATGAGCTTCCATTCCCTCATACCCCCTTGCCATCCTTGTGACATTCCCACCACTAAAACTTCAGTTCCTCTCATGGGACTTTAATTCTCCTAACTCATGTCCCTATTGCCAGTCAGTCCCTATTGCCAGTCAGTTCCCAGTTAGACTGACCCTCTATGTAAACTTCTGATATACCCAGATTTTCAGAAGCAAGGCTTGGAATGGGTCACTTCTTTGCTAAGACAATGGCAACAACAAAATAATTTCCCCACATCATGTTCAGAACATTCCAGTTAACTCCAAGTTTCGTTTCCTGCTTCTCTTCTATTACTCCCACAGTTATTGGTGTCCAGCTACACTGAGTTCACTCCTCTGTCCTATAAATGATCTGCCCTAACCTCCCTTCCCCTCCCTTGCTCATGCTCATCTCTGGACTGTATTCACATACAATGCATACCACATATCAAAATTCTTATTCTTTGAGCCCAACATGAATGCCAACTGCTCCAGGAGTAATTTTCAGACATCCTGAGCCCCACTTCTGCCAGAGCACCTTCTGTGTCTGCTTTCACATGTGATGTGGCCACTTTTTTGTTTCCCCAGAATAGAAGCCATTTGAAGGTGATGACATGTCCCGAGGACCTCAGCTTGACAAATTGTTCTCTTCAGCAAGTGTAGTGGTTGAACTACGAGCTCTACGACATACTTCCTTCACATTCAACTATTTACTAAATGTGGTTATAATAGAATTTGGGGAGGATTGGAAACGAAGTAATAACTTAGGTGCTCGAATAGGTGCAAAATTTTGGGGGTTCTAATGCTTGCTCACCCACTAAATTCTGGGTCTTGAGGAAGTCCCTAAAACTCATCTAGTTTCTTTTTCATTTTCTTTTTAATGTAGAACAACTAGATAGTCCTTCATACTCTACTGTAAAGATTGCTGCTGGTGTAGTCAAGTTTCAGAAATGGAGAGTTCATCATGAAAATATCCCAATTTTAGCTAAAAAGCCTCAAGAGAGAGCTTTCCAAATGCCTCATGTTATGTTTCTCAAATTCTTAAACCTTTATGCTGAGCTTCATCTTGAAAAAAATCAATAGCTATTTTTTATCATTTTCTAGCTGTGCACTTCTCGTTCACAGAGGCAGTGGGACTTGTCTCAGATTTTTCAGTAGCTAAAGATCTGAATCATAAAGGGAGCAAGGGAAGATGCATTTCATCCTAGGAGGTAGGTTTGTTTATAGGCCCCAATTGTACCACATGAAATGAGGAAAACATGTCCATAACTGCTGGGAGAAATAGCTCTATGTGTTTTTTGTTAATTCAATTCAAAGACAGAATTCCTGACTGGGGCTCCAGCAATTTCTAAGGGTTGTTGACCTACAACAGAATGAACCTAATAGAGAACAAATAAAATTACAATCATTTGGGGGCTCATTAGGATTGCAATCTGGGAAAACAGAGATTCAAGCAGCCTTTAAAATATGCTCGAAGGTCTTACAAAATGGTGGTTGTGTTTGTAGCTTCAAACTGCAAAGGGATTGGTAATTACATCATTCGTTAGTCAGCAACCATGATTGCTGAAGCTAGAAGTTAAACTGTCTTGTAAGAAAGGATTGAGGGTGGTCTCAGTCTTCAGGTAGTTTTAGTGAAGGGATCTGTTGTACAGAAGGTCAGCAGCCGTAATGTTTCAAAGATGAATTCACAACTGGGAATGATGTGTCTGTAACTCTGTTCAGAGGTTCAGCTGCAGACCTGAGGTCTGATTAACAGTGGTCTCCTGACTCCATTTTAAGTGCTCTGAAACAATGTGATTGGATTATGGTTTTTGATATTTGATTAAAATCTTTGCACAGGAAAGTACTTAAGAATAGAGATTCCATGTCACAGGGATAGATCTGTCCCAGGAGTCATGTTACTGGTTACTGGGATGGATTTGTCACAGGAAATCATACTCCTCATAGGTGGGTCTACTTAGCATTTATGGTAATGCAGTTAGTTTGGGGCTTTGGGTCACATTTGAGCAACAGGGAGGCAATTGGCAAACCAGTCTCAGGCAGGTCAAAAATGAATCGAAGTCTGAAGTCAGCAGAGTCTAGTGGACTCAGGCTTGAATTTCTGATTTTCTAGGTGCTGGGCCACTTTAGTAATACTGAGATACTGAGATACACCAAAGGCAAGTGATTTAAACAAGGCAAAAGCAAAACAGGCCAGGCCCTGACAGCAAGCAAAGAACAATTTGAAATCATGATCCTAGGAGTGTTTCTCCTTGTGAAGGTAACCACCTAAATATTGTACGATTCTAGGGGTTCTAGCTGTGCTCTATAAAGAGTGTCTTGTAAAGAGTTTAAGGCAGAGAGGGAAACGCCATTATTTGTTAGGGCCTGAATAGGACCTGGTAAAAGTCAGGTTCAATCAGGAGCCTCCTAAGCCTTCAAAGAGTGAGGAAACTGTCTCTCATTTCCTCGGAACTGAAAGTACCATGGCTGTGGGAATTGAGTCAATAGATGTAGGTTTAAACAAAAGGTCAAAGAAACCCCTAATCTGTTCATTCTGTTTCACATGTTAATTCTTATTTTTGGTTAGTGGTGTATTCACCAACTAGTTTCTCCATGAGTTTGGGGAAATTCTTACCGGCCCAAAGTCCTTGGAAATCTGTATTAGAGTTCTTTTCATCCTAGGAACCTCCTAGAAGACCCAATACTTTGGGATGACAGTTGTTGAAAAGGAAGACATCATAAGACAGTACTTCGTGGTTAAGATTTAAATAATCATGGTTAAAGATCTGAAGAGTATTTGCAACTGACAAGAGAAACTTGGTTCTCTCTGTAGCATGCAATAATTTAGCTTCAGGATCGTGACTGGCAAATTACACCAATATAGATCGTATTTCTAGAAATCTCATACAACTGTGGATTATATTATTAATAACCTATGTGGACAAAAAAAAAAACGGTGTTATGCGTGTCTTTTTGACTTCGTGGGGTCCTCTGGAAACTCCAAAGTTAGATCTTAACAAGAAAAACTTAATTTTAGAATTTATTTTGGGAAGTTAATCAAGCATAACAAAGGTTTAACACATTTAGTTAAACAGGAATGCTATAGAATAAAACAGGTGACAACTCTTTACTTAAGGCACAAAGTTCAAGCAATGATAGAATCTTTATTTTTCAGACCAGTTACCTGAAAGTGAGGAAAAGTCTGTCACCATTTCCTGTTAAGAGCAGATTAATGCTCCAAGAAAATACATTTAAACACAGGGTTTTCAACTTCAGTTTTGTACCAATGTACCTTTGATGTTAATGCTCAACCTCCTGAAAAACAATTTCCCACCCACTTGATCACACATAAAATCAAGATGCATTACTTTCCAAAACCTTAAGTTAACTTTTTCAAACCTTTTCTAGCTTGTACAAACTCTTAATTTTGTACAATATCTATCATTCCTATTTCGGAACAATCATAGCCATTTTTAAGACAAAATTTACTTTTTTTCTTCAATACATTCTCCTGTTCCATAATGGACTTTACAAATAAACATGCCTGGGCTGGGGCTGTGGCTCGGGGTAAAAAGCTTGCTTAGCATGTGTGAGGCACTGAGTTCGATTCTCAGCACCACATATAAATAATGAATTAAATAAAAGTCCATCAACAAAACCCCACAAAAACAAATAAACATGCCTCATTTCCCTCACATACAGACTTATTCCCTTCTTATATTTTAGTTTTGGTTACCAATTCTTAGCAATTATGTAAACTGTGATCTGTATATAAATATGTGCTTTCTGATAGCAAATTATTATTATTATTATTATTATTATTATTATTGGTACTGGGGATTGAACCCAGGGGCACTCCACCACTGAGCCACATCCCCAGCCCTGTTCTGTATTTTATTTAGAGACACGTTCTTACTGAGTTGCTTAGGGCCTCGCTAAGTTGCTGAGGCTGGCTTTGAACTCTAAATCTTCCTGCCTCAGCCTCCCAAGCCACTGAGATTATAGGCATGAATCACTGTGCCGGGCTCGCAAAAAATTTTAAGTATGGAAACAGATCCAAATGTGTTTAGTCTTTTTTTTTTTTCTTCATATAAAAAAAAAATTGAAGTATATAAACTTTAACGTTATGCTTAATGTTATAGGATTTTAACTTACTTAGAAGTGGCCTAGACATCTAATAAACAGTACTTTAGTGCAACAAAACCTTAAGATTTTAAGTTCCTTAAAAAGATCCTTGAGATTATCAAAAATTGCTTTATAAATGTGCATCCCATTTGCATTTGCCTAATTTACTCCTCCTTAATAATGGCCTGAATTGCTTGTGGAAATTTCATGGGGCCCTAAAGAAAGCTAGCTAGCCATCTTCTAGAAAGCAACCTGGATAACCATCTTCCCAGCATGCAGTGTTAGGCAACCCTCATCCAAAAACTGTTCAGTCAGATACATGTGTATTTAGTTCATCAGAAGACACAGCTGCGTTTTACCAGGCCAACAATATCAAACTCGTCTGGAGGCAGGATAAAAGAAAATAAAAACTGTGAGGAAAGGAGACAAACGGAAGAAAAAGGAGACTGTAACTTAGTCTGAAAGCCTGTGCTGGTAAGGCTCCTCACACCTTCACTCCTCAGGCTACTTTTTCTCCCAGGCCTGTCCACGCCCAAATTTCTAAGAAATCTACAAATGGTCACTCACAATGTTGAAGTTGCAGGAAATTCACTAAGTTATAAGAATTGCCCTGTGCATGTGTATTTTGAGAATAGATTTAAGAAAGGGAAATATGAAACCTATGTTGTAGGGACCTCCCCAATGTTACCTATTGGTCAGATAATGGAGAAGACAAAACCTACAGATCCTGAGAACAGTCAGAGCCCCAAATACCATTTTGTGACCTCCAGGCTGATGCCATCCTCACACACCTTCCCAAACCCACACTCACAAAGTATCCTCTAAAGAGCAGAGCCCCAGAGCCCAAAGCATACCTCAGTCTCCAGACAGCCTGCATGGTCTCCTTGCTTTTCTAATAAATCTATTGGTGCCTCCCACTGAAATGTCTTGAAATTCCTTTCTGTGATGTTGTCAAGGATCCTGTTATCCTGAGTTGATCTCCCCCTCTCCAGGACCTCCTCAAACACCCTCTGGTGACAATCTTATTTACTTAAGATTTTCCCAGGTAATGTAAACTTTGCAAAACATTTAAATTCATGTTATTTAATTTTTGAGCACTCATTTATTTGCAACTCACTTTGGTACTACATAGATACTATGCAAATACATATGTAGACAAAAGCACATATGTAGACAAAATACAATAAACATGTACACAAACATACAAAAATACACACAGTAAACAAAGACTTATGCCTTTGATTTATATTCTTTATTTACTACCTTCTAAAAGCTTTTCTCCCCCTTGACACTATCAATCTTCTGATCATATTCTCCATCACTCATATAAAAAAAAATTGACCTTAAATTTGCACTTCTAGTGATAGGACTCTCAAGTGAAACAAGGTAGAAAATGTGTGTCTTGAGACACAGAACTTAGATCTGAACACCACTATTTGCTGAGACAAGGAAAGGTGTATTTAAAGACCCAGTGATAACAAAAAGCAAGCTCAAAGCAAGGCTTACTATGCAGAATTAACTTAATATTTTCCCTGTTGTAAGAGTCTGCAGAAGGACATGCCCTTATAAATGAAAATACCCTTTATAGAACTAATTTCTTCTGTAAAGAGTTTGAAAATAGTCAACCATCAGAACGTCACACTTTGGAGACCAGTTTAAGTAGTTGGTAAATCCGTCTAATCTAGCTCACATTCTAATCAGGTCACTGATCTAATCAGGCACAGACCTTCACTGAATAGGACAACAAGCATTTTCTCTCAGAAAGTGCCTGGGAAAGTCTCCTTAGAACTCTCTCAAACTTTCCCTTCCTGTTTAATTTTATATTTCAGTAATTTTAGAAAGAGAATCATGCAGGGAAGGGGTTTTAGAGTATGCAGATCATCATAATCTGAGTCTGGGTGCTCTAGTTGTTTTAGTTATCATAGTTGTTCCGCTTGCTCTGGGCTTCTGAGAGGAGGAGATATTTGCATTGAGTTTCTAAGAAATCCCTATAGGAAGACGTATCACTATAGATGAAATCAGCAGAAAGGAGTGGGAACCTAGAAAAGGCCCAACTTGGAACACTGTGAACTAGGACTTATAAATGTCAGTACACGCCCCCATCATCTGAGTGGTTTAGTCCTCTGAGGAAAGGGATAAGAGGTGAAATTGAGAAAAAAAGAGTGGATCCAGGCAGTGTCTGTTGGAGCCCAGATTTGTCTTTCAATGTTTGACATTTCAATCTCTTCTCAGGTGTTAGTAAGGAGAAAAGGAAAGATCTGAGAATGCTCCAAGCACCCCTGGGGAAGGTTATATAAAGTTGTAAAATTTTTTTTTCTTTCTTTTTAATGAGTGAGGGTATCTATAAGGGGGGAGCTGAAGCTTCCCATCAGGGACACCAAGTATTATCATGGTTCTCTGATGGGGAATCACACCCAGGTATGGTGGTGACCAAATCCTAACCCCTGGACCACCAGGAAGCTGCTGTGGCTGTAATGGCAGGGAGAGGCAGAGAGCAGGAAACAGCTTTTGAAGAATTTTAGTTCAGAAACAGTCTTTGTTTATTTCGGCTTTATTGTTTGCTTGGGGGGCAATTTCTGAGCTGCATTTATAAACTTGTAAGTGCCTTTGAAAAGTTCCCCCATTCACTTTTACTCCAAAATGAGCTTTTTATAATTGTACACACAGATAAACTGATTTGGGGATTTCAAAAGTTCCTCATTTGGTCAAAGTGATCTTCCCAGGTTTTTTGGGCCCATTTACCAATGTATTTACCTGAGAACTATCTCATGATTATACATAAATTTAACTAGAGTGTTGAAAGGGGTTGTCAGTCAACATTAATTTTAGAGTGGTCTACCTGAGTTAAGAGAAAAAAGAAATAAATGTAAGTAGAAAGGAGACAAAAGGAAAAGGAGACTTTAACCTAAAAACCTTGTGCCACAATTCCTCATACCTTTCCTCCCCAAGCTTTCTGCCAAGCTTGTTATTCCCAAATTTCTTGGAAATTTACAAATCTTCACTCACAATATTAAAATTACTTGATAGTCACATACTGATAAAAATTTCAATGTTCATTAGCCCACTGATACATGTATTTTTAGAACAGATTGAACAAAGACAGATGTGGAACCTATAATATAGGGTATTTCCCCCAACATTCTTAATCAAATAATGGAGAAGATGTGTATCTAAGGATCCTGAGAACAGCCAGACACCCGTAATCTACCTTGTGATCACCGGACCAATGTCATCCCACGTACCTTTATATGCACACCACCCACCAAGTTTCTTTAAAAGCAAGGATTTGAGAACCCTCAAAGCATCTTTCACTCTTAAATTCCTGAAGGTGTATTCTTTGCTTTTAAAATAAATTTCTGCTCCTCAATATCTGACAGACCTAGGAATTATTTTCTGTGGTGTTTATCAAGGATCACATGGTCTCAAGTCGTGGTTCCCTTTTCCCTGACCTCCTGGGACCATCTCCAGTGACATCCCCATTATATTTTAGAAAGGTTGTATGTTGATCCAGATGAGGGAGATTGTGTTCTGGGCTGTGATGGGTGCAGTTCTGAGGGCTGCTCCCCAATGTGCCACTGACTGGGTTGGCAGCTGCTGTCCTGTGTCTTTGGAGGGAACCTCACCCCAGGTAAACAACAGGGGTTCAGAGTGTGGAGATTGACAGTCTTTTATATGCAACTCACCAGATGGGCCAAAATTGTTCCCTCTGATCCATGGTTGGGTACGTTTATTTGGAAATCCCTCTGCATGTCACCATGAATCTGGACACTTCAAGGTTTTGTTAGGCAGCTAGTCATCCTTGACTGGGTAAGTAGGGAAAGGACAGGGAGTCTCATCTGACAGGCAAGCACCTGGAAGGGGGGGTGGTGGTGTGTCAAAACTTCCCAGTCATCATTAATTACATCCACTTAAGAAAAGCTATTGTTTCAAGGTCAGGTCCCACCCTACCAGGTGGCCCTGAGCCTTCCTTATCCCCCAAGATACATCACAACCCTCAATCACTCTGGCAACCAAATCTTCAAAGCCCTCACTAAGAAAGCTTGCATCCAAAGGGTGAGAAACCCATTAAGGGGACAGAAAATTGATGCAAAAACAGAAAGACTCCATTTCCTTAAAAACTCCAGCTCTGAGCACCACACCATTCTCCCTTCAAGGCAGTCCCCACAGCTCCTATGCTGTCAGTCAAAAGTCAAAAGGTAAACCTGGGAAAAACTGTCCAGAAATTTCCCTGGGATCGCCACTAAAACTGGAGGGCAGTAAGGGGTTTTGCCATTATTCTTCTCTCTGAGAGGACCCCCTATCTCTTGAGTATGTCCCCTTTTCCTTTCTCCTATCCCTTCAATAAATTCATGCCTGCTTCTTTGAGTGACATGTCTGAAATCCTTCTGGTATAATTGCAAGAGTTGGGTGAGTGGGAACTGCATGGTTCATGCCCCATAATAGTTTCAATTGCCTGAAACACCCCAAAGTGTTGGAAAGAGCAATGATTTTTTCCTTCGGAGTGAGGGGACTCTCATAGAATTTTCTTGGTTCACTGAAACAATGTCCAGTTATAAAATCTGAAATGGCCACAAGATCTCACTAAGGGCTCAGTTACATTTCAGCCAGAATCTGAAACCCAAATCTTTGCCTAGTGATGGAGACCATAGCTGGAACTAAACCTGAATCTCCTATCTGGTGGCAGAGATAGAATTTAAACTAAAACCCAAATCTTTGCCTAGAAGCCAAGATACAACTCTTTTGCCAAGAGCAGGAATGTGGACCACAACAGCACCTGAGTAGAGGTTTCAGACCTTAACTGAAGTGAGACCTGGAGGCTGAATCTGGGAAGACATCCCCTGCATCGCAGCAGGCCCAAAGAGATCCAGGGAGGAAGTGGGTGCTGCTGGCACCAAGCACAGTCCAAAGAAGCCCAGGGTGCCTGGAAAAGTTGCTCTGGATCCTGCTGACTAGGTGGAAAACATCCACTTAGTCTTAAAATCAATGTAGTTGAGACGAAAAATATTACTTATATCTGGGGCTAATGAGGATTGCAACCAGGAAAAACAGATTCACCCGATTTGAAACCAGATGCTCGAAATTCTTAGACAATGGTGGCTGTATTCATAGTTTTAAATCTTAGGGGTGTTTGTAATTATGTCACTTGTTAGGAAATATGATTGGTTCTGGCACAAGTTAAGCTGTTTTGTGAAAAGAGATGGGGTGTGGTCTCAGTCTCTGGGTAGCTTTCGGAAAGATCAGCAGAAGTTGACAACATTTCAAAGATCAGATCCATCCAGAGGTGTGCCCAGCCCCTTCCAAGGTTCAACTGTAGATCTGCGTTAGATGTGATTAGCAATGGTCCATCAACTCCATTTTCAGTGCCCCAAACGAATGTGACTCCATCTTGATTTTTTTTCTTGACAAAACATTCAAATAAAATAATTTATGAAGTAGTTAATGATCATTAGATCTTATTTGGTCTAACTTTGTATATTTCAGAACTTGTTCATTTAGAAATATAGAATTATTTTTCCCACTGAAGAACTGAGTGATTTAATCAGAAAAGTATTATGCAAATCAAAGTGAGGATTACATAATGTTTTCCTCATGTAGAAAACTAATATATGAATGAAGGCTGGAAAAAAAGTGAAAGGAAGTGGGTGAGAAAAGGGCTCACAGAATGGTAGAAATGGGAACATGCAGTCCTCTCACTCATTTTACACACAGGGAAAGTAGGTGTGTGCTATGATGGATCTAAAATTGCTCTTTAAT
Source organism: Glaucomys volans (assembly GCA_020662805.1). Taxonomy (NCBI): domain Eukaryota; kingdom Metazoa; phylum Chordata; class Mammalia; order Rodentia; family Sciuridae; genus Glaucomys; species Glaucomys volans. The sequence goes on from JAJEJO010000513.1 coordinate 791,811, forward strand.
CAAATATTGAATTCCACAGCATAGTGGAGATCTGAACAAGAGCAAAGCTTGGCATTGCACCCAAATCTCCAACATTGTCCCCATTGTTATGCTTGGGTGGTAGATGAGAGACATGGCTTCTCAAGTCGGGCATGAAGTCTTCACTGTTCACCAGATGACTGTGGATGCATTTCACCAACACTCATTAACTCACCTGTAAGAAAGGGGAAGCTGACAGCATCTACCTCATGGAGATGTGTGGGTCCAGTTAGTGCTTGTTAAAACGCTCAGTTCAGAGCCAGGCATAAGGCAGCGGATAGTAGCTGACACCACCATCAGTGTCATAATGTCATTGTCCTCTCTCTCTCTCTCTCTCTCTCTCTCTCTCTCTCTCTCACACACACACTCACACGCGCACGCGCACACACACACACACACAAAGAAAGACTCTTCTTCTGTTTGTTCATAGAGACCATCAGGCCGTCCAACCTCCATTCACACTGGACATTCCGATCCAGTAGATCTGAAGTGGGAACCAGGAGCCTATTTTTGGTAAGTGACCTAAATTATGGCTCAGAGAGAGGCTTCTTTGCAGTCTTATCATTCTTTTGGCAATTCTATGATCACATCTGATAGTGGGAGAGAAAGGAGAGCAAAAGAGGTGAGGATTCTTCCCTCCTTTGAAAAAAGCATGAATAGATCATATTCTACCATAAAATAGTGGAGATCATAGTATGCACCAAAGATTCATGCAGTTCCAGGAACTCTTCATACTGCAAGCTCATCTGGTCCTGCTGGCAATTCTCATGGTGGGTATTCTCATCTCATGTTTAGATGGAGAACCACAAGTCCACATAAGACATGAAGGAGTATGTTGTAGACATGGTGATATTCCATATGCCCATTATGTTTCTGAGCTCATTGCTGGAGCTCAAATAACACTCGTTGAATGAATTAACAAATTTCACACTTTTCAAATTGGAGCAATTACACCATGCAGCTTGCTCAAGAAACATTATGAAATGAGTGACATGTATTGCTTTTGCTTTCCCTTCTGTCTTGTCTGGCATCCTTGGCTTTATCCTACTTAGACCCTGACTCTTCAGGGAGAGAGAGAGACCTGTGATGTCAGGCTGTGCTTCTCATTATTATATATTGAGAAATACCTTTCACACATAAAATTTGGAAGCCACCATATATGCACATTGGCATTGAACAATGGCATGAGAACACAGTGGATATTGACAGCTAGATTTCCACTGTTGTGTTGGGAGGCTAGAGATGAGAAGGTAAGAAGGAGTGCCATGGTAATGGATTAGAGTTGGAGGCATCAGTATTTACTCATATTTAGATCAATATAGGTTCAGATGGTGCATGGAGCATGTTTATAGATATGTGTATAAATATGGGTTGGTATATTTAGTGTATTTTCTTGTTCTGTCAGCTGAGCGGGTCTAGAAAGACCCTCCAGTAGAAACCAGCATACCTTGGGTTGGGAAAGTGGTTTCTCATATTTTTCATTAAAAGGAGGTAGCGCTCCTTAGAAAATCACTGATGATGGAATTGGGGCAAGAAATAAACAAGACAGGTCTAGACTGTTTTGCAGTGACAGAAACTTAAGACATGATACCCTGACCCGCATACTCCTGTAGATAATTTGAACAACAAATAAGTAAATTGGTATTAGATTATAGTTCAAAGTATAAAATAAATATCCACCAGTCCATAGTGACATAAATACATGCTTGAATAAACAAATGAGAGAAGAGACAAAACTCCTGGACAGAGAACTCCAAATAATTCATGTAGGTGTTCCATCCTCCAGGGGGTAGACATGACTCTCTACTCCATAGGCATGGGCTGTGGAGTCACTTTCATCAAAAAATGCAGTGTGGACAGGAAAAATAAGACAACCTTTACAATGGAGAACTCTGACAGCCCAACCTCAGCCAGGTGGTGAAGGTCAGCATCCTCAGTGATAAGCCAAATTATCAGAATATGACTCCAATATGACATGCCAAGAATGGCACCTCACCTCCATGGGCTTCCTTCTCAAAACACTCCATCCTTATTTAGTCATGAGACAAACATCAGACAAGTTTCAATCAGGAAACATTCTACAAAACACCGAAGCAATATACCTCCAGACTGTCAAGGTCATCGAAGACAAGGAAACTGTCACAGCTAAGAAGACCTAGGAAGACACAGTGACCAACCTTGTGTGGCATGTCTGATGAAATATTAGAACAAATAAAGAGCATTATGGACAAAAGCAAAGCAAAGTGTAGACTTTAGTGAAAATTCAAGTGTCATTGTCAGTGACAAATGTACTGAACTAATTGATATATTAAATCACTGAGGAAACTGTGTGTAGGATATGTGGACACACTCTCTACTACCTTCCCAACTTTTCCATGCATATAAAGCTATTGTAAGATATAGAGATTATTTATTTTTTAATAGGAAAAAATTTCCTATTAAAAAATAAAATGGTCTTTTGTGTAGTATCAATTGGATACAAATAGGGAAAAATTAAATTTAACCCTGATTTCACACCACACACAAAAATTGAATTACGGTGGTTGTCCATATATATGTGAAAAGCTACAAAATACTTCTAAAAGATAATGTAAGATAATGCTTTTATAACCATGGTGTGGGGAAAGATTTCTTAAATGTAAACATAGAAAGCACTAGGTACTGTTGAGTTATATTAAAATGAAGAACTTCTGTTAACCAAAAAAAATAGCATTAAGTATAAAAAAGCAAACCACACACAGAAGATATTTGTAGCAAATATAACTGACAAAATGTTTGTATCCAGAATTTATAAAGAACTCTTTTTTTTATTTTTATGGGGTACAACTTTTCATTTCTATGGTTGTACACAATGTAGATTCACATGATTCATGTAATTTTACATATACGAAGGGTAATACTGTCTGTCTCAGTCTACTATCTTTCCTTCCCCCATGCCCTCCCATCCCATTTTCCTCTACACCATCCAAAATTCCTCCTTTCTTCTCTTGACCACCCCTGCCCCCCCATTATGTATCATCATCCACTTATCAGAGAAAACATTCGGTCTTCAGCTTGGCTTATTTCACTTAGCATGATATTCTCCAACTCCACCCATATACCTGCAAATGCCATAATTTTGTTCTTCTTTATGGCTGAGTAATATTTCATTGTGTTATATACCACAATTTCTTTATCCATTCATCAACTGAAGGGCATCTAGGTTGGTTCACAATCTAGCTATTGTGAATTGAGAAGCTATGAACATTGATGTGGCTATATCACTGTAGTGTGCTATTCCCAATCAATCCTGGGGCTTCACTAAGCTGCTCACAGTAATATTGTCCCTGGTGCCATAAACCAGCCACCCTGCCTCCCGGCTATTTGTAGCATGGTGCAGCTGGAAGGAAACTCCAGAACAAGGAGACAGTAACCAGAGGAGATGGAGGGATGCTTAAAAAAGAAAAAAGCATGTTAGAGATTATTTTTTAAATGATGGAAATGCATTCCTAACTCAAGTGAAATCTGGTTTTGTAATGCTCTTGTTTTAGAAACATCTGTTAGCATATTTGGGTTTAAATGTTCAGATGTGCATTTTAGTGCCAGGAGCCTGCTTCCAGGATAACATTTAAGCCCCAATATGCCAACTTCCCCTGAAAAAAAGAGTCTGCTCTAGGAAAGCAGCTCTGTGATTCACAGTTTTATTGGCTCCTGTTGTTGGTCACTGGAAACCCCGTCTCTTGTCACCTGAGCAACAGCAGCAACAACAGCTTTCCAACATATGGGACTGTTCTATTTCCTTTTGTAAGAAAAGGAAAAGGCAAGATGGTACAATACACCTTAGCATCCATATTGTCTGTTAATATTCCAATCTATGTAGACTTCTACACTGACTCATTCCAAAGCTTTAAATTTTTCACTGAAGCAGGATACCTAGGAATAGTAAATTATTTTTGTGTTCTTTGGCATTTAGTGTATGTCTTACTTGGTTTTGTGTTGCTATAACCAGGAATTAATTTTTTTATTTCTCCCAGCTCTGGAGGCTGAGAAGTTCAAGATCAAGGTACTAGTGGGTTCTGTCTCTGTTTCCAAGATGGTGGATCTTCCAGAGAAGAGGAAGGTTCTACCCTCACATGGCAGAAGAGCAGGAGAGATCCCACTTCTTTAAGTCCCCTGTATAGTGGCATTAATCCTTCATGACCCAAACACCTTCCAAAAGTACCTACCTCCCCAAACTGCTGCTCTAGGAATCAAGTATCCAACACGTGAATTTGGTTAATATATTCAGACCATAGCAGTATATCAGCTTTCCCCTATGTTTCAAATAATACCTGAGTTCATATTTTTTTTAGTGACTTTAGAGGTCTATTGTTTTTTCTATATGAAGTGTGTTGAAAAGGAAGTTCCATTAATTCTTTGGTACGTGGATTTTTGTATATACAAAAGCACTAACTTATTCTGTTTCTAAAGTTTAATCTCTAAATGAGATTTTCTAATAAATATTAATGTAAAAAATCAAATACTACTTCAATATATTTAAAAAGTGAGACCTGGAGTTTCAATATAAGTAAACGTTGAATGCAGGATCTTATTGGGGAACTTGTCTTTGTAATTAATGTATATTGCCAAATATTGATTGAGCTAGTTAGTAATTACAAGCTATCAGGAAATTAGTGCATTAATATGTGCATTTAAACAGGTAAATTATATGCTTTAAATAACTAAATATTTATTTAGCTTGTCAGAATAATTTAAATGATTCAAAATTGATGTTTTCTCTCACAAATTTAAGTCTTCTTTTAGAGTGTTCCATTTCAATTTAAATATGGAGAGGGTGGAGAAAACGTGATGCAAAAAATTACAAAATCTACAATTTTCCCTCTGCATGACCTTCTCAATTTTGCATTTCCAAATCTTCAGTGTTGTGCCTATCAATGGCCTTTCCTTGAAAGCCTTATAATTGTCCAGTTATTTGTGATGTCTCCCTGTCTCAGATAAACTGATTACAAACAGGTGAACAATTCTTATATCTTGTTAGACTCAAAGGAAGAGACCCAAGAGGAAAATCAATTAAAAATTTCTCTCTTAATAGAGACATAGATAAAATAATGTAAGGAAATGAAGGTCCAATTAAAGATTCTCAAGAGTGCATCCTTGACATTGCAGGGCATTGTCCTATCTCTGCCCCTTTGCCCTGAGGTTGTGAGGCAGTGAAAACAGAGACGCTGAGTTTTTTTCCCCCTTCCCTTAGGGGAAGGCAGTTGGATAATTATTCTGGCATTTTATTAGGAATTTTAGTTACTACCTAAGTGGAGGTATAAATTATGTCACCCAGAAAAGTCTGTGCCTAATGAGGTTTAGCAACTTCCTTTCTCTGTACTGAGTGGGTCATCTCACACATGGCACTTGGTGGTAGACTGTGTAATGGGGGAAACAGCAGAAAACACATGAAAGTCCTCCTACAATGGAAGCTTTACTGCAAGATTTTTGGAAGAAATATTCTCTCTCTTAAAGAGATTGGCCATACACATGGGCCAGTAAATCAGTAAAATTTCTCTTTCCTGAACAAACCAATTTCATGGTTTTACCCTTAAATTCTGTGCAAGCCCAAGAAACAGAACACTCTTATAAGCATGAGCAAGAAGAGCATTTTATATTTGAGTAGTTTTGCAAACATTGTGGTGTTTATGCCACATTAAGTCAAAGAGAGGGGACTCATAATTCCAATCATTAAACAGGGAACTAATAACTTGCCAGATGTAGTAGATGAACAAAGACTTTTGTTTTCTTAAAGTTCATTTGCCACCTGAGAAACTAGGGTTTACTTCCTTGCTCCCCAGCACTGACTACAAATACAAAAAAATCTTAGGCTTCCACCAGGAAATTGGACTTCCTCTAGATGCATTCAAATATTTTATTGACAAACAAGGGATTATATTCTATTTCGGTTTCCATGTTAACAAAAGAATCTCAAACCTCTGGGTATTGACATTTTCCTTTTTTTCCCTTTAATCTCAAATTATGATAATTTAGTTTGCACCAAGAAATAGGAATTGTAAAACAAGATAGAATATTTGAAGCACATGCTTCAAACCAGTGGAACTATGCCAAATGAGGGAAATGTGGAATAATTTCAAGTCATTAGTGCTTTTGCTCAAAAATATTGACATTGGTACCACGTGAACTTCACAGTGGAAAAGATGTAAGAAATCCCAGCTTCAAATTATAATACAGGCACTTCACTGTTAGTAATTGATCCAGTAAGCAGAGGAATATCAGAGAGTATGTTTTAGCATACACCAACATAAGGCTTAGGCCATGTAGAGTTCTGGGTGAGAAGGTAACGTCTATGAAGGAAGTGGGCACCTACCAGACATTTAATTTCCCAGCAGTTTGACTTTGGACATCAGCCTCCAGAACTATATATAATAAATTTCTGTTTTTCATAAGCCACCTGATCCAGGGCATTTTTTTTTTACAGCAGCCCAAAGGAATTAAGAAGAAACTAAGGAGTCTGAAATTTTATTAATTTGCAAAGTGACTTATGATGAAATGATTATTAAAGATACTTTCAGCATGACAAATAAGCATTTTATTATTTTTTTGATATCTTTTATTAGTACTTTATAATTATAAATTTGGTTGACTTTGTTGTTACATATTTGCACTCCACATAATATGATATAATTTGGTCAGTATTCTTCCCCTTTTCTCTCTCTTCTTCCCTTGCCCTGCTCTCCTTCCTCTATTCTACTATTATCTCCTCTATTTTCATGAGATCCCCCACACCACCAATGTTTTTCCCCTTTTATCTCTAATTTCCACATATGAGCAAGAACATTTTGGTACCTTTGTCAAGAATCAGATGACTGTATCTGAGTGGGTTTGTCGCTTTGTCTTCTATATGGTTTTATTGGTCTTTGTGTCTGTTTTTATGGCAATTCCATGCAGTTTTTGTTACTATAGTTTATAGACCAATAAGCATTTTAGTGCATACTTAATTGACGGGGCAAGTTGCACATACATATATTATTGGGTGAGCTGTCAACAGGGTCCACAGTAAGTATAGGAAGCAATTGATCTTGGCTCCTAGGCTTCCTTGGGTCAACAGTTGACTATCATGAGTTTCTCTTTTGATGATTTTGGTATGTACAATGAGCTATATTAACAATAGTTTTAAAATGCATTTTGAAGACAAGTCTCTTTGGAAACATTTACAAGGAAAGAAGAACAGGTTATCAGGGTAGGAAGGGTTGTAGAGTGAAACAGACATTATTACCTCATGTACATATATGACTGTATGGCCCATGTGATCCTACAATATGTATAATCAGAAAAATGAGAAATTATGCTCCATTTATGTAAGACTTATCAAAATGCCTAAATGCATTCTACTGTCATGTATAACTAATTAGAACAAATTTTAAAAATTAAAAAAAGAACATTATCAGAGACCACATCTTCTCCTCTACCTTTTGCTGCCTTAGCCAGCATAAGATGCTGATCAGTGTAAACAAATTCAGAGACTGAATTCGCTTTTCTTCATAAAGAGGGAAATGAATTGAATCACTATACCAAGGGAAAGGAACTGGATTGGGTAAAATAATAGTTCACGAGAGCCATGCTGAGTTGGTTCATGTAGTTTTTCAAGGCTTTATACTTGTTCTTAAAATATCTTTTAGTTGTACATGGATACAATATCTTTATTTGTTTATTTATTTATTTATTTATTTATTTATTTATTTTTCTGTGGTGCTGAGGATTGAACCCAGTGCCTCACACATGGGAGGCAAGTGCTCTACTACTGAGCCACAACCCCAGCCCCAAGGCTTTACACATTTAATAAACTATTTCAAGGTGAAAAGTCATACTCCCCACACACACTGGACTTGAAAAAATTGCTACAGTGTAAAAGGATTTGGTCAGTGGAAGAAGCAAACTGGCCATGGAGATGTGATCCAAATTAATTAGCCAAAATCATCTTTAGTCACTAACTCTTAATCCACACCCCCCCACACACACCCTATGGTGGTAATTCTGCTGACAGAGTAAAATGGTTGATTACTTCAACCTAAACCTGGTGTCCTATTCGCTCTATGAGAAAGCAGGTGCTGCGGAAACGGACTGAACTTCCCCCATCTTGGGCAGATTGGGAGCTCCCTGGCATGGCTCCTGAGGAGCAGATGTTCTGCTTGGATTCGTATCTGAAGGACTCCTTGACATCAGCTGGTCTAAAACCTTTCAGAGAACAGAATTTATAATTCCAGACTAAGTTTAACAACTCCCTTTTGAGGATGTGAGACAAGGGAAGAAACTTAGGAAGTGGTCTAACACTTCCTCTCCACCCTGGTTGTGCAGACCTAGAAGGCCCAGAGACATGAAGAGGTAAGCAGCAGGCAACACAGTCCTACCATGCCTGCTTCAGACATTGGTTACATTTACACACACACACACACATAGGCACAGGAGGGACACACAGAGAGGAAAATTTCATTAAAATAGACAAAGGACAGCAAAACAACTCAAAACTTCAGCGCTTTCTGAGAGCTCAGTACTCGATTTCACAATATTGGGGGAAAGTAAAGAGAGCACCAGACCACCAGCATTCTGCTTCTCCACCTCTTCCACTTCCACTCCCAACCCTGATGTCAGCACACAGAAAGTTGTCTGTGCCAGACGCTCCGGTGTGGCTCTATCTGAATCCACCAAATTATTACCAGTTCTTACGGATGCTATCCCATAGTTTACATATATTCTTGAAAAAAACAGAAGATGTGCACATTTTAATTCCCTTTGTTCTTATATGTGTCCCTTCTGAGTTGGCTGTATAAAATATTCTTCTAAAGGACATTTTGGAATTCACTGGGTATATTTACTTCCTAAACATATTCTAATCACTAGGTTCAAGAAACATATGCCCCCCCTCCCACATGGTCCTGACAGCTCCTGGACGTGACCCCCCACTTACAAAACACAGGGCATAGCTCCAAGTCCTTGCTGTCCCACTCACAGGTCAGAGCAGGCTCAGGAACCTATCTTTAGAATGAAAATGATAAAAAGGCATTTTTCAGGTCATGGCAGCCTCTCAGTTGGGAATTACCCCCCAAGAAAACCACTGCAAGCTATTGTGGATATTTTAACAATAGACTGAGGTGTTAAAGTAAATAGAATCAAATCAAATAGAAATCTTAGATACTCATTAACTCTTTATTTTCCAAAATTGCATGAATGAGGTTTTTAAAAACATATAAACATATTTTGAATTTTAAATAGAACATATCTGATGGTTTTTTATACTACTCAAGATTGAACCCAGGGATGTTCTACTACTAAGCTTTTCATGGTATGTTTAGAGACAGGGTTTACTAAATTTCCTAGGCTTTCCTTACCATTCTGAGTAGCTGGGATTATAGGCATGCACCACCATGCCTAGCATAGATCTGATTTTTTATTTTTTGAAAAATCTAACTAAGGATCTCATATTCTTATATAGTTATACCATTTTTAATTTTAATAGTATTCTATCCAGTCATGGATGAGTTCTTCATTGCACAAATTTGGCAAGTTAGCTTTTGGTTACTGTGACCAAAAACCTCATAAGAACAATTCAGAGGAGGAAAGATTTACTGTGGGCTCACAGTTTCAGAGGTTCAGTCCATTGTTGGTAGTTTCCACTGCTGTGGGTCTGAGTGAGGCAGAACATCATGGCAGAATGGCATGGCAGAAGAAAGTTGTTCAGTTCATGGCAGCTGGAAAGCAGAGAGAGAGAAACAGAAAGGGGCCAGGGACAAGGCCAGGCCCCCAGTGACCTACTTTTTCCAGCCATGCTATACCTGCCTACAGCTACCACCAGTTGTCCATTCAGTTGTCAATGGATTAATCCATTTGCTCAGGTCAGAGCCCTAATCAGTGCCTACACTCAACCCCTGAACCTCCTATGCTGTGGTCATTCTTTCAATACATGTGTGCTTTTGGGGGACATTCCAGATCTAAATCATAAGATTCGGTTGAAAAAAGAGGAATTTTTTAAAAACATGTAATAATAGAAATGAACATCCTTAAGAAGATATTTTATAGCAAGGTCTAGCCATTTGACTCTGTGTGTGTGTGTGTGTGCGTGTGTGTGTGTGTGCAGATATATATTTACACACACATTTATATGCATATCCATGTTTATCCATAAATATATGTTGTAAACCATAAATTTATGTAATTTTTATGTGTTAATTAAAATAAATGAGGTTATTTTATTCTGCCTTACTTGTAGCTTATAATAGATTATCTAGTAACTTATCATTTGGGTAATAAAGGGGAGCGATTCTGTGATCGCTCCCCTTTATTAAAATTAAAATTAAAATTCTATTTCAGCTGTTGGGGTGATGGATGTATGTGCTCAACATTTACATTCCAAATTTCTGATTTATGGTACTGATGTTACATGAAGATCTTCATGGGTTGTTCTCTGCATTTTATAATTCCCCCAGGAAGTGCAAAGTCAGTAAGACTCCCACTGATAATTGTGATTTTGTTGGAGTGACTAGTATTGATGTGATTTTGGTTTTCAAGATTGACTATGAACCACAAGCATATGTCTTAGGTTTGAAAGCAAAGTTTCTCTTTCTCTTCAGACGTTAAAGGAAGGGTTTTGATTAATTGTTACACAGTAAAACTTACCATATTTTATGACACTTCAGAAAATTTTCATGTTGTATATTAGCATATATTATTTTATAATAACTTGATCAAATGAAAGTAGAAGCAATCTGCAGTTCTTTCCCTGCTTCCATTCACTAAGTATTTGCCCTGGAATGAGGGAGAGATGAGAGAAATACATCTGCTCTCCTTCCACCAGGTCCTGTGGGCCTCTGTGTACAAACCCCTTCTCTCCTTCCTTGGTGTGTGTCTGTGGTCCAAAGGGGCAAATTTTTCAGACAATTTGCCTCGTAAGCCAATCTTCTACACCTGATTCTCAGGGAAGAAACACAGATTTGTTCCCAAGCTGGGGAAACAGCAAGCTGAAATGTGTTCACTGAGAGATGCTCACATCAACTCTCATAGTATGTGAAGTGGCCATAACTGTGGCTGCAAGATAAGATGCAGAATGTATAGTGCTGAGGTCTGATCCTCCCCTCCCTGCAGATGACACCACCAACGTGATGATATTAGGTGATGCCTTTGGGAGGTGATTAGGGCTGAGACCTCATGAATAGATTCACATCATTATGAAAGAGGTCCAGAGAGTTGTCTTGCCACTTTCCCAGCACCTGATGTTATACTGCAAAGGTAGCTCTTGCTAGACAACCAATCTGCCAATACCTTGATCTTGGACTTTCCAATATCCAGAGCTGTAAGAAACAGATTTTTCTTGTTTATAAGTCACCCAATATATGGCCTTTTGTTGTAGCAGCTCTAATGGACTAAGCACCATTAAGTTTGAATTGCAGATAAATGATGACTATTTTCTTGTATGTTTGTATACGTAAAATTTGGCAACACTACCACAGATCCTGTGTCTAAAAGATTCTGACTCCACAGATAATTCAACTTTAATGATTTTTATTGTGTGTACAGAGTTTAGACTGTAATCCTCTTGTGCAATGCAACCATTCTGAATTTTGATGAAATTCACTCATGGCCATTACCTCACTACATCTGCACATCAATCTTAATGCAGACTCAAAGTATTTTATGAATTGAGCTGCTATAAACATTGATGTGGCTGAGTCACTGTAGTATGTGGTATATATACACAATAGAATATTACTCAGCCTTAAGGAAGAATGAAATGATGGCATTTGCTGGTAAATGGATGGAGCTGGAGAATATCATGCTAAGTGAAATAAGCCAATCCTAAGGAACCAAAGGCCAAATGTCTTCTCAGATATGTGAAAAATAATTCACAATAAGGGGGCTAGGGAAGAATAGAGGTACTTTGGATTAGACAGACAGTAGTGAAGGGAGGGGAGGGAATATAGGGGTAGAAAGGATAGTAGAGTGAATTGGGCATTATTACTCTATGTGCATAATAACTACATAAGCAGTGTAAGCCTACATCATTCACAACCAGAAGAATGATAAGTTGTACTCCATTATGTATGATTTGTCAAAATACATTCTATTGTCATGTATAACAAATTAGAACAAATTAAAAAGTATTTTATGCACCTACATTTTCCAGATGCAAATCTTGATATTGAGAAAAGATATTTATGTCAATTCAAGACCATTTGAAGAGTCTCCAGGCAGAGTTTGAACACATATCTTCTAGCACAATGTTCTCCCTTATAATCTTACAAAAGAGTGTGTGAGCTGAGTGTAGTGGTTCACCCCTATAATCCAAGCCACTTGGGAGGTTAAGGCAGGAGGTTCACAAATTTGAGACCAGCCTGGGCATCTAAGTGAGATCCTTTGTCAAAAAAAAAAAAAAAAATTAAAAAGGACGGGGAGTGTGGGTCAGTGGTAAAATGCTCCTGGGTTCAATACCAAGTGATGGAAAAAAAAGAGAGTGGATGACAATGATTAATTTTATGATTACATTTGAGTTAGTTCACAGAGAGCAAGAGAGAGTATAGTTTACATACAATACTATAAAATTATTTCATAACAATCAAATTCCCTGTTTGATAATGATTCCTTAACTAAAACAAATACATACATACATGCATACATACACACAAACACATATATAAATTTTTTTTTCCTTCATGGACCTAAAAACTGGTGATTTGGGACATCAGAACCGTCTACTGAGATATCCACTAGGCCTATCTAAACACCTTTAAATAGCAACATGTAGATTATGTCCAACAGTGGTACAAAAATATTGGTGCATAAATCATGGATGATAAGCTTTATTTAGCCATACACATTTACCTTAGACTCTTTTGAGGACCCCCATACCCATGTCCAACCACATAAGCATCTATAGCTTATGATTTTTTTGAAGCATAGCTATGAATTCCCTCCCATGAAATCACTTTCATGTGGTTGCTTCTATTGAGTTTTATGACTTTAGTAGTGTCAACCTGCTTTCCTTTAATGGTTTATTTCAATTTATGGGAATAGTAGGAATCACACAATGCCAGCATGGTATTGTAGTTGTGTTACTTACTGTACAAATTTTATAGATGGTGAGTGACACATACCAGTGCTTGTGGTCTTGAATGGAACAGTTTTCACATGCAACACTTTTCTGGTGTAATTATCTCCTTTAATCCTTTTAGGTCATTCTGGTAGAAGAGGAGTTAGGGGTAATATCAGGAGGAATAAATCCTGAATAAATAATTTTCAACACTGGAAATGCCCCATGCATAATCTCTATGGCTTTACCAATTACCTAATTCTCAAAATGCTGCAGGTTCCAAGGATGGGGTAAACAAGTGGTAACTTAAATGTGGCTGATCCTTGCACACTGGAGGAGGAAAACCTTAAAGGGAGTAATACACATGAGAAAGTGTGGCTGGAATGTCCCTGTTCTGTGCACTTGTTGATGGGGAGCTCCATCTCCTAGTGCTTGCTCTCCCTCCAGGTCAGTACATCAAATCTATTTTCAGTTAAAGTCACAGAGCTTGATCCAGAAGACGAGCTCCTCTTCTTCACTGGGGCTAGATGGCAATGTGCAACTGCTGGCTGACTTTAATGGACCAATCTAAGGAGTCTGGGAATTGAACATCCACTAAAAAGAGGAGAAACTAGAGGGGGAAGCAGTCAGAGTAGAGAAGAGTATCCTTGTGAGAGAAATGCAGAAATGGGACTTTAAATTCTTTTTAATAGTGGAAAATTATGACCTTCTTTGCTCAAAGGAAAACGAGGGCTTTGTAAGTTCCTTGGACATCAAATGCCATTTTGGTACTTGATTCTTCAATGAGGGAGAAATGTGCTGCTTAAAGTTCCTTTGAAATCCACATTGCATATAAAACTCAGTCTAAAAATGTTCTTAGCATAAATAAATTTATAGGCTCTCAGCTCGGGAAGAACCTGCAAATAGATCAAAACATAACCCTGCAGTACCCTAGATTTCCCCATAGAGAAGATTTTGATTTTTTTAAAAAAAATTTTAAATAAAGAAGCAGTGGCTAAAATGAGTCACTGAGAGCAGATTCACATGAACAGAGCTGATGAAGTGGAAATGAATATGCTTGAATTAATCATAATGCTTTAATCAGGGTTTCCTAATACTAGATAATTACTTCCATAATACATAGTGCAAAGTGAGTTTGGTGAGTTGGAAAAGGGTGACTCAGGGACCCCACCCAGATAGGTCCAGTTTTGAACAAGGGTGATGTGAGGAATTCAACCAGGGGCCACACAAGCTGTGGTGTGCCTAAGTGACAGAAGAAGTGTGGTTACCAGTCCACTCAATTAAATTATAGGCATAAATTAAACTTCTAAAGCTGCCATATTCAACTGCATTTATTTTCCTAAGTAATCCCATTCCCAAGAGACACAAGAAATTTCCCGTGACTAAAAAAAATTATCTTTTTTTTTCCAATGTGGTTTCCATTAATTTGCTTCCGCTGCATAATAATTAGAAGAGCTCAGCCCCTGTGGTATTGAGGTGTCCATGTGTTTCACATGATTGTCCCCAACAACAGCAGAGTGAACAGCCCCCTTCAGCAGCATCCCTCTGGCCTCTGACAGAACCCAGATTTCCATCACTAATTCCCCTCTTTGTCTTATTACATAAAATATCTGTTTTACCCTGACTGTGTGATGTCCTGGCCACTGCATTCATTATGGCCAACAAGCCATTTCAATTATTGAAACTAAATCATGCTTTTTTTTTTTTTCTCAGAAGTATATTCAGCTGTCTCCAGAACAAAGACCCTCTGGTAAAAATATGTCACTAGCCTTTGTATGCAGTTAAGGTCTCTGTGACCCCTCTTCCCAGATTGACTTGTTTTGACATTTCATTCCATGAGAGTCAGCTAATTCTGAGCAACGTCAATTCTCATTCAGGACATAAAATTTTTATTAACAAAAATATATTCTTTCTGAATTCCCTATAATCCTTGCACTTTGGACCCATATTAATGAAGCCAATATTAATAGTTTTACAACTCAAAGTTCCATTTGTTTGTTTTTGTTTGTTTTTAGGCTCTGAGGGAAGACTCCTTGGTTATATAGATTTTTTGTATAAACATGGAAAGATGTTAGATCATGAAGGGAATATACAAGTAAGAAAGTTAATCTATCCAGGAGGTGTATTGGGTTGATGGAAACGCGTGGGGTGTGGGGCAAGTAGAAGAATTGCACAAACCGAATCCATCCTTCTCATATGCACACTGCCTTCATACTGAGGTCTATAATTTAAAACCTG
This sequence comes from Glaucomys volans, assembly GCA_020662805.1. Classification (NCBI taxonomy): domain Eukaryota; kingdom Metazoa; phylum Chordata; class Mammalia; order Rodentia; family Sciuridae; genus Glaucomys; species Glaucomys volans. The sequence continues at coordinate 807,127 of JAJEJO010000513.1, forward strand.
CCCCCCTGATGACTATAAATTACACACACACACATACACACACGTATACATACAGTGTGTGTATATACATATATAGTACATATATAATACATAAAAACACACATATGTATAACATTATCTGCTGTTTGCATGTCTCTCAAAGTCAGGACATCGGCAGATCTATGTTTTTGGATCACTTGTATTGAAGAAGTTATTCAGAAAATTTGACTACATCAATGCTTTCATTTTGGTCTTCAAAACCTGTTCTCTGAGTTACAGTAGATGTCTAGTTTCTTCCAAATCAATAATACTTAGGCTTTAAAAAAAAACGGCAGATTTTTGGCAAATCTTGAAGTGGGGAGACTGTCTTCTTAATTAGCCATCTTCTCTTCCTGACTGATACCTCTAATAAACTTTCTGTTCACTCACTTAGATAACTCAGGATCTCTCACTGTGATGCACAAAAGTTTAGGATAGAACCCATGAGAAGGAGTTTTGTACTAAGTTGTGGGACACTGTTAACTTCTCTGTACCTCAGCGTCCTTTTGTGGAAATTCACACGTAATAGAAAAGTCATAAGATCAGAATAAATAAATAAGATCTCACCATCCAAAAATAAGCAGTTCAACCAAAACTTTCTCTTTTCCATTTCACTCTTTTTTGATGAAACTATTGATGATAGTGAATAGCAATGGAGCCTGAGGCAAATTGTTTTCAAATTCAGCTGCATCATTTCCTCCCACATTTTGCAAGGTGACTTTAATGCTATTCCCAGAAAGAGGTGGAGCCAAGTTTTCCCAACTTTTAAACATTGCTGACCTTGTGACATTGCTCTGACCAATAGAAAGTGCAGATGACTTCCAGTGCTGGGTCTCAGGAAGCCTTGAAGCTTCTGTTCTCACCCTCTTAGGATGCTTTCCCGAGAGCATCGTTGGATGAAAAAGACCAGGACAGAAGTCCACAGGAGAAGAAGGCCCAATTGTCCCTGCTATCCCAGCTGAGTCAAGCCCCCTGCTGACTCTCCAGAGGACTGGCTTCATGAGAGAAGTTAAGAGAGAAGAGTAGAAAACTGTCCAATCAGCATCCAGAATATCAAGAAATAATAATTTTTATTGTTTTAAACCATAAAGCTTTAGGATAGTTTATTCTGAAGCAATAGATAACTGATAGAACTATCGTGGTAAACATTATCAGTGAACAATAGAAAAATATCTCTTTTATAAATCCATAGTCTAGTTTTAAAGATTATAAAATTGTACTGCAGTTGAAACAGCCTTCATGCCTTATGCATTTTTTTTCTTCTTTATGTTACATAGAGGGATGTTATGTGAAAGCATGAGTCTAATAATTTGCCAGTGGTTGTCTGTGATGCTTTGTAGAAAACTTGCTATAGTTAATGGCTGGAATTTTTGGACATTACTTCACATGAGGACATTAATACATTACATGTATTAACTCATATTAAATGCACAAGAAGTCTATGTTACATTTACTATGCTTTCTTGGCATAAAAGGAACTTGAAACACAGGAAAATTATGTACAGTCACACAGTAGAGCTAGAATTCCAACTCAAGTAGTCTGACTCTTGACTATATACCCTTACCTTCTGACTACTCTTTGAGTAAGACAACTATTGATATTGAATAGAGGATGGGGGTTTATAGCAAAGTGGCAGAACATGTGCTTAGCATGTGTGAGACCCTCAGTTTAATCGAGAGTTTGTTTTTTTTTTAAAGGAGAGAGAGAGAGGGAGAGAGAGAGAGGAAGGAATAAAGAAATCATATAGAAATTCTTCCACCAATATACCTTAGGTAATTTGGGGAAGGTTGGGTTTTTCTTATGAAGTCTGAAATACGATTTGGGTAAATTAGGCCTGTAAATTATTTAATATCCCTAATGAATTTTTCCAACAATGTATATATAGAGTTTTAGGGGTTTTTTTTAAACAGTAATAAGACTTTCTCTCAAGGTAGTACATATAGTGGAATCTATATTTATTTTAAATAGGTAAATTCCACTTGACATTCAGTTATACCAGAGATTAAATAGATATTTGTTCTAAGTAAAAAGTACTACCTAATGCATTTATTTTGAGCATGAATTTTTCTAAAACCTATAAAATATATACTAGCTTGTCTGCACTGTAATTTGTTGGTTCTTTTGAACACAAGCGCTCATTCCCATCTCTAAGTGTAGTTTTGTTGGAATTAGCATTGTTTACATTGTTTAGACATTTACACCATTCTCTCCATGGTGCTCCATTTCAGCACCATGGAGAGAACCCATTCTACCTAGGCTCGTGTTTTCTATTCTTTTCTCTTTGCCTTTAAAAAAATTGTTCTAATTAGTTATACATGATAGTAGCATGCCCTTTGATACATCCTACATAAATGGAGTATAATTTCTTATTCTTCTGGTTGTACATAGTGTAGAATCACACTGATTGTGTAGTCATGTATGTACATAGGGTAATAATGTGTGATTCATTCTACTATCCTTCCTACTCCCATAACCCCACCCCTCCCTCCACTCCCTTCTACTTAACCCAAAGTAACTATATTCTTCCCTAGGCCCCACCCTTATTGTGAATTAGCCTTCATATAACAGAGAAAACATTAGGCCTTTGGTTTGTTGGGACTGGTTTATTTCACTTAGCAAGATATTCTCCAGCTCCAACCATTTCCTGGCAAATGCCATCATTTCATTCTTCTTTAAGACTGAATAATATTCCACTGTGTACATATACCACATTTTCTTTATACATTCATCTGTTGAAGGACACCTAAGTTAGCTCCATAGTTTAGCTATTGTGAGTTGAGCTGCTATACACATGTATGTGACTGTGTCACTGTAACATGCTGATTTTAAGTCCACTGTGGTTCTTGCTAGGGGAGAAAATACAGATCCCAAGGTCCAACAGAGATCTGCTGAATCATAAAGTTCAGAATTGGAGTTCGGGAACATTGAGCATGTCCCTTAGGCAATTCTGAAGGCCAGCCATGTATGGAATATCTGATTTCCATTTTATCAAAGGATGTTGGGATACAGCTTCATCTAGGCATTTCCTCTGAAGTTGGGTGGGAACTAGGGAAAGTTACGTTTTCTTTAATGTAATGACAGATCTGGAAAAAAATTAAAAATTTAAATGAAATCCTTTTGAGGTTTTATTCAGTGGCCTGCCTTCCAGTTCACAGTCTTTCTATTTGACTATCCTCTTCTCTTAATGCAGGGGCTTGATATTTGAATGCTTTACCTCTTTGTGAGAATCTACTTCACAAATAAGTGATACAGATTTGAAATTCATAAAAGGCAATCACAAGTGACAAATGTAAATAGTTCAAGCTGTGCTCAACCTTATAAATTATCAGCTCAATGAAATATTAACAATTAGATGTGACTTTTTGTAACCTCTTAATACTGGTAATATAGGTCCAGTTTTTTAATGTTGGCAAGGATGCAATAAAATGGGTATTTTCAGACACTTGTATGGGTTTAGAAAACACTAGTTGTTTTACTCTCCCACACCCATTTACTACTATTTCCTCTCTTGTTTCCCTTAACTTTAGAGACTAGAAATAGAAACACTCATTTTCCAAGCCTTCTTTTTAGCTATGGGGTTATCTGACACAGTTCTAATCATAAAATACATTGTGGAGGCCTAAAAATTAATAAACTTGCTGTGAAGGTATATGATAAAGTGTTTCTTGGTAAGAAGATAGAGTTGCAGTAGGTGCTTCTCTTCTCTGATTCATTTTGATTGGAATGTAAACATGATGCCAGGAGCAATGGCCATCGTCTTGCTATCATAAGAGAAAGACTGAGCAACTCACAGTAGGCATCTATGGTATTTTTAGGTCTTTGAGCAAATACCAGCAGCTGTCTACCCCCAGACCTATTCTTTTGTGAGTAAAAGAAATTTCCATTTATTTAGATTACTTTTAAATAGAATTTTTTATTACTTGCAAAATTCCTGACAGAATGGAATTCTAGATTGATGAGAGTTTTTGGAGGACAATTTTAAAGGCACTAAGCATTATTATGGCAATTTTATGTTTGGAATGTAGGAACTTATCCTAAAGATATATTCACCCATATGCAGAAAGACATTTAGACAAAAACATTCATTTTAGCATTCTCTGAAATAGCAAATATTTGGAAATAACTTGATGTTCACCATTAAGGAAAATAGTTAAATAAAATATCATTACTATGCAGCCATAAAGCAGAGGGACTCTATACAAGCAAACCTAGGAAGATCATCAAGTCCATTGTTTGCAAGAAAATGCATCAAAGAGCAACATGTATAATATGGCCTCATTTATGTAAAGAAAAAACAAATACGTGTGCATATAAGTTTGTGTATGAGACTGAGAATTGGTTATGCTTCATAAGAAAGAGCAGTGAGATTTTTCAGTTCTTATTAGCAATTCTTAGAACCTTTTAAATTTTGGTCAATGAGCATAGATTCACAAATAAAGACGCTAATAAATTTATTGATGTAAAACTACAGAGACTTGATAAAGGCTTAAATGTTTATCTTTTCTATGACTAATAGTAATTAAAGGAATTGACAGGAATTCCAGTTAAGCAGGAAGAAATATGTAAAATCCTTTAAAATCAAATAGTACCTGGGAGTGGTGACTCATGCCTATAATCTCAGCGGCTGTGAGGCTGAGGCAGGAGGATCGTGAGTTCCAAGCCAGCCTCAGCAAAAGTGAGGCCGTGAGCAACTCAGTGAGATGCTGTCACTAAATAAAATACAAAATAGTGCTGGGGATGTGGCTCAGTGGTCTAGTGCCACTGAGTTCAATTCCCGGTAAAACCCTGTCCCCTCAAAAAAATAAAAGAAAAACTGAATAGTATAAATTGCCACTTTATTTGCTGTTTCTAAAGTTAATCTTTGTCCCATGAATGGTTTGGTGTTAAAAGGGTGAAAGATGGATCTTTAGGATAAAAAGAGGCATTTATGTACATAAGTGAATATCTTATATGCCTTTAATTCTGATTTGATCCACAAACTTAGAAATCTGTAAGCTAAGAGTTATTCTTTTAGTTTACCACTTCTTGACAGTTCAGTTTTTGAGTTAGAACAAAATCATTTTCATTGACTCAAGATCTTGAGAACTTCAAAGATTACTAGCACCAAATATTAATTTTTAATCTTTCTAATGATTAGTGTACTTAATTGATTAGATATTATGTTTTTCATTTGATCTTTTTATTATCACTACCCATAAGAAATGAAAAATGGAAAATGCTTAAGGTAATCAATCCCTTAAATATTTTATCTCACACTCTGGTGGCTCTTTGATAATATCGATGAAGTCAAGTTTATAGATTCAATGTGCTGTTTGTCTATCAATTCCAAAACCATGAGCATTATTTTCTGTTTCTTCCTTTTTTCTTTTTTCATGGCCAGATTTAGTTTAAAACAAACAAATAAAACTCTACCAATAGTTGTGCAGAAACAGATAAATGGAGAGAGGATGGAATCTATTATTGGAATAAGGTATTTGACAAATGGGAGAATCAGCTGGTATGATCCCAGCAACTTGGGAGGCTGAGTCAGGAGGATCTCAAGTTCAAGGCCAGACTGGGAAACTTAGTGAGACCTTGTTTCAAAATAAGAAATAAAAAAGGGCCAGCAGTTTTGCTCAGTGGAAGAGAATTCCTTGATCCAGTCCCCACTGTTGGAAAAAAAAAAAGGAAAGAAAAGAGGGAGAGAGAGAAAAATCAATGAGGAATGTATATTTATAATAGACATAAGTCTTGCTCTAATATCTAACATTTACAGAGCATGTCTCTGGCTTGATGATAGTCACTCAACGTGCATTCTCTCATTTGATTCTTTCTATAGTCTCCAAGGTAGACATTCCTTTTCCCAGCTTCCTGTCAGGGTAGATACTATTTAAAGAAGTTAAATAAGTTGCCCCAAACCATATATATAATATCATATTCTCATGCAGTTCTGTGTGACTCCAGTATTCAAGTTGTTAAGTATTATTCCATATAACCTCTAAAAGGTATTAATTATATGATGTGCAGAATATGTGTGTGTGTATTTACCATCCCTTATTGTTAGGGAGATTGTGCTATTCAACAATAAATAAGTAGGACCAGGAATTGACCAGGTACTTGATGTGTATTTGCTGAATGAATGAATGGTGAATATTTGCATGAATCAAAGTGTAATTAATGATCTGAATATAAAGTTGAATTAACTCTTTTTTATTCACAAAACCATATCTCTTCTCCAAATGCTCTTCAGTGGTGTCCTTCTTTGGGATATTTGGAGAATTATAAAAAGCCTCCAGTTTAATCATTTTCCATTCCTGGAAATATTTTTTATTAGTTCTAAAGAAATAGCCAAAAAACTGGAATCTAACTAAATTTTCCATCCAAGGACAGAGAGAGTCCCAAGTGGAACAGTGCTCAAAAAAGGCCTCAAAACAGTGTGTTCTTTGCTTCCTTTCCTCGCTGGGTTACAGGGAAATGTGCTGGGAAAGTACTGACTTTGAGGAGCTCCCAAGATAGCTTTCCAGGAGACCTATCGGTCACAAGGGCCTGTTATTTCTAAAAGCTTAAGTAGCACAGACAGAGGGAAGTTTCCTTCCTTGATTGGTGCATCGTTCTGAGAAGTGCTCATGGAGATCATATTGACACAGAGGAAAAGGGCCAGAGCTGGGGACCAATTCACCTTTTAGAACCAGATCAAACCTCCCAAACTGAAGAAAACAATGATTTCTACCAACATTACAAGAAAACAAACAAAGGAAAACCTGGAATCTACCTGTGTCCATGCACACAGGGACCCGCAGTGCCTACCCTAAAGTCAGCTCATTCTTCGCTACTACTGGATTCTTTTTTCTAGTGCACTGTGTGCACGTGTGTGTATGGGAGGGGTTTAGGTCATTTCCCTGCTTAACATTGTATAACTCTCTCTCTGCCTAGGCTATTTAGTTCTAGCCCTACCTGTGAATTCTCTGTTCCAGATAAAATAATTGACTAGCCTCTCCTCTAAAATGAGCTTGGAGGTACAGCATTAACCTCTAGCATTTGTCAAGCATGTACTATGTGCTAAAAACTCTGCTAAAGGAACCTCAGGCTATATGAGGCTAATGCCCTTTTATAGGCGGAGCACATGGAGGCTGTTCAAGGTCAGGTAGCTCTCAGTGGTGAACTGGAATACGCACACCAAGTTTGACTCTCCACCACTTCAACTACTAACTCTCTTCTATATAGAAATCAAATAGTCTAGATCGTTGGTTTTATTCTTGGGTTTACATATAGGATCACAGTTTCAAGTGAATGTAAGGATTTAGAATAATTTTCAAACAAAAATTTAGTAGAGTACCCTTCTTCAACCTCAAGAAGCCAGGAGACTACAGATCTCACATGGGTTCAGTTCATGCAGTTATTCAACAAAAGGCATGGAGCACACAGTGAGTAGGTATTTTCTTTTAGATACTGAGGACACTGTCATTGATAAAACACAAAAATCCTCATAGTCTTGAACCTTATATTCAATTGCATTCTAGTTCCTTGTATTTTATCAAAGGGAGAGACCTACATCAGCCAAAGTGATGTAAAACACAAACAAACAAACATAAGAAGGTTTTGTTACTGGAAAGTGTAATTTTGTAACTGTGCTTTCTTCTTGGGGACAGATGACTCAGACAAAGGTATATATAGTTGCTGGAGGTAAAAATGAGGTTTTTAAATCAGAAGATATTTGCATATTACAGGGTCTAGCCGGGAAGCATGATAAAATACCAGAGGGGATGGTGGAGTATTAGGAGTGCTTATCTAGTTCACAAAGGTAGCTCCATCTAAGTTTCTAGGGGTCATCACCATAATGGAATGTGCCCCGGTGTTGTAAAGCTACCAATATTTTAAGACAAGACAGAAATCTCCTGTTGCATATATGCGAAATATTCAAATTTTTAATGAAAGATTAATTCAAACTACTAACCAAAAATAAAACTCTGTGACAATTTAAAAATTTCAGAACTGAATAATAAATATTCCATTGTTTAATACCACATCTTCTTTATTCATTCCTCTGTTGTTGGATCTTGAGGTTGTCACTGCATCATAACTATTGCCAATAGAGCAGGAATGGATACTACAGTGCTAAGATTTATTTGAGATCTTGATGTCAAATCATTTGGATGAACATTCAGAAGTGGAGTTTCTGGAAAACATGAGAGTTCTAGAAAAGGGAAATGCTACTTTGTGTGACAACGTGGCTGAATCTGGAGGGCATTATACTAAGAGAGGTAAATATGTCCAGTCACAGAAGGACAACTACTGCATGAGTACAATTATAAAAATATCCAAACGGGTCCTACTCACAGAATCAGAGAGGAGAAGGTTGGTTTCCGGGGACTGGGGAGAAGGGAAATGGGGAGTTGATAATTCATGGGTGTAAAGTCTCAGTTACACAGGATGAATAAGTTCTGGAGATCTTCTGTGCAACATGTACTGATACTTACCAATACTACACTGAACTTTTAAAATTTTATTAACTGAGTAGATCTCATCTTAATTGCTCTTACCATGATGATGAAAATAATAAAAACCAAATTTGTCAGTCTATCCGCATGCCCACAGCGTCTTACTGTGTGTGTGTGTGTGTGTGTGTGTGTGTGTGTGTGTGTAGATGGAGAAATCAGAAATATTCCAGCATTTGACCTTGTGATTGAACTGGAGGAATGTATCTCCTGAGGCCTCTATTTTAAATCTAGTAGAACACAGAATAAAGGTGGGAAAAAGCATTGCAAAAGTTTCTGTAAAGGAAAGGAGAATTAAATCACCAACTGAGAAAATACAAGGAGAGTTGGACAAAGGAATCAGGAGCAATGTCGGGGTCAGCATGTACTTTCCTGCAGAAACATCACACAAAGTTTATTTCAACCATTGCCATTTCCCTTCAGGCTCTTTTGCTCTGAGATGGAGAATGAGCAGGTTATTTCTTCTCTGTCCTGGAGCTTTGGCAGGAAGAAGTTTTTCCTTTGAAATTGCCAGGGCAGGGATACAGCAAGCCCGGACTTTCCAGCAGAGCTTCTTGCAAAGCTCCACCCAGCCTGTCAGTGGGTCTTCCTGCAGCACCTCCCATTCCAGTTTGGCAAGCACGTTTAGATTCACTTTCCCACTCACACTGGCCATTGATTAATCTGAATCCAAATGCAGAAGATTGAAGTTCTAGAATCATGTAGCAGAATGCTTTACCCAGTAATAGAAGGAAAAGTATAGGCCATGTGACCGAATGACTGGAAATGCAGAGAAAAACTAAAAAATTCATTTCTTTTGTGGCCTTTGGTAGAATGCTCAAATTTTTATAGATTCTCCAATAATATAGGAAAGCTGAAAAAGTGCTTAGATAAATGTCTGGTACTTGGTAAACATTAAATCAGAAGATATTTACGGTACACATCAGCAATGCATAAAAAGAGAAGGTACAATAGTGGTTACCAGGGTTGGGAGGATGGGAAGACAGATGCTTAATGGGTATAGAGCTTCAGATTGCCAAGACTGTAAAGTGGAGATTGATTTGACAACAATATACATATACATAAAATCACTGAATTGTATTCTTGAAAATGGTTAAGAAAGGTGCTGAGGATAGAGATCAGTAGTATAGCACTAACCTACCATGTTCAAGACCCCAGTTTTCATCCTTAACATTGCCCAAAAACTACAACGGTTCAGATGGTAGGTTTTTTGTTAGCGATTTTTTGCTTCCATAGAAAGAAAAATATGCTAATGTTTTCAAGCACTGAGTTCATCGACTGGTGTCCTACTGAAATGTAATTAGTAACTACCATTATTCACTCTTGAAGGATTATCCGACGTTTTTACACTTCAATGCCTTCTGGCTTTTGGATTGATTATTGTAGGTGCACCACTCTTGAGAACAATAATCTGTTGATTGTATTCAAGGGTACAGAAAGGCACCCCTTACATTTATATTGTATTGAATGTTCTCAAGTCACGGTCTCACTTAGCCTTTTCTAAAATCATCAACCTGCCTTTGAGGTTTTGAAGGACTTGCTTTGGACCACAGGTGTGGCAAGGCTGGACCTTCAACTCCTGACTTCTGATTTTAGCTTCAGGACTATTACCATGACTCCAGGCTAATGTGAGACCTCGTTCACCTTTTCATGCTGGGAAACTGCCTTTTGTTTTTGATCATGTGGAGCCACACAGTACACTGTGCCATGAAAATCATGTTACAATGTATTAATGTATTTTCAATATAATTTACTAACTCGAATCATTTCTCCACCACCTAGAAGCTAAATAATGAAAGTCTAAAAGCCTGCAAGAACTTGAAGAGGACTCCAACACCTTTACTGATTACAATATACTTTGGATATATGCTATTCTCTAGTCATTTAATCAATAGCAAGTGATTAAAATAACTGATTAAATGGTAAACATGTTGGGGTTTTCAATCTTTTTATTGACTAGCTTAGACTGAGTCATTGTATAGGCATTATTAAAATGCTCAAAAATACTCTTTCAGAGAATGTGTTTAAAGCACAGATTTGTGTTTGGCCATGAGGAAATTATAAGAATTTTAAAAAGCAGATTAAGGAAATATTTAAGAGCATTTAAAAGTATTAAAACAATAGAAAATGCTATAAATAAAAAGGACATATTTTTCAAAAGTTATAGGCATAGAGAGATAGTTTGTTAAAGAAAGTTAAAAAGAAAAAGGAAAAGCTTTCAGATGAGAAATAATTTTGTCTGGCAGGATTTTTGTCTTAAAATGAAATGACTGGATGGGAAAAGAGGGTTAGAACAAAAACAAACACAATTAAAGAGTGACAATGAAAACTAAGGATATAATATTTATTGTTATATGATATACATAAATATATATATTATATACTATTTAATCATAACTATATATAATAATTTTAATATAAGGAAGAATAGAAGTTCAGTGGATTAGACAAAGGGGAATGAAGGGAAGGAAGTGGAGATGGGATTAGGGAAGACAGTAGAATGAATCTGACATAACTTTCCTATGTTCATATATGAATACACAACCAGTGAAACTCCACATCTTGTACAACCACAAGAATGGGATCCTAATTAGAATACGTTGTACTCCATGTATGTATAATATGTCCAAATGCACTCTACTCTCATGTATATCTAAAAAGAACACATTTTAAAAATACTGACAGAAGAAACCTGGTTTACATCTTTTTGCCTTGACTAAATAAGTGTCTTATTATTGCATAAATGAGATGTACTTTACTTGTATATCAGGTAATCAGTCTATTTTTAATCATTAACACCATTTCTTAAACCTATAAGAGGTCTAAAGCTATTCTTTGATTTTTGTCAATGCTGTTAACCCATATTGGCCTGTAACTATAGTTATCTCTCTGAGCCATGGATTCTAAATTTCACTCCAAAAACCAACTTACATAGAGACGTAATTGTGATACTAATTATTAATAGTTTTTCTATGTTAACTCTATTGGTGTTTCCCAAATATAAAGCCTTCTAAAATGAAAAAAGTTAAGAAAACATTTTCCCAAGCTGGTGTCCTCCACGCTCAAGTTATAGATAAGGATAGCCTTTTTCAGGTTTATATTTGTGTATTCATAATTGTAATATGGTCATCAAATTTAAGCAAAAATAATTGAATATGCCTAAGCACTTGGCATTCCAAACCATGCTGCTCTTTGGATTAAAAGACTGGGCATTTACAACCTGTAATAATAATAATAATAATAATAATAATAATAATAATAATAACAACATTCAAATTGAAAAGGAGGATTTATTTATCATCTAATGTTTCATAACTATCACACAAACTGGATTTGTTTTGTTTGCTCCTAACAATTTTATTTTGTATTTTCCTTGTAAAACTATGTAACTGCTGCCTGTTAGTATTTTACAGAAGTCAGACTTTTAACAGATCAGCCTAAACAGTTTTTTGAAAAGATAACCTCAACTGAAAGGCAAACTGTAATCCTGACCCCTATTCATTAGAAAAGATTGGTGGAACTGACCTTCCGGGTGCTCAAAACTGAGATTTAGAGAAAAATCTGCCAATAAAGAGCTAAGGAAAATGCAGTCAATATTTTGGCCCTTGCCCTCCAAGGTCAGGAACAGGCAGAACTTCTATAAGGGGCCTGCAACTTTGGTGAGCCACCCAACTTCCTGACCAAGGATTTCAAACACCCCAGAGTCCAGGACCTACCAGTGCAGAGACTGACAAAAAGGGTCATTGGAGAGGGAAATATCCCCAGTGCTTCTGAGGGCAGGCATGTGGTCAGCGGACCCTGACCCATCCTGACAGATGGTACATCTAGTAGAACAGAAAGACTAAAGAAGCCAAGTCCCATAGAGCAACCCCTGGGAATCCTTGACTGACCTTAGCAAAGGTTCTAAAGAAAGAGGTTGCCCAACTCAGGACTACCTATTTTGTCTTGGATGCACATAAAGGAAGTATAACCAGAGACAAATTCACAAGAATAGGGGTAAAAAGAAGGAACCATATTCATGAGGACATTAAACCCCACCCCACATAATGTCTTAAATTATGTATCTTCTGATGTGGGCTCCCTCTTATGAATTCTACTTTATAGGGGTAGTTCTACTTTTGGGCTTACAGGAGATAGGATATGGCTCTGAGTTCCAAAACTTCTCTCCAGTGGAGTCCTTACAAGATATTATAAAATTAAACCTGTCCCTATTGAGGTTTTATAGGTCTAGGACCATTCAGTACCAAAAGTAGAAAAAGATTTCTATTTATATGAGTCATTAGAGGATCTACAAGTCCTGTTCAAAAATAAATAAATAAATAAATAAATAAATAAATAAATAAATAAATACCCATCCAAGCTAGGTTCCCCTATGGACTGTAAGCCAGGAATCTTTTTCCTTTCCATTCTTGTAGGACTTTGGCTATGGGAATCAATTGACTACATTAGAAACCAGTCCCTTGGCTAGGGATCTGCTTTCTCTTGGCAACCCTGATCCTTTTACTCCTCATCTTCTTATACATGCTCCTTGGAGACACTATAAAGCCATCTACCAGAAGTAACACCATGAAAGCTTACTAACCACCTTCACCTGGCTGTCACCTCTATCGGCACCTCTTAAGCTCCGACTCCTCTTACTTGACCCTTGCCTTCTTAATGTTGTGTTAAAATTGTGTCTTTCAGATTACAACAGTTACGTGCTAAGATGCCAATAGAAGAATCCAACCCATTCACACAACTGAGTGTCTTTGTTGCTCAGATCAGTCAGGAGGAGACTTCTGATCCCAAGCTAGGCAGGGTCATCATTCCTCATCAGTGTGAAGCAGCCATAGAAGATAAATCTTCGCCCCTTGCCAATCCTTAAGATTGAGGGACAAAAGTCTCAGGAAGCAGTGGAATAATGTAGAATAAAGAAGTAAAATATAGGTTAGAAAAAAAAAAAACACACAAAGGAATGACAAGAAAATAGAATTTTAACTCAGAAACTCTGCATACTTTTTCAGGCTTTTCACCCCTAAGCCAATCTCCCTTCCAGGTCTGTTACTCACCAATTCCTGAGAAGTCTGCAAATCCACCTATGTACTGTTAATCCATCCCCAATAATTAGATCAAGCAAAGAGAGATGTGATATCTTGAGGAGCCTATAAATTTAGGTGACTTAACGGTACTATTGATCAGATAACAAAGATCACATGAGTCTGAGGGTCCTCAGATTGATTAGATCACCAGAACCTGTCTTCAGATCCTTGGACTAATATTCCTACATACTCTGAATACCCAGCCCTTAGCAAGTTTCCTTGAAAAGAAGAGCCAGGAATCCCACAAAGCATCTCTCTCACTGTTGAGATGGCCTTCATTCTCACTTGAATGAATATTCCTTGCTTTACAACAGATGTGTCTCTCTCTTGAGATTGCCATCATTCTCCCTGGATTGTGCATCTGCCTTCCTGAAGAAGCCTCTGTCTATGCCTTTGACTGGTGTGTGCTGAAGTTCTTTTCCATCATATATGCCCAGAACCCTGCTGGTCCTGAGTCGAGCTCCCCTTTCTCTTCAGCCACTCATGGGACCATTCTTAGGAGACACCTCTTCTCCCATGAAACTTTGACCTTCTACATGGTAGAGTTAAGGAATATGTGTAGAAATCCTATCAGCACTGGTGTATATGCAGATCTGAAAACACAAGGATTAACATTCCATGCAGGCTTGCTCCAGGAGAGATCAAAACTGGCAGGTGGATGTTCCCTTTTTCCAGCCCTCCAGGGGACACTAGTTGCATTTTTCTCTTCAGGGAGTTTTTATAGGATTGGACTTCCAATGCCCACAGCAGTGATCAGCTCAATGTACATCCTGCCTTTCATGCTCCTTCCATTTTTCCAATCTTCCAGGGAAGTTTCCTGGTATCATTTCCCCAAAAAAACTACCTGCACTCAAATGCCTATCTCAAGATGCTTTTAGAGATTTCAGAATGCTATAATATGTGGTTGTAAGGTCAAGTGAAACAAATCATCTCTTTTCTTTAGGGTTGTATCTCCTATGAACCATTTTTCGAGGTATTTTTAGGGTAACAGAAAACCATTGAAAGTGAATCTGGAAGGTAATTTACACCAATCCATTGAATGCATCCAGATTCCCCCTTTAATGATCTTAAGTGACACTCTAACCCAAGGGTTGGCAAAACTTTTTCTTGAAAGGACAGATGATAAATATTCTAGGCTTTGTAGGTCTGATGGTCTCAGTTGCACCTACTCCACTCTACATTTGTGGCATAGGAGCAGTCAAAGATAAGAGCACAAATGAAAAGGATGGGGGTTGCTCTGTTCCATTACGTTTTTCCTTATGAAGTCACGTGGCTGGCTTTGGCCTGCAGTGTGGAATTGACTGTAACCTGAGACATTTCCAGGAAAATCTATTTAAAGTTACTCATTCTAATTTTCTGCCCTAAAATGCTTTTCTCAAAACCTTTACTCTACAAAAACCAAATATGTCCCGACATATCTCTACCCTTTCTCCACCCACCATGCAGAGGAACCATGCTGACTCTAGGCAGGGCTGGAGAAGAATGTCTGAGAACATACGGGTTAAGACAGTGTTCACTGAGGATTCACACTGTCCTGTGATGGGCTGACAGATTTGGCTCCATAGAAATGCTATAGGCCAGGCTATCTGGGCAATGACTAAACAGACTCCATTTTTCTCTGAGACTCCTTATCTTCTCCCATGGGAATGCCCCACCTCTGTACCCATCAAAAGTTGCTTAGCTTCTCCCATAGGACCACCCCACCTCTGTACCCATCATCGGTTACTTAGCATGACATGTTTGGCAACACAAAATGGCAATTCTTGTATAATGAAAAATTGTTCTTTTTGATTCCTATTTTCCTAAACAATGTACCATATCAACAGTGATGTCAAGAGTGATTGTCTAGAGGTTAGTAACCATTCTTTAATTTGTACCTAAGTAAGGTCGTTTTGACCCACTTCCCCCTTCTGCTAATGATTTCAGATCTCACAATGTTAGTTTGTAGTTTTGAATCATAGCAACAGACACTGATGATTGATGTACTGACTTATGGTATAAAAGCCCCTGCAACCCTATGGTCTGGGCTGTTCTCCCAATAGCCATTTTGGGGGCACTGTGTGAGACAGCTTAATAAAAACTCTCAAATTTGAACTTCTCAGTAGTGATTCGTCTGTTCGTAAGTTGTGCCCCATAACATGTCCCAGGTTCACACTAACAGGTTATTTTCCTGCATTAGCTCATTTAGTTCTGAAGGAAATTGAGGTTAGAGTGGAATAGGCAACTTACCTACATCTTCAGGCAAATAAGTGGCATAAGTCAGGTTTGTACCTAAGTCCATCTCCCAAGTATACCTTCTCAGGACCACAAGATGGTCTGGAGCATATTTGTAAAGCTGACACATTTCTGGAATAGCAAATTGTATTTCAAACATGGAGGCTAAACCAGCCATTGAGGTAAAAAAGAAAAGCTACTGTGTTGTCTTAAGGAAATTTTCCTACCATTCTCTATCAAAATATTTCACATGGTTTTCTAGCAAATGACCAATTCTACAACTTTAAAAATATCTCAAATATGCTGGTGCTGTCATGGTGAATGCAGTTGTAATTATGACATTGCAATTTTTAAAATTAGATTTTCAAAGTTAGCTCATTGGGATAACAGAGCATGAAACTTCATGTATGGATATTTAAATCAGTTATATCCATACTAAAAATATATTTACAGTAGTTGACAATTGTCACTGAGACCGCAGCTAATTAGAAGAAAAACAAATAATAAAAATGAAAACAAACTAGAGTTCTATTTTATAATTTAAGAGGACTCAACTTAATATACAAAATTTAATACAAGTTCCCTAGAATTGTATACAAGATATAATTTTCAGCTAGACAATAAGGAGCTATTTTTGAACACTGTCAATAACAACAATTTTTAAGCATATTTGACTAAAAGAAACATGACCTCAAAGCTAAGCTGACACACCAATATTTTTTGCTTTATTTGATATTTTAAAATGGCAAAAAATAATTGTGTGTATTTATGGGGTACAATGTGACACTTTGATACATGTATACATTGTACAATGATCAAGTCAGGCTAATTGGCATATCTAATACCTCAAATAGCTACCATTTCTGTGTGATAAGAACATTTCAAACACTTTGCAGCTATTCTGAAATATTCAATACATTACTGTTAACTATTGTCATCGAGCTGTGCAACAGAGCACCAAGCTCACTTCTCCTATCTATGCTCATTGACTGGAACCTTTCACACTATTACTGGGATTCTAATGGATGGTTCCTTCAGTCCACATTGAATTGATACACCACCAAACCAAAGAGGTACACAGTTGGGACAGGAGTCTATGGTTTGCTACAGATGGACACTGAGTTCAGTCATGGGACGTAGCGTTGAAGGCAAGTGGGAAACAAACCACAGTGCCTTGGGACATTCAGCCTTTGATCTTTGAGTTTGCAGAAGGGATAAACTGATTCTTACATGGCCTTTGAGATGAATTTGGAACTGTGAGTTTGAACACAATCCAAATCTCGGCATAACTGCAACATTAGTGAGAAGCAGAAATCAGTCTCATCATATTCAAAACAGTAGAAAAGGGGTTAAGTATTGATATGAAAAAATTTCATCTAGAGGAATAGAGTCTAGGAGGAGGTAAATCAATCTGAGAAAATATAGTACCTTATTTTTGAATGACCAGGAACTTTTGGCATTACTCTTTCCCGTTAGAAAGGAGTAATTGTTACCTTACTTACCTAAACTGTGTTTTAAGTATTGGTTCTGTTTTTTTTTTGGGGGGGGGGGGGGGGGGGAGGGACTGGGGATTGAACCCAGGGCCTTGGTCTTGCAAGGCAAGCACTCTACCAACTGAGGTATATCTCCAGCCCAGTTCTGTTTTTTTTTTTTAATTTAATTTTGTTCTAATTAGTTGTATGTGACAATAGAATGCATTTAGACATTTTGATAGCTCATACATAAATGCAGTGTAATTTCCCATTTTTCTGATTGTATATATTGTGAGATCACATTGGTCATGCAGTCCTACATGTACATGAGGTAATAATATCTGTTTCACTCTACTGTCCTTCCTACCCCCAAACCTCCTCCCCTCCTTTCACTCCCTTCTACCTAATACAAAGTAACTCTATTCCTCCCTAACACCCACCCTTATTGTGAATTAGCATCTGCATATCGGAGAAGACATTCGGCCTTTGGTGTAAAAGTGCAAGAAGTAAAATCAAAAACCAATAAATGGGATGGATTCAAACTAAAAAGTTTCTTGTCAGCAAAAGAAACAACCAATAAAGTGAAGAGAGAGCCTACAGAGTGGGAGAAAAATCTTTACCACATGCACCTCAGATAAGGCATTAATCTCTAGGATATATAAAGAACTCAAAAAACTTAACACCAAAAAAAAAAAGAAAAAAAAGTAACCCAATCAATAAATGGGCTAAGGAACTAAACAGACACTTCACAGAAGATATGCAATCCATCAACAAATATATGAAAAATGTTCAACATCTCTAGCAATTAGAGAAATGCAAATCAAAACTACTCTAAGATTTCATCTCACTCCAGTCAGAATGGCAATTATCGAGAATACAAGCAAGAATAAGTGTTGGCTTGGTTTTAAACCAATTGAATTTGAATTCAATTGTTCATTGACTTTTTCAATGAATGGACATCTTTAGTTTGTTGCCCTTCTTGGCAAAACTTCAAAGGTTTTCTTCCTTACACATACCCTCTTTAGTACATATATCCTCTTTAGTACATATAAGGAGGTGCTTTTGGGGCTCCATCCACAGACCCCAAGGGAGTCCTGGAATAGCATAAGCCAGTCAACATATTTTACTTTCTGGACACAAAGACTGATTCAATGGTGGGTGTACCATAGCCAGCTGAAATTATGGAAGATGTTACTGGACTTCCTGCAAACGAGATTTTTCTCTCTCTGCCATGGGAGCAACTAGAAGAGATTGTTTCTCTTCCTGATGGAGCAATATGAAGATGTGGAGCCAAGAACCAAGGAAACTTTAGCTGCTGAGAACAGACACCTGGCAATGGTAGGGTTAAACCACTGAATCAAGTCTACTCCAGAGTCAGAACACAACCTGGACTTTTAAGTTTCATGTTAGTAAAACGTCCTTATTGTGTAAGCCTATTTCGTTTTTTCTCCCACCCACCCCTGTTTTCTTTTCAAGAGTCTTTACAGAATCGGAGTCCAGTGTGCAAGGTTCAGGGGCAAAACAAGGCTCTGCTGTACCTTCAGAAGGCTTCCTTTGCCATGGATATATGGTCTCAGAATGACAACTGATGAAGTCCTGCCTAATATCAGGCAAAAATGGGAGCACTAGAAGAAAATGACTAGGTTAGCGTTTTCCAAAGAAAAATTACTAGAGGAGAGAAAAGTAAGAAATATTTGGCCAGGGTGCTAGGATGTACAAACAGATAGTAAAGTTTGTGGTGCTTCCATCCAAAGGGTTAACAACAAACCAAAAAATCATCTGAAAGTCTGCAAAGTTGAATCTGATGCAAATAAATCTAGTTTCTATGAAGAACACTTAGATACCCTAAAGGCTTGTTGGGCAGAACAGAGGATTTGGGGAGTGTCCACAGCAACCTTGGAGAGTAGAGAACATGTTATTTCCTTCAAGAAATAATTGAGAATAAGATGTCTGTTTAGAATTAATTAGATTGGTGTCAAGGATAAGTTAAAGCCAGCAACGTCTAAGAGATCAACTGGTTATCTATATCCTTAAGATCAATTAAAGCTGTTATATAGAGCAGATTGATTGCATTTTGAGCTCATAGCTATATTCAATTACATCCTCTGTCACAGGAAAAATAGCTGAGATTTTTTTAACCTTTCTTTTCCAAGAGTAAAAGCCATTCCCTAGCATGAAGAGGAGCACCCTTTATACTAAACACAAAATTGAGATTAATGGTGCAGGGTTATACATATATATTTATTATATTATTAATAATATAAAATATATTATTATAGTATTATTAATATTGTATTAATAATACTATAATAACATATTATTAATATTATAATAATATAATTTTATACTATATATTATTAAAAAGAAAGGAAAAGGAAATGTATTTGTTATCTGGCTCTGAAGAATGATCTTTTGGAGATTTTTGTAGATTTCGCTTTCATCTTTCTCATACAAAATCAGAATGTGTGATATCACATGAAGACTAAACACTAATGTGCATACACATTACCTGGGCATCTTGCTGAAATGCAAATTCATTGAAGGGGGGCATTTTAGATGTACATTTCCAGTGAGATTCCTGGTTATGGTCATGCTAATCCTTTGGAGTCTGCAGACCAACATTGAGAAGCAAAGATATAGAAGAAAGGACCATGCTAAAGAGTATTCAGGTCTGGGTTGAGTTTCCTTCCATCATTATTGTGATATTATTTAAAATCTCAACATTTCTCATGTATAGAATAATGGTGTTGGATTTACTCATATCAAACTCCCTGACAAATCGAATCTAATAGGATATGAAGGGTTGCATCTTTTATGCATGTTGTTATTAAAACCTTTCTCTTCACTTTTCCTTGTTGTTTTTCATTGTGGCAATTATTGTTTACTCACCAGGAACATGTATAACTTTTGGCTTTTCCCTCTCATTCATCTCCCTCTATCCAGTCAATCAAGCCTTTGGGTACTTCCTAAATAATTGTAGGTTCTTTGGTGCATTTCTTCCACTCCCCACTGGCACACCTAAAATTCAAATAACTACCACTCTCTCTTGACCATACAATAGCAGCCTCCTGAAAATCTCTTTTCCTTCTCTTTTCCCTTCTGTTGTCCATGCATCTAGCCAGAAATTGTTTTCTCCCAGCCTGACCAGCAATTTTCTGGGCAATGTTTTCAACATACTCTAGCACACCTCTGTTCCCGTCCTCTTAGCCATGTGGTTGGGGGTGCTACCTACCTTCCCATTTCAAGATGAGATTTCTGCCTTATCCCTGTGAATTCCTCAGCATTTACCCCCTTTTTGAAAGGATGTGCACTGTGATCTCCATTACAACACAGGCTGCTCACTGTCACCGTTCCTTCTCTTCTTCCCCTCTTGCTCCTACATTCCAGTCATATGGAACTGGTAAGTTCTTTAAATACACCACTCTCTTGCTCACCTCAGGTCCTTTGCACCTGTGCATCCTCAGCCTGGCACATTCTCTCTCCCCTTCCCTGGTTTACTGAGTCCTCGGCTGAAAGGTCACTGCCTGCCTATAAGGTGTGGTTGGGAGGGACTCCGTTATATGTACCAGACCTTCTTGCACTTGACCTTCATGATATTCAGTGACACACTTCAAATATTTAATGCTTCTTTTCCCCAGGAGAGTATGTGCTTGATGAAGACAGATAAGCTATCTGCCTTATAGGCAGGTTTGAGAATGTTCTCAAGTTACTTACTGAATTCAAATGGAAAAATTATGGTTACCAATTTGAATGTTCTAACCCAGCAATGTCCAGGTTTTATAGAATACTGGGCAAATCTTGAGTACTTTGATCTGTCTGCCTTCATTTCTCTTTATATCAATTTTTTCTTCACATTACTAGAGTCCCGATTTCAAACCAGAGTCCCGATTATCTTATTTCTGTATTCAAAATTATTTCATCTTATCTCATTGTCTATGAAATAATCCTGGAACTCACAGCCTGCATTCAAGTTCTTCCATAATCTGTCCTGGGGACTCTATACACTACACAGCCTAATAAGGTGATTAACTGTCTCCCAAACCTACTCTACTTTTCAGATTTCATGACTTTGTATCTAGTACACTTCTCCTAGAATGTTTCTACATGTATACTTCAGCATTAATGCCATTTTATTATTCCTATACATACTATTTTATGTATCCTGGATTAACAGGTATCTCTTCCTCCCTACGTTCTCTTGGTAGTTCATCTGTCTTTTATGCTGGAGTTTTAAGGAAGCCAAATCACTCTTGTTCTCTTGTCCCAGTTCTAGACACAAAACAGACACAAGAAGCCAAAAGGAATAATTTATAAATGAGGCTTAAAAGCCCATAAATGAAATATTTCCCTGGATTGTTAAACACAGCTAGACCTAAGGGCTCCCCTGTTTCTCTATCCTCACCCATGTTTACATCACATGTGGGAAAACTTCATCCCACCAAGAAGATGTTTATATAACCAGCTAATAGCAAGATTAGAGCTTCCCTCACAATCTCTTCAGGAAGATTATTTAAAGCACTCTGTCCAATGGAAATGTAATTGGAACCCCTTATGTAAACTAAAATTTTCTACTGTCTCTATAAAGAAACTTAAAATAACAAATTAATTGTAACAATATATTAAATCCAAATACCCAAGACATTATAAATTCAGCAATCAATATTAAAACAATTAAAGAAACATTGCATTCTTCTTTTGTCATACTCAATCTGATATACATCTCACACAAGGCACCTCAAGTTCTCAAAAACGGTAAGTGTCCAGCAACTATGCTATCAGCATAAACCTAGACAAATGAAGAGGGTACTCATTGACTTTTTAAAGAAATTTATTTTGAATTAATTATAGATTCACAAGAAGTTTAAAAGAAAAGTAAAGTAAGATCCTGGGAACTCTTTATCCAGTATTCACTTATGTTGACATCTTTTTTTTTTTCCTCATTTTAAATTATTATTATTTTTTTAATTTACTTATTGATTCATTGAACACAAATGGAGTACAGGTATTGTTTCTCTGGTTGTACACAAAGTAGAGTCACACCATCTGTGCGTTCATGCATGTACACAGGGCAATGGTATCTGTCACACATTCTGTTATTATTCTTACCCCCACCCCTCCCTTCCCTCTATGCTATCTATCCTTCCTCCATTCTTGCCACCCTTCCCTCCCGCATTATGCATCATCATTCATTTATCAGAGAGACCATTCAGCCTTTGGATTTTTGGGATTGGCCAACATCATCCATTTACCTACAAATGCCATAATTTTATTCTTCTTTATGGCTGAGTAATATTCCATTGTGTATATATACCACAGTTTCTTTAGCCATTCATCTACTGAAGGGCATCTAGGTTGATTCCATAATCTAGCTATTGTGAATTGAGCAGCTATGAACATTGATGTGGCTGCATCACTGTAGCAATCTGATTTTAAGTCCTTTGGGTATAGGCCAAGGAGAGGGATAGCAGGGTCAAATGGTGGATCCATTCCAAGTTCTCTAAGGAATCTCCAGACTGCTTTCCAGAGTGGTTGCAGCAACTTGCACTCCCACCAGCAATGTATGAGTGTTCCCTTTTCCCCACATTCTCGCCAACACCTGTTGTTGCCTGTGTTCTTAATAAAAGACATTCTAATTGGGGTAAGATGAAATCTTAAGGTGGTTTTGATTTGCATTTCTCTTATAACGAGGGATGTTGAACATTTTTTCATAAATCTGTTGATTGCTTGTAGATCTTCCTCTGTAAAGTGTCTGTTCATTTCCTTGGCCCATTTATTGATTGGGTTATTAGTGTTCTTGGTGTAAAGATTTTTGAGTACTTGGTAGATTCTGGAGATTAGTGCTCTATCTGAACTGTGTGTGGCAAAGATGTTCTCCCATTCTGAAGGCTCTCTCTTCACATTGCTGATTGTTTCCTTTGCTGAGAAGAAGCTTTTTAGTTTGACTCTATCCCAATCATTGATTCGTGCTTTTATTTCTTGCGCTTTGGGAGTCATGTTAAGGAAATCTGGTCTTAGGCCAACATGATGACGATTTGGGCCTATTTTCTCTTCTATTAGGTGCAGGGTCTCTGGTCTGATTTCTAGGTCCTTGATCCACTTTGAGTTGAGTTTTGTACAGGGTGAGGGATATGGGTTTAGTTTCATTTTGCTGCATATGGATTTCCAGTTTTCCCAGCACCATTTGTTGAAGAGGCTGTCTTTTCTCCACTACATGTTTTTGCCTCCTTTGTCAAGTATGAGATACCTGTATTTATTGGGTTTGTCTCTGTGTCCTCTATTCTGTACCATTGATGTACCTGTCTATTTTGGTACCAATACCATGCTGTTTTTGTCACTATTGCTCTGTAGTATAGTTGAAGGTCTGGTATTGTGAAACCCCCTGCTTCGCTCTTCTTGCTAAGGATTGTTTTAGCAATTCTGGGTCTCTTATTCCTCCAAATGAATTTCATGATTGCTTGCTCTATTTCTATGAGGTCCATCATTGGGATTTTAATTGGAATTGCATTGAATTTGTATAGCATTTTTGGAAGTATGGCCATTTTGACAATATTAATTCTGCCTATCCAAGAACATGGGAGATCTTTCCATTTTCTCAGATGCTCTTTAACTTCTTTTTTTAGTGTTCTGTAGTTCTCAGTGTAGAGGTCTTTCACTTCTTTTGTTAGATTGATTCCCAAGTATTTTATTT
>JAJEJO010000513.1:836071-912070 GCA_020662805.1 Glaucomys volans
TGCTGTCCCACTACCTCCAGTTTGGGAATGATCAATGCTTCTGGGCAGACGCAGCCTAGTGTTGACAGACAATTAGATACAGCAAGGTGATAGACTCGGGGCCAGGGTGTGGACCTGGGCACTAGACCAAGTTGGGGTGGTGTCACAGAACTGTGCTCAGTGATGGAGACACTGGGCTTGAGAGCCCAGGCTGGCCTGAACTCCTCGCTGGGGGCTCAGGTGGTGGCAGGTGGTTGCTCTCTCCTGGGGACACTGTAAGCTGGCGCCAAAGGCCCTAAGCTCCTTGCTGGAGTCAGCGACCCCAGCGGCTCCTGGCCAGACCTTTCCAGGAGCCGTGGCGCAAGGGCTCAGAAGACGGGCCGCAGCTCCGGAGCCCCTGGCAGCCGGAGACGGACTCTCTCTGCCAGGGAAGATGCAAAATGGCACCGAGGAGTCCAAACTCCCCGCCGGAGTCAGCAATCCCAGAGGCTCCCAGTCAGACCTCTCCAGAAGCCGGGGCGAGGACCCAGGCAGCTGGAGAAGGGCCTTCTTCGCCAGAGAAGCTGCAAAATTGTGCCGAGGGGTCCCAACTCCCCGCAGGATTAAGTGATCCCAGAGGCTCCCGGCCAGACCTCTCCAGAAGCCACAGGAGGCCCTAGGCAGCCTGAGATGGTCGGTCTCTGCCTGGGAGGTTGCTGGCTGGTGCCGGAACCCAGCCAGTGACTCTAAAGCCGCTGCCGTGGACCCTTTCTCGCTTGCTGGCTGGCGCAGACCCAGGTCGGTGACTCCAAAGCAGCTGCAGGGTCCGGCGCTCCCGGGTGGTAGCTGCCCGCGGCCTGGCCGAGCCCAGCCTGGCAGAGTTGGTTCCGGAGCGGCGACTGGGGACCCCTTATATGTGATTTGAATATAAAATCTCGTTGAGAGCCATATTCCTGCTGTTTGAATCCCCAGCAAGTAGGAATCCACGGAGCAAGTAGGAATGCAGCCTTCCTCTAGCCCGCCATCTTGAATCTCCTTCTATGTTGATATCTTAAATAATTTTATTATAATAAAAAAATTCGGGGAGTCCATTCTGGTCTACCATTGCCTGTTAAAAGCAGTTTGTTTTCTTCCCTGTGTTTCTAGGATTTGTGGGTCATCAGTAATTACCCATTGGATGATTTTTCCTTCTCCAGGGGAGAAATGAGTACTAAGATGCAGAGGTGGGGTTGAACTGTCCATTCCCATGCTATTTTCTCCCAGAAAGTCAAGCAAGTGCCACCTTGCATTTATCACAGGAAGCTCTTGCACTCAGTTCATCACACTCAGCTTTATTGTAGATAGTTCCTACCTTTACTGAAGAGGTAAAAAGATTCTGCAATATAGAGAAACACACCAAATTCCATATCTCCCACATATACATTGATATGCATAGAGAAAATACTCAGTGAGTAGTTATTGAGGTAGGTTTTTGATATAATTCAATTTTTATGTGATAGACATTCATTATTCACATTTTCAAGTTATTCAACTCATCCATGTCTAAAAGGAAAATGACATAACCTTTGAATAAGTTTGATGGATGGCTTTTCTTAGACAAGAAAAATTGTACTTTGATTTACAGGGCACACAGTAAACTGGCCAGTAGGAAATCCATCTAGAGTTACAAGCCTCTTTGTCCTGAACTTCGTTTTAATTGGAACTAGGTTTTGAATGCTTATTTTCCATTCTGTGAATAGATTTTTTGTAATTGAGTTTAACATCTGCACTCTTCAAAAAGAGAAAAGCAGAGATATAAAGACCTTCCAGGCAAACCAGCCTTTATGATTAATCTGCTAATGTATATACAAACCATTGTTTTTTCCTTCAAAATTCTTGTAGCCTAGATATGTTGAAATAGTTTGAAGAACTACAGACAGATTAAAATCTAAATGATTTAAATGTGTGATTGCCTATGTCTCTAGACCAGCATAAAGCTTGGATCATGGCAGTGATAAAAAAAAATCATGTTGGATGAATGAATGAATGACGTTCTCCTTTGATGTTACCATCTTTTAATATGTATGAGATCTAAGGAGTGTTTGTAGGTTTTGTGAACTGGAAGAACACTGGATATCGTAAGGGGATAAGCAGGGAATCATAGCCACATCAATGCCTAGCATGGTGCCCAGTAGGTTTCAATTGCTTAATTATGATTTATCAATGCAGTAAAGCGCATGTTCTTATCATGTGCAATGTCTATGTTCTTCTTTCAGAGAACCAATTTGCTTCATCCCACAACTCTCCTACTTTCATCAAAATTACTAATCATCACGTTTATCTGTGGTGTCATAAGAACTGGGTCGTTGCAGGAAGCTAAAGGGTTTGCCTGAGGGACATATTTATGTGGTGCAGTAACAAAGGTATCAACAGGAAGTTATGACTCTGAGCTTTAATGCCAGGCTCTGCCACTAAGTAGCTATATAAGCTTCAGCCAGTCACATCCTTGCTCAAGTCTTCATTTACCTTTGCGTAAACTAGAGTAGAGAAAACTTTCAATGACCACCCAAAGCCCTTCCCTGTCCAAGGCCTTCCCAAGGGAATCAAAAGGGATGACTCTCCAATTAATGAAGACTGCGTGCCACAAAATCTTTTCTAAAATAAAGATTTCTCTATGCCTGTCTTTTAGAAAGTCTAAGTGTGGGTGTTACACTTTCTTACCAGAAAAATGCAAATTTGTGCTTGTATGGCATTTGACGATTTTGCTAAAATTTCAGGATAAGGAACTCTACCTGAAATAAAATTTATAGATGTTTCTAAGGCCATCTCTGAGCACATTATTGAAGCAGCTAAAGTGTAATTTTTATTTATTTCATCTTTCTATTTGAACTTTAGTTAGTCCCTTGTGGATGTTTGAAATTGCTCTCCACTTTGGTGAAACTCTCTCAAGTATTTCTAAATTGACAAGAAATACTGCTTTTTCAGGAAATAGAAAAAACTTCCAAAGAAATTCAAAGGCTTAATAATTACACCGATATGTAATATTACAAATGGCTGGTACTTGTTGAGCACTTACTAAATGCCTGCTATTACAAGTTCTTTATCTGTATTTGAATTATTAATTCTTGCACTTCTAATTCTTTAAAGAATTTGTCAGGTAGATACTATGCACGGATTATATTAGTCCAGTATTATATTAGTTTCCCAGTATTACAAGTTTAGTAAGTAGCAGAGTCATAAATCCAAGTATTCTAATACTGAGTTTTGCTCTTAATAAGCTTAGCTAAAACAGTGATATGTTCTTTTGCCTGTGCTGGTTATATTTTAAAGTTAGTATTATTGCTACTGATAGGGTAATTATATGAATGCTTTTACCTACTTTTGGCTTGAGTATAACCTAGAGCAAGAAACTTATAACAAATTTGACTATATGTACTAAAAGCTTTAATGCATTCACATTCTTCAACTTAGCAATTCCACTTCGGTCATCTATGTTAGGAATATAATTGAATGACACAATAAAATGCTTGTGAATAAATGATTTACAGAATAATTATAAAACTAAAAACCAGAAATAATTATGGCTTCTTGAATATGGTCAATTGATTTTTGACAAAAGACCCTCATATAGGCAAATAGCAAAGGAAATTTTCTTAATAGAAGGTGCTAGAACAATTAGATATTCACACAAAATAATATGAAATGGATCCTAGACTAAAATGGAAAGCTAACATTGTATGTTTGTTTTTTACACTGTATGGCTTTTGAGAAGAAAACAGAATACAATGATGAACTTGAGAAAAGCAAAGTTTTCCTAAAGAGAACACAAATGAAACTAACCCTAAAGAACAAAAATTATAAGTTAGATTTTGCCAACATTTAAATCTGCTCATCAAAATACAATATGAAGAAGGGGAAGAAGAAAATGACAGACTAAGAAGAAATATTTGAAATGTATATATCTTACCAAGAATTGGCATCTAGAACATGTAAGGAACTTCTACAAGTCAATCATAAAAATATAAATTATGGCACAAAAGGAAAATTTGAAGAATCTGCAACTACATGAAAATCATTACTATTAGGGAAATACATTTAAAAGCACAATGACATACCACTACAACTGTTTAAAAGACCTAAAATTGACAGACCAAGTGCTGGTGACATATGTTATTCTTGGGAGTAAAAAACAATGTAACTACTTAAAAATCAGTTGGAAGTTTCTAATAAACTTAAAGTGAAACCAACTCAATGGCCTAGCAATTAAGTTTTTATTGTGTATCCAAGAGAAATAAACATGAGACCACAGATAACTTGTATTAGAATGTTCACAATTGCATTATTTATCATAGTCCTAAGGAAGCAATGCAAGCATCCTGATGTCCTTCAACAGTGATCAACATTGAAATTATGAACACATTTATAAAATGGAATACTTTTCAGGAATACAAAAAAAATCATGGACAATATGGATAAATGTCAGAATTATTGTATTGAGTAAAAGAGCTAGGCAACAAAGGAGTGAATTTTATATTCACTCTAAAATAATTTATGTGCAAATGAAGAACATCAAGATCATGAACAACTCAGCCTGGGGATGTGGCTCAGTGGTACAGCTCCTGCCTGGCACGTGTGAGGCACTGGGTTTGATCCTCAACACCACATAAAGATAAATAAACAAAATAAAGGTATTATATCCATCTACAACTAAAAAACAAATTTTAAAATAACATTTAAAGAAAATGAACATGAAAAGTTAGTTTATGATGATAGATGTAAGAATATTCTTGTCTAGGACAGAGAGAAAGACAGGAAGAAGGCCAAAGGAAACTTCTAGCATGATGGAAATGTTCTATATGTTGGCTTCAGTGTTCACCTGGGTGAATAAGCTAAGATGTTTGAATTTACTCTAGTTAACTATACTTACATAAAGTTCTACTAGCATTAAAAAATATTTAAAATAGGGAATGACTAAAAATTCTAAACATGTGTGTCTAAACATCAATTATTCTCTATCAATCCAAAATCAAATTAGATTATGACACTCAAGTTCCAAAAACTTAATTATCTAGGAAATGCTTGTGACATAATGTTTGGTGGGGAAAGAGGAAGACTGCCATATTTTTATCATTTTATGTCAAACAGATGAGAAAACAGCATATTTATTTAAGTATACATATGAATGTGTGGGTGCATGTGTACTCAGCCATGGAAAAGGGATTAAAAGGAAAATATGCTAAAATGTTAGTGATGGCCATCTCTGGGTAGGAAAGTTATTCGAACCTTGTATTCTAATTTGGTGTTTTTAAAAATATTCAAGAACTACCTTCATCATTAGACAACAAAATAAACTTTAAAAGAAAAATAAAACTTGGCAGGAAGTGTAGGCCAGGGGTAGTGAACTTCACTAGCATGCAGGAAGCTTCAGATTTGGTCTCAGATTTGGTCTCAGAATGGCAAAAATAAATAAACAAATAAAATAAAATCTTAAGTGTCCAATGCCCATTTCCTCAGAGTGATATTCCAAAAGTTAATCGAATTCTAAGAAAAAGGAGTGGCGTGATATGCTATTTAAGCAAGGTCCTCCAGGTGAATATGATATTCCAGTATCTTTTTTTTTTTAATGTCTTTTTAGTTGTTGATGAACCTCTATTTTATTTATTTATATGTGGTGCTGAGAATCGAACCCAGTGCCTCACACATGCTAGGCAAACACTCTACCACTGAGCCACAATCCCAGCCCTGATACTCTAGTATCTTAAACTGGAGAACTTCGTATGCAGGCTGGGTATGTTGTAGCTTGAATAATGAACCCCTTAAAACCTTCGTGTCCTCATCTGTGGAATCAGTGATTATATAAATTTACACTGCAAAAGGGATTTTGCAGATGTCATTAAGTATTTTAAAATGGAAAATGATCCTGGAGTTTTTTTTTAAATAGGCCCAAAGTAAGCATACCAGAAACACTAATTTTAGAGTCAAACAGAAGGTAATGTGATATTGGAGGCAGAGAGAAACTTGGAGATCCTGGCCTGCTGAGTGTGGGGTTGAGAGATGGGCCATAAGGCAAGGAATCCAGGTGTCTCAAGAAGCTGTGAAAGGCAAAGAAATGGCTTCCCTCTGGGAAGTCCAGAAGAAACCAACTCTACCAATAAATGTCTGCAAGACTGACTTTGGGCTTTTGACCTCCAGAGACTTGAGATAATGAGTGTCACGTAAAGCCACTGAGAATGTGGACATTTGTCACAGTGTCAGTAGGAAATGAAGAGAGGCAGGAGTCTATATCCTGAGTTTGAGCAGTGTTTTGTTGCTCAAGTTATGTCATGCGCATAGCCACTTAGGCTGAATCAAGAACGTTCTGAAAAATGTGTGAAAAGTCAAAAAATAATCACATTCTTTGTACACATCTTTGGTTTATTTTTTATCACCAGTGAAGATTTTCAAAGACACCTGTGTTGACCTCCTCAACCCTCAGATGAACGACAGCCCTGAGAATCCTACATGCTGGCAAAAGAGATAACATCCCCCTCTTAAGATTCAGAGCCCTTAAATTTGGGGTTTTCTTTTTCTTGTGGGGGGGCATGCATATTCATGGAGAATCTGATAAAAACCCTGCCAAGAAAACTATATGCTCAAAAAATTCTGCATGTAATTTCAAATGTCTCTGAAAAATTCCCTGAAGCTAAGCTATGGGCGCATAGTTGTTTTTCAATCTCAGCTTAATAACCCGTGCTCAGAAGGCAAAAACGAATCTCCTTTTCTCTCATGTGGCCACATCACAGAACTTGCACTTAGAAGAGCAGCTCTAAATCCAGCAAGTTCCATAAAAACAGCTGAGATGAAGTTGCATCTGGCTACACCCAGAGTCCATTTCTTCAGGGCCTGAAATTTGGGGCAGGTATGACCTCAGGAACGTGTTCTGTTGCGTCCGTCCACTAGCAAGCTGCAGAGCAGGAACCATCCCTTCATTGTTCTTTCTGGTGAAAGCTGTGCTTTAAGTTAGCCATATGATATTCCACTCCATTTTCCATGCTCAGGTGAGTTTCCTCTGTCATTTGGGAAAAGACTTCTTTTCTTCAGGAATATTAGGCACTATCCATTGCTCACTGTAGAGGGGGAATGTTCCCTGGATATGGCTCCAATCTGCCTCTTGATTTTTATCTTCATTGCTCCCCTTGGAATATCTTCTTCTCCAGCCAAACTGTTTCTTAAACATCCACGGACATTCCTACATCCAGGCCTTCTCACATCATGTTTCCCCCTTGACTCAGCTAGGGGTAGACGATGTGTTCCTCTTCCTTCCTTCCTTTCTTCCTCCTTCTTTTCTTCCCCCAGCTCTCTATTTATTTATTCTTTGGCATATGGGATTGAAACCAGGGGAGCTCTATCACTGAACTGCATCCCCAGTCCTTTTTTCTTCTATTTTATTTTTTTAATACTGAGACAGGGCCTTGCTAAATTGCCAGACTGCAATCCTCCTGCCTCAGTCTCCCAAGTCACTGGGATTACTGGTGTGTACCACAACACCATGCTGCTGTCTGTGTTCCTTTATTATTTAACGGATATTTTGGAGTAACTACTCAGTAACAGTGGGATAGATATAGTAGACAGGATGGTGAACAAAACAAGCTTCTTTCCTCACAGAACATAAAGTCTAATGAGTGAGGCAAGCATTACAGAAATCGGGCAGATTTAAGAGAGATTAAATAGGAAATGTTTCTTGATTTAGGAATCCAGGAAGGTTTCCCCAACGGAGAGAAGATGTAGAGGTTATGGAGAAGTTAAACTGGAGGAAGTAAGGTGGTGTGTGTGTGTGCGTGCACACACTTAGGGAGGTGTGGCGGGAAATGCCTTGTTTGAGGAAGTGAACAAAAAACAACTTGAGTTTCATGAGTTTAGGAGTGCTTATTTATTTATCGTATTTAGCAGTGCTGGCAATCAAACCCAGGGGCTACATTCACAAATCCACATCTTCCTGTTGAATTGACCCTTTAGTCATGATATAATGGTCTTCGAATATTGTCGCTGCAGACAATATTTGAACATCTGTTTAGTCTGATATAAACATAGCCACCCCTACTGTCTTCTGATTGCATTTGCAGGAAAGACCTTTTCTATCCCTTCACTTTCAGTCTATATTTTCTGTTGGCTAATCTGAGTTTCTCAGAGACAGCATCATTCTGAATTTGAATATTTTAATCATTCAGCCATAAGTCTTATGATTGGAGAGTTTAATCTACTCACATTTCAAGTGAGTCTTGAAAGACAAGGAATTAATATTGCCTTTTTTGACTTGTCTGTTTTGCAGTTCTTTTTTCCCCTCTTTTCTTTCAATTCTTCTTTATAATATGATTTTTGTAGTGGTTTGGCTTGATCTCTTTCTCTTTATATTTTGCATATCTACTAAGGGTTTTCTTAGGTTACCATCAGGGTAGTATAAATCATTTATTTCTAAACATCTTTTAATTTTCTAATAATTTAAATGCAATTGCTTATAAAAATTGTATGCTCTTACCACCCTCCCAAACCCGCACATATGTTGTTTGCTTGAAGTCAGTTTATTTCTTTTTATATTGTAAATCTTTTCACAATATTAACAAAGTATTATGATAATAGCTATTAATACTTTTGTTTATTTTTAAACTTTTCTATTAGGGTAGATTTCTATATTTCTAACTATATCTTTAACTCCATGTGATTTGTACTTTGATATGTTTTCTAATTGCTGTTTATCATGTTTTCATTCTTTTTGAAGAACTCTTAAGTATTTCTTAAAGCTGGTCTAATGATGATACATTTCCTCAAATTTTATTATCTGGGAAAGACTTTAGCTCTCTTTAATCTTTAGGATAGTATTGCAGGGTTTAGTTTCTTGATAAGATAGAGTTTTTATTTTAGTGGTTTGATTGCGTCATGTTGTTCTCTCCTGGCCAGCAATGTATCTGCTGAGAAACTCACTTATAGTCTCTTTTTTTTTTCTTTTTTTGGAACCAGGGATTGAACTCAGGGACACTCGGCCACTGAGCCACATCCTCAGCCCTATTTTGCATTTTATTTAGAGACAGGGTCTCACTGAGTTGCTTAGGTCCTCGCTAAGTTGCTGAGGCTGGCTTTGAACTCGCAATCCTCCTGACTCAGCCTCCCAAGTCGCTTGGATTACAGGCGTGCGCCACCACGCCCGGCCTCAGTTATAGTCTTACAGGGATTCCCTTACGTATAACATCACTTTTTCTCACACTGCTTCCAATATTTTGTTTGACTTTGATTTTTAACAATTTAATCATAAGGTACCTTTCTAAATGTGTCTCTGGATAGTTTCAAGTGACTTGTCTTCAAGTTTGCTGATTATTCCTTTAGCAGAATGAATCTACCATTAAAGTTCTCTGTTGCAGTTTTATTTTATTCATTATATTCTTTACTTCCAGAATTTCTCTTTAGTTCTTATTTATAATTTGTATTTCTTTGTCAATCTTCTGGTTGTGTTCTCATATTGCTTTCTTTATTTTTTGTTAACTTATTTATCGGTGTCTCTTCTAGCTCACTGAGTTTCTTTGAGACAATTGTTTTGAATTCTTTGTCCATCTCTTTGAGGTTGTTAACAGGAACTTCAGTGTATTCCTGTGGTATTCTCATGCTCCCTGATTTTTTTCCTTTGCATTGGTGTGTGTGCACTTGAGAGGCAGCTACCTCCTTCAGATTTGGTAGAGTGGCTTTATAAGCCAAGATCTTCATTTGGGAGGCAGATGGGGGTGCCAACTAGAGGCAGATGTGAGAGCATTCTGTGGCCCCGGATCTAATGAAGTTCTGGGAGCACGCAGTAGCTCTGGGTTTGGGGGATGTGGTGGTCTGATTGCTCAGTCAGCTGGATTCCATGATAATGAACACTGATCCTCAGTGGCAAAAAGTGAAGGATGGGTTCATGATGGCTGCAAGGGTTGTTGGGGGTCCTCAGTAGTGTGTCTGGGTGCAATGGTGAGAGCACCTGGGTGAGAGCACGAGGGCCAACAATAAGACCTAGGGCTGGCTGCTAGAAACATGTGGTGGTAAAAGTCTAGAAAAATGACTAACCATCCCTAATATTTACTCTTTCTTCAAAGACTCCCTCATTTCCTCCTTTTTTGAACCCCCTCCTCTTCTGCTTTTCCTTCTCTCTTCCCTCTTATTGGTCCTCATCATCCTTGTTTTCCTCCCCACTGACTAATCCCAGAAAGTTCTTTGCTATGTATTAAGAGAACAATATTTTCTCTGAATTATTATAAGCTTACAGGTAGGCTGGATGTCCCTGGGAAAGTCATTTTTTTCTGTCACTCATATGTGTCAATGTGACAAAACAATAGCAAGATCATTTAGACTGAGGAACAAAAATCCAAGTCTCTTAGAATGTCAAGCATGTTGGGGTGATTTTTGCTCATTGGGATTGTGTTAGTCGACTTTTCATTGCTGTGACAAAATACCCAAGATAAATAATTTGAAATATTAATTTGGGCTCACAGTTTCACAGACTTCAGTCTATGGTTGACTGACCCCATTGCTTTGATCCTGAGGCTAAGCAGGACATTATGGTGGGGAGGCTCTATTGTGGTGGAGCAAATCTGCTCATCTCATGGCATCCAGAAAGGAGGAGGGTAAGAAGTGGCTAGGGACAAGATATTCCCTTCTAGGCCACACCACCAACCAGTGACCTAGTTCCTCTACCTAGTTTCCATCTACACTTCCCACCACCTCCCAATAGTCCATTCAATTATGGACCCATCAGTGGATTCATACACTGATAATATCAGAGCCTTCTCAACCCAATTACTTCCCCAAAGCACCAGCTACATTGGAGCCCATGCCTTCAACATATGAACATTTAAGGGACGTTCCAGATCCAAAGCATACCAAGACTAATCCTTTAAAACATCAGTGTGATGGTATATGAGATGGGGAGTCCTATTTAGAAAGTGGAAAACTGTGAAATTCCCTTCTAAAAGGAATTCCCTTCTGGAAAGGGAGCGAAGGTTAGTGAGGTTCTGGATACAACCACAAAGGCCAACATCTTGCTCTTACACCAGTAGTTGTGAGGAAAGAGATCTGATGTCTCATCTCTCCTTTGCCATTAACTGTCTTGGACAGTAACTCTATTAGTGACCATAGGATGCCCCTTCAGCAGGGATACCACACAGCCTAAGCAGATCTTTGTTGTTCTCTGTGACAAAGACCTAAAAATAATCTGTCAAATCTGTCAAATAGTTGCAATAAGTAACTATTTTCTTTCTTTCTTATTTTTTTTTCTGTTTTCTCACTGAATTGTAAATTCCCTAAGAGTAGGGACCTTGTCTGTCATGTGCTGTCATGCCCCTGACAGTTCATTGCTTGACCCATAGCTGGTGTGCTCTATTGCTACCTGTGGTTACATGCATGAATGAAATGGCAACATGTTTTCAGCATACATAGCCTGGTCCACTTTTAAGACACCTCCATAACCACCTTCACCACCCGTGTCCTGTTAACCCTGAGTTTAATAAGATTGCCATGCATTCTGGTGGAAATCTTTTCCATCAGTTCAGAGATGTTCATCTTTATGTGCTTTTTTTCTAGCTTTCCATTTCGCCCTTGGTATCTTCTGATCTTCAGCACTTGTTGGTAAGTACTGAAGGATTGGGCTTGATGCCTAAATCATGGTTTGGATCCTTCATTTTCAGCTTTAACATATCATCTGAATATCAAAATTATATAGAACCTACATATCAATCAGTGGGAGGATTAAAAGATTCTTAGATAATAATGGAGTGCAGATTTTTGCCAGGTGGCCCAGACACGTCTAATAGGTAAGAAAAAAGCAGAGGACTGAAGCACCCTTTTACAAATGTCTTTGTCCTAATGAACAAAGAAAAGAGAATTTTTATTAGAATAGATTTTTCACCACTCCTTTTTAAAGGGAGCCCATTGCAGGATCCTCTTTTCAACAGACTATTATCTTTTCATTATTTAAATTCACTAAAGTCTTTTCCTTGAATTTTTCCTGTTCCTGAACTCTGGTGGTAGAACTAGACATTCTCTGACTCTGCTAATTTTCTGTGAACTTTCCATTCAGCTCACAGTCCCAAGTACTTGAGGGCCCCACTCTTCACAGAGCCTGTGAGCTCTACAAAACCCTGCTTTAGACTGTCTTTTTTTTTTCAGTCAGCCATAATAAGAATTATTTATTTTAAAATAAATGCACATTCTTAACAAACTTCAAGATATCACTAGAATCTCTTAGAGTCGCGCTAGAACATAAATTTCATGCAGGAAAAGAATTCAGGCTACATTCTCAAAACTTGAACATAGAGTAGGCCATCAATAAATATTTATTGTCTAAATGAATTTAAAAATGTATTCATTATAATAACTGAGCTTCATACTTTCTTATTCAATAACGTATACCTATCACCTGTAACACTGACCTCTTATATCTATATGTAGTTCTGAATGTTTGCTGAATTCTGAAAAGATGTAATTACACAGTCTCTAATTCCTATACATAGTACATATAAATAATCAATTAGTAAGATCATAGGATATACCCATTGGAGGAGACTTCTCAGGTTTTTGAGTTGAGCTCCCTATCTACGAACAGGAGGAAACGGAAGTACCACGAAATGTCTTGAACACTGTCTCACACATCTAGGAAGTGACTACAATGCTAGTTTTCTGTTCCCAGGCACCAGAACTTTATAAGAATGTATTTAGCACCAAAACTTAAGAGATTGTATTTAACAACAGAATCACAGTGAAAATAATAGGTTCTTTTCTCAAGAGTAATTCACCAATCCTGCAATTTTCTGATGTTTTTCTGAGTTCTTCTTAGGCATAATAATTCTCATGAAGAGATGTGCCAGTTCATAGACATTTCTAGCTTTTTAGAATTTCAGATGATAGGAAATTTCACTTATTTTTCTGGGTCATGAAAAAAATACTTCTGTTTTGAGATATAGCCAAGGTTTCTGAGTAAATAGATTAAATAGCTTCTCTAATATTCACTCTTTATCTTATTTTGTTCTAGAGAACTTTCAGAGTACTTTATGTGAATTGACTCCTCATAGCCACCCTGTCAGGTAGGTTTTATTTTTCTTATTTTTATTTTGACGGTGAAGGAACTGAGGCACAGAAAAGTTAAGAAGTTAACTTCTTTTTCTTTTTTTTAAACTAATTAGTGGAAGAGTCAGGGTATAAAATCAGGCAGGGTGTTTAAAGTTGACCAGAATAGGATGTGTTATTATTATAGGTGGAGGGAACTTCTGGTTCCCTTCCCCATTCTCTTTCAAAGTCAATCAGTCTTCTCAAACCCCAAGACTCACCTGTAAACAGTGGAATTATAGGAACCCATAAATCTTATTATAAAGTCTGCTAGAGCTGAATTTTCTGTTACTTGCTGCCTTGTTCTCCCTAAATGCTATAGTTTACCTGCCTACGAAGTGAGATAATGTGTGCATAGAGCTATGCCAACACCTGGTACTTACCAAGTGTTTAATAATTTCTACCCAATATTATATTATCAAGGAGTTTCTCTCTGAAGTTTTCAATTTTTTCATTATCACCTCCAAGGCTCTTCCTTAGGTTCTTAATCTCTCCAAAGCCCTCCTGATCTATTGAAATTGTAGCTACACTTCACAGTCTACCTCAAGTTCCTTTCTCCTACAAAGACTTCCCCCATATCCCTGGTCTCTCCCCAGCCTAGGTTGGTTGCTCAGAGTCCCTTTCTCTGTGTCCACAAAGTACCTTCTTTCTGCCATTTAATATAGTATTGAAATTGACTCTTCCTACTCTGTGAGGATGAAGCTATGTTCTCTATGGCCATATTCCCTTACAGCTTGACAAATAGTAGGTGCTCAATAAATCCATAAATGATCTACTTCAAATGAGATTTTGATAGGCAAGTTCAATAAAACAGTAATGATCATTGTAGTAATCTGGGTTCTCCAGAGAGACAGGACTAATGGGATATCTATCTACTTATTTGTATGTAATGGATTATGCAATTTTAGAGGTTGAGCAGTCCAGGGTCACCAATGGGATAGCTTCCATCTGAGTCTGAAGGTTTGAGAACCAGATCTGATGGTGTGAATTTCAGTCCAAGTCTGAGTCCAAATAGAAAAGAAGAACAAAGTTACAGCTAAAAGCCCATCAGGCAGAGACAGGCAATTCTCTTTTATCTGCTTTTTGTTCTATTCAGGCCTTCAGTGGATCAGATGAGGTTCACCATGTTGGGGAGGAAATCAGCTTTACTCCTGCTGATTCAGATGTTAAGGTTGTCCAAAATCATCCTCACAAACTCACTGGATAATGTTGAATCAAATATCTATGACCCATCCAGCTGATGCACTGGAATCAACCATCACACCCACAGAGAATGGAAAGCAAGAACTTAAGAAAGCCTCTTGGTATCTGCGAGTCCTTAATAATTCATCACCAACAGACAGGGGAGGAATGATGATTCAGAGGAATTTTTCCTTCTACATAGTCCTGAAAACAAAAAAGGATCAGTTGACTGGTAGTCACTTATCAAGGCACAGTTTATCAGAGACTTATACCATGCATCCTTAATTTTTATGTCAGGAAAATGCTTCCTCATTTCTTCATCTCAACGCATCACAATTAAAACTCATTTTTCAAATACTGTCCAGCTGAAAATCCAAATGGTACCTCCCAACCAACCAACCTATAAAGCCTTTTTGTTATCATTTCTGTCCAGGATCGGAGGAAAGGCTTGAAGTTTTAGTTAAGATGGGGATGGAGGGAATTGTCTTAGTTGCCTAAGTGGGAAAACTTTAGGTTCAATTTTTCTTTTAAATCCTCAAGTTGAAAGTAATTTCCTCCTTCTGTGAAAGACCAGAGATAGGATTGAAGTGAGGTGCCTTGGAGGGAGAATGACCTCCTCACAGCGCACTCTCCAAGGAGAAGGATGAGGTCTTTTGTATTGTTCAAGAGGAAAAGAGGGGGGTGGGGTGTTTGATGCAGCACTGGACCAGGGCCTCTTTGGGATCAAAAATGCTTCTGTCTACTCTGGCTGTTGAGGTCAAGTTCAAAACTGCTTGCAGACAGAGAAACTTGAGTCAAGGAGGCTCCTCTCCCCTGTGTCCTGCAGTGAAGCTGGGCAGCCTGGAGCTCTTGTTTCACTGAATAAATACACCCTCTAAACTGATCTAGGGAGCAGGAATAAGAAGCTTTGCAAACCCAACGAGTGTCAGAAGGTTATCAAATATATATATATATTTGAATCTCAGATGATAATCATTTATTTATGAACCCTTAAAACATTGCTTTTAACTTCTGCATGGTATCTCAAATTTTGTAAGGCAGTAGACAGTAGTTTTGTTTTGTTTTGTTTTGTTTTACCATATTAAGTCTCTGCTTATTTGGGACTTTTCTTAACTGAAATACAGGGTTTTCAGCAATGTTGTTTCCAAATCCAGCATGCATGGTTTCAGGGAAGCTTTGTGATTTAGAATAATTTTGTAATATTACCATAGCAACTTATGTGAATGTGTGGATACTAAGACTATAAATCCATGACAAAACTGTTAGAAGGAAACATTTTGTAACACGTATATAGTTACAATTAAATAAAAACCAAACAGTTTTAGAGGGGTGATGGTATAGAATGTGCTAACAAATCTGATTGTTTTAAATATGAGAAACTCTGAAAGGGAAATTCAATGAAATATGACAGGTGTAGAAAAATCTTCAAGAAAATAATGCTTTTGAAGCAACATAAGACAGGGCTGCAGAAAGTGTGCTTGTCAGCAGCGGGCAGAAAGTGCACCATGTAGGGAATGCTGGTGAGGATTGCTGAAAATCAGAAGATCAATGAATTTATCAACCATGGTGGGGTCATTCCCTTCCACAGTCAAATGTGAAACTCCAGTCTGGGAAATTAAGGACTATTAGAAGTGAAAGGATGTGCAGAAGACATTTGTGATGCCTGACTCTCCCCTGCAAGTTATTTAGCAAGTGAATATGCTAGTACTTCACTGTGGTAGATATGAGCTGTTTTACCTGAACACCTATTTCTCCTTCATATGGTAACATACACTATGGGTTTCCTTGGTAAACCACTGTTCTCATTATACCCTTGTGCGAGTGGGTTGAATTCACCCCAACTCCAGGCTCCTTGGGAGGATGCATCACAGCACAGTATACTCC
Organism: Glaucomys volans; assembly: GCA_020662805.1. Lineage (NCBI taxonomy): Eukaryota > Metazoa > Chordata > Mammalia > Rodentia > Sciuridae > Glaucomys > Glaucomys volans. The sequence goes on from JAJEJO010000513.1 coordinate 852,176, forward strand.
TGACAATGAGATCAAGCCTGTGCAGGGGCTGAAGTCCAACACATGAAGCAAACTCAGAATGTTTTTGGAACTGTTGGGTGATAGGCTTTTTTTCCCACTCGTCTTGCTCAGGTGGTGGGATAGAAGCCAAGAGATGCAGGTAGTCATCCTGGCACAAGCAGGATTGCATGTGCCAGAAAATGAAGCCAGGCGCCAGAAACGTGACTTATGGTCTTGGGTGACGCTTGGCAATGCCTAGCAGTTCTAGCAAATTTTCCCATTCAGCCTTCTCTCATTTTCTGAGGAGTCTCTTAAATCTCTCCTTTCTGTTCAAGCTTCCAATACGTTTCCCTTTCCATTTATTCACATCTGATGACTGGAATCAGATGAGAACTCCCCATGTTTCTACCGGCCAACCTATCAAAAGTCTATCTTCCGTAGCCATGTACTGCTCTGCCCTTCATTACTATAGCGATCTGCACTGCTCCTTTTAAATATCAACCTGAGCACACTGGATTTCAAATCATGGCACCTGCTATTTAGATCTATGCAAGATCTCCTGCCCTTTTTATTATTGTTTAAGGCGGTTCAGGGCGACTGACTGGGGAGCAGGGCATCAAACAACCTGCCATGCGCAGAGAAACAATGTCTCCTTCCTACTTCAGAAGTTGTTGGGGCGATTCAGGACGACTGGATCGGGGAGGGCATTAAGCAGCCTGTGCATGCGCAGAGAAACAAAGTAACCTGTGCATGCCTAAAGAAGCAACCAATCAGGCGCTGGCAAACAACCCCAGCTAATCCCAGGAGGGCATGGAGTTCTCAAGCTCTCCTTCCCCCACCCCAGGGTTAGAAATACCCAGCCCTGTAGGGGTCACGTGGGAGTTCTCTCGCCTAGCACCATGCTGGACCAGCGAACTTTGCCCAAGAGCCATCCCACAATGAAGTTTCTTTTTGATTTCCATCTGGCCTGTCTGTTCTCCCTAACCATCGTCTGAAAGTTTACCCCAGCCTGATCTTACAATTGTATTTTGAGACAGGGTCTCACTAGGCTACCCAGGCTGGCCTTGAACTTGTGATCCTCCTGTCTCAATCTCCTGAGCGGCTGGTATTACAGGAGTGCACTACTGCACCTGGCCCTTCAAAAGTCTTTCCTATACTCTCTGTCTCCTCTTCCTTTCCTGTTAACCCTCACTGATCGGACTTCATCATCCCATTGTAATTGCTCCTGCCAGGGTCTCATCTGACCCAGTGCCTCAGGAGCATTGGGCACTGCTCACTACTCCCATGTGCTTGACATGTGACTTCAGTGGACTTCAAGGACACTGTTTTTCAGTTTGCGGTCACTTGTTTATTTCTCATTTTTGTGGCCAGATTCTCTTCTTCTGAACCCTCTATTACCCATGGCTTTACACATTATCTTTCCACTCAAAAATAATTGCCATGTTTTTATCTTCAGCCCTGACTTCTCTCCTGAGGTAGTCTGTGAATCTCAAAATATACATGCATGGATATTTTCTTCTGTTTGGATCCCAGAATATCAGTCAACACTGACTTTCCTCTTTTTCTTCACACATCATTAAGTTACATGGGTCACAGATCTGTCCACCTCTCTCCACCATTACAGTTTTATCTTGGCCCAAGCCATCGTCATCTCTCACTCAGATTATAGGCATCACCCACTAACTAGGTCCCTGCTTCTTAGAGTGTCCTGCTTCCTGCAGACAACACACTTCATCTGATGGATGAGTTATTTGAAAATAAAAATGAAGTCATGTTACTTTACAGCTCAAATCCTTCAGTAGTTTTGTAATAAAATCCAAACGACTCACCTTGGCTACAGGGTCTATACCTAAGTTCTTTCTCTCCTCTCCCTCTTCTTTCCACTTTCCTTTTCACCCACTTGGCCCCAACCACAGAGGATGTCTTGATACTCCTCAATATGCAACTTTTATCCAGTTTCAGCTCCTGTACGCTTGCTGCTCCTTCCACAGGGCTGTGCTCCCCAAGGTATTTATATAGGAAACCTCCTGTTTTTGTTACCTCCTTGAACTCCTGAGCTCTAAAATCCCACCAGAACGCCTTTTTCTTATTGTTGTTTTCCTCCCAGCCCTTACCACTATTTACCATCATTTACATTACTCATTTACCAACACTGGATCATATGATCCAACACTGGATCATGACTTCATGAAGGTGAAACTATGCCTATCTTAACACTGTGTACTTAGCACTCAGAACAGTGCCCAACACAAGTGAGTATTTAACAATTATTTGTGAATGAATTAATGAATAAATGGATGAATAAAACAATATTTCTAACATGACATTTGAACACCAAAATTTACAAATGCCAGGAAATAGCCCTCTCCCTAGGTTATCACTTACATGAACCAGAAAACAAACACACTCTCTCTCTCTTGTTTTAACTTATACCTGAATCCAATTTCTTGCAGTTTACAATTGAAGAGCTCTGTCCACAGACAGTGCGCTATTGCTGGTGTTGGCTCCTTTTTTGCCAACTGTTCTTTCAGTGGTGCTAGTTTAAAGTCAGGCTTATGGGAGAATTTATACTGTGAAAATCAGCAAAGAATTAAACAGGCTTTTTTTTTTTTCCTGGAGGGTTTTAAAAATGCTGACTGTCATAAAAATATCACTCCAATTTTATATGAATTATAGATTCCCAGGATGAAGCATGGGATCAGGGAGGCAAATGAAAACTAGTCCAAGGAAGATGTGGCTTGCTGACATCAGGGCAGATAACTGTATTTTGATGGGTATATTTGAAGGCTGAGCCAACAGGACTTGAGGATGCTTTGAGGGAAAGTACTGGGAAGTGGAGAGTGAGTCCTTGGTTGAAGGTACACACTATTGGATGGATGGCGATGACGTGCAGAGAAACAATGGGGTGGAACCAATTCAAGGTGAGAAATAGGATCAGCAAATGCTTTCAGATGGCTGTAAGGAAGGCAGAAGAGCAACTCATTGTGCATTAGGAGAACCAATTCTACCCATGAGTCTTTCATTGATTATTTGAGTTATCCCAGGCATTCTTCCTTATCATGCCAAAGAATCTTAGGTTTTTCATTCTTTATGTGAATAGATTAGTTTGGGTTATTTTAAGGTTTCTCTCAGATCTTGCCTTCCCAGATCTCTAGCAACACCCGCTTCTCCTCAGTCCAACACTCACAAGTTTCTGTTTGCTCATGAAAAGAGAAGTCCTGTTCCCAAAGTCAGAGGTAGGTGTTCTCTTCCTTGCCCCTGCCCCATTTTAACTTAATTATTTTGCCTTTTCCTGTTCTGTCTAGGAAACTTCCCCAGTAAGTTATGCATACTTATTTCCTTGCTTTCCAAGCTGAGTAAGTTAATCTCTTTAAAAAACAGGCTTGGAATAGTTATATTGAAATTGGGTCTCCCAATTGCAGAAGTTCATTAAAAGGAGAGACAGAGGAGGAACCATATGCACTTTTTATCCTAGGTCCCTTTCTACTGGAGGATATTTTTTGGTGGTCAAATTCATCCAAATGAAAAGCATTCCAGAAATGGTATTGATAGCTATTTATAAAGAAGGAGAGCAAAAGTAAACAAAGTGAGAAAGATTAATGCATCCACCTTTAGGAGTAATGGGCTGTCTGTGTGAGAAAGAACCAAGTGCTGCTGATTCTAATAATGCTTCCATTAATCAAAACCTGGAGTCACTGCATAATGAGGCAAAGAAGCTAATGGACATTAGCATACTGCTGTACCTTCTCCTTTGCTGGCATGAGTAGCAAGCTAAGAGTCTTACTATAATTTCTGTCCCAAACTATTACGGCTAGGGAGAAAGAAATAGTGACTGCAACAATTCCCAAGGAGGGATCTGCAGACCATCCCCAGTATTGAAATATGCTCTAAAGAAAATGAAAGAGTTCCTTAGCATATGAAAACCACTCATATTCTGCACTGATGTTGGAGATTTACAAAGCATATTATAAGCTTCAATGTGAAGGTATCTGTATACTTTTATTATATCAAAATTACTCGAATTACTTTGATGAAATAACAGTCTGGAATTTACTTTGAGAGAGGTAGAGCTACTCCGTTTTTATAGGTTCTCTATCACTTCCTTTAATTCTAAGCATAAAATAACTAGAATTGTACAATTCCAGCGGCAGAAGCATGTAAGTATTGTTATTTAGTACAGAACTTGTGCCAAGTTGGTCTCAAAGAATACTAACTTAATTTCAGTTACATTTAGTCTAACATTTACCTGATGGTGAGGTGAAATTTTCATTTCACTTTGGATCAATGTGTGAAGCCATCTTCCCCAACATCTTAACTGTTTCTGATTTCAGGTCTGTCTCTTAAGAACAAACATTTTAGACTTCAAGACTCGACTTCCAGGCTGGGCACAGTGGCACATGCCTATAATCCCTGTGGAGCAGGAGGATCTTGAGTTCAATGCCAGCCTCAGCAACTTAACGAGGCCTTAGGCAACTCAGTGAGACCCTGTCTCTAAACAAAATACAAAACAGGCTGGGGATGTGACTCCATGGTTGAGTGCCCCAGAGTTCAATCCCCGGTACCAAGAAGAAAAAAAAAAAGGACTCAGTTTCCAGAAAATTCGACTCATGTAAAAGTTTGTACATATGTTGAGCATTCAAAGAACATTTGCAACTTGATAAGAGGGCAATCCATGAACATGGCAGTAACAAAAAGGAGTTCACACAAAAGACAAAGAAAGATAAACCAACAGAAGCAGGACGGTATAGCAGGACGGGGGTGGGGTAGACACATACACTTGCGTGTACTTTTGTCCCATGCCAGGATCCATACTGTTTCTTTACGTGCGTTTCCAAGGATTTATACAACAAAGCTGTTTGATGGTACTGTTGTCCTCATTGTGCACCTTAGTGAGGTTTATGACTACAAGTAGCAGACCTGGGAATCTGAACCCAGGGGCTTTTAAATCCTGAGTTCACGTTCTAAATCACAACCATAAAAATCATAAATAACAGCTTGTAAAAAGATTGAGAGTATCCTCAACTACCTCACAGATCCTCTAATTAAAGGTACTTAAAAATGTACTTATTTTTTATAGATACATATTTGTAAGTATTGTTATTTAAAAAAATCAAAAGACCAAATATCCAGGTCCAACATTAAAAGGTGAATCCTATTCCTTCCCTTTTCCTTGACTCTGGAATATATCTCTTTTGTTCATTTTCCAATAGTGATCAGAGAGAATATATATTTTCTACATTATTCTCCAGTACATGAGGACATTAAAGCACAGTGACATGGTACTCAAAGAACATGGCCTTTCCTTTTTGAATTGTTGTTGACATCTATTCCAAAGGGAAAATATTCATCTTTTCCTTCAAATGCTAGCAGTTTGGCAGATTGCCCCAAGATCATGATGAATTCAGCTCTTGGATGCCTGGGGTAAATCATCCTAAAGGGTCTCACGTTCTCCTTCTGAATCATGAGGGTTGAAACTACATTCTGAAATACTTTTCGCACTGAAATTCTGGAGACCTAGGTTAAGCATAATATTATGTAGAAATTTTATTCTTCTGGAAAAGTTTTCCTGCTATTACCAGATAATAAATTCTAAATGAAGATGCAGTCCTTGGCTATTAGAAACTTGTTGATTTATATTTAATTTCATCATTATCAGCGAGCATCCTGTGTGTTTGGTTTTAATATGTAAAAGTTTTGTTTCATGGCCCAGAATAAGGTCTACCTGCAGTGGAAAAGAACTTGTCTTCTACAGCCATTGGGTGGAATATTCCATTTATGCCAGTTACTTCAAGTTGGTTGATGATGTTAAAGTCTTCTATATTTTTTTATTTTTCTTATTCTATTAATTTCTAAGAAAAAACTCTCAAAGATTCCAAACATAATTGTAGCCTATACACTTTTTTTTTTTTTTTTTTGGTACTGGGGGTTGAATGCAGGGGTTCTTTACCATTCTGTGAGTTACATTTCCAGCCTTTTTGATTTTTTATTTTGAGACAAGGTCTCCCTAAGTTACACAGACTGGCCTTAAACTTGCCAACCTCCTGCCTCAGCCTCCTGAGTCACTGGGATTTTTGCATCATGACACCAGGCTGCTCTTTTTGATTTTATTATTGTTTGGTTCATGTGCTTTGATGTTCTGTGTTTAGGTATGTGAACATTTAGAATAGTTGTGACTTCATGGTGAATTGACACCCTTTTTTCATTATGCAATTTTTTTTTCTGATAACACACTTTTCTTAAAGTCTACTTTTTTCCCCTTTTTAATCAACACATAATAACTGTATGTATTTATGGGAGTAAAATGTGATAAATCAGTTTTCAGTGTAATGATGACATCAGGGTTACTAACACTTCTATCTCCATAAACATTTATCATTTCTTTGCATAGGATCTTCTTGTTTTCATGAAATATATCACAGGTTGTGGTAGACTGGGATCACCCTGTGTCCTTCTCTCTAACTATTTTGCTCCCTGTAATCCAGCCTCCCTCAATCCTCCCACCATCCAACTTCTTATCCTTTAGTGCTCATTATTTACTTCCCTCTTTGAGATCAATGTCTTTAGCTTCCATTTATGCGTGAGATCATTCAGTACTTGTTCTTGTCTGCCTGACTTATTGCAGTTAACATAATGTCCTACAGTTTATCAATTTTTTTCCACAAATGACAATATTTCATTCTCTTTCTTAAGCCTGAATCATGTTTCATGTTTCTCTCTGTATGTATTTCACTGTAGATTGCCCACATTTCTTCATTCATCTGCCAGTGCATGCTTTGGTTGTTTCCATATCTTGGCTATGATGAGCAGTGTCAAAATAACCATGTGGTGTAGTTATGTCTTTGACAAGTTGACTTTATTTCCTTTGATATATGCCTACCAATGGGATGCTGGATTCTATAGTTGTTCTAGCTTTAGTTTATTGAGGAAGCTCCAGATTATTTTCCATAATGGTTACACTGATTTATTTCCCAGTAGTGTGTAATTGTTCCCCCCCGCCATTTTCAGGTGTGTGTGTGTGTGTGTGTGTGTGTGTGTCTGTGTGTGTCTGTGTGTGTCTCTGTATGTGTGTGTATAAATAACTGTTCTTCATTCTTACAGGGATGAGGTGATATTTCATTGTTGTTTTGATTTGCATTCCCCTGATGGTGAGTGATGTTGAGCATTTTTTCTTGAACTTAATGGCCATCTGCACATTTTGTTTTAAAAAGCATTCTATTCAGATCATTTGCCCATTTTAAATCAGATTTTTAATGTTGATTTCTTGGTTGGTCTATAAATGTTTATATTGATTTCTTGGTTAGTCTACCTAAAGGTTTTTCAATTTTATTTATCTTTTCAAAAAACCAACTCTTCATTTCATTGATAATTTGAAAAAATTTTAATCTCTATTTTGTTTGTTTCTATTCTAACCTTTATTCTTTCTTTCTTTCTACTAAATTTGGATGTGATTTGTTCTTGCTTTACTAGTCCTTTGAGTTGTATCAGTAAGTTGTTTACTTGAAGTCTTTCGTTATTTTTAATGTAGGTGCTTAATGCTAAAAAACTTCCCTCTAATACTGCTTTATTCTGCATTTCAAAGGTTTGGGTATATTGTTTTTCCATTTTCATTTGTCTCAAGAAATTTCCTAAAGTCTTTTTGATTTCTTTACTGACCCATTGCTCATTTCTTGGCAAGTTGTTTAGCTTCCATGTATTTTTCATATATTTGTATAATTTGTTAAAGTTCCCTGCCTTGATTTCTAGTTTTATTCCATGTGGGGAGAGAAAAATATGATATGATTTTGATTTTTGTGAATTTGTTGAGACTTTGTGCCATCTATCCTGGGAAATGTTCTAAGTGCTGATAAGAAGAATGTGTATCCTGCAGCTCCTGGGTGACATGTCCAATCAATATCTGATAAATGCACTGGGTCCATAGCATAACTTAGTTCTGATGTTTCTTTAGGATTTGTTTTTCTAGATGTCTTGAAATTTAATGGAAGGGGGTTGAAGCTCCCAAAGATGATTGTGTTGATGTCTCTCTCTCCTTCTAAATCTAATAATATTTTACATAATCGGGTGCTCTGGCCTTGGGCACATGTATATTTGCACCTGTCAAATACTCTTGTTGACTTGTTCAGCTAATCACTGTATAATGGCCTACATTGTCTCTTTTTATAGTTCTTTACTTAATGGCAATTTTATCTGATACAAGTGTAGCTACCTCTGCTTGCTTTGGGTTTCAGTTTGGGTGGAATATCTTTTTCCATCCCTATTGTTTCAGTCTGTGTATGCCTTTACTGGTGAAATGAAGTTCTCTGAGGTAGCATATTGTCGAACTTTAAAAAAAAATCCATTTAACTAGTCTGAATCTTTCAGTTGGAGAGTTTTAATGGGTTCCAAGTGGAAAATTCAGGTTAGTCTCCTCATGTCAAAATTTTAACATCAATCACATTTACAAACTTATTTGTCATGTAAGATGGTATATTTTACAGATTTTAGAAGCAAGAGTATGGACATCTTGGGGGACAATTGTGTACTACATCCTATTTCTGATTTCTAGCATTTCTACTTAATTTTCTTATTATTTCTTTCTCTCTGATTAAATTACCTACTATACATTCAAATGTGTGCCATTTCCATTACATTATTTAATATGTGAATTATATTTATATTAAAAGTCCATGACTGATAGTTCCCAGAGCTGAGTTATCTCCGATTCTTGTTCTTTTGTTTACTTTACCTTTTATGGCAGGAACATTTGATATTAATTTTTTTGTATATTTCATGACTTTTTACTGTATGCCAAGCTGTCTTCTGTGACATAGAGGACAGTGAGCTGAATAACATTTACATTGGAAAAGAAATCATTCTCTTCTCATGCAGTCAGGAGTTTTCTAAATTTTGGATTTGTTTTTGCTATGGTTTCCTTCAGCAGTCTATAGGGTTTTTTTGTTTTTTGGTACTGGAGATTGAACCCAGGTGTGCTTTACTACTGACTTACAACCCAGTTCTTTTGGTTTTTTTATTTTGAGACAGGGTTTTGCTTTGTTGCTGAGGCTGGCCTTGAACTTGTTATCCTCTTCTCAGTCTCCTGAGCTGCTGGGATTACAGGCATACACCATTGTACCCATCAGTCTATAGGGGTTTTTTTATTCCTCTAATAATGGTTTGGGCTTAGGGTGAGGCTAGGGTTGTTAGAGGTTTTGCTCTGCTTTTGTGTTTTTTTTTTTTCAAAAAAAATATTTTTGTTCCACTGTATGACTTCAGCCCTCTCCACACACCAGTGCCACAGAAGGGGACTTCATGCTCCTGTTCCACCCCAGTGGTAGATTCTGCTGACTTAGTTGGTTGTTGCCAGGTTGTTGTTAGGTTGAGGGTGTCTTCCTACTCCCTTAGCTTTGGGGAATAGGGCTTTTATAATAATCCTGTCCTTCTCCATGAGCAGTAGCCAAATTCTCCCTCATATTTGTAGTATGGAACAGTTACATTCCTCGTATCAGAGATGTGAGACCTATAATAGAATTATTATGAGGTCATGCATTCAGACTCTTTGGGGATCTTTCTTCATGAGCAGAATGCTATTTTCTATTTATCCCACACTAATATTGGCTTTTCACTTTGTGCCTTTGGGAGTTATAGAATTGACTGTCATTCTTAGATGATTAACACTTTCCAATGGAGGGGCACTTTGGAGGTCAGGGCTAACCATTTTATCATACTTGCAGTGCCCAGCAGGGTTTTCTTTGGTCACTTAACTTGCCCTTAATCTTCTTATTGAGCACCTTCTGAAAATTCAGAGAAAAGACCTTGCAAATGTGCCCAACTCCCTTTTTGTCTATGGCTTCATTGTTTAATGTCATCACATAAGTCCACTTTTGAATTTTAGCAATTTGTTACAAAATTCATTGATGACATTTTTCCTAGTTTTATGGTGGTCCTCTGTTTTTCTTGTACTCTGTCATAGGTAAGGCATAAGACACACAAGTCAGTGTGTCTGGTTTAGTCAGCTTTATTGACACTGCAAACAAAAGACCATTTTAGAAGAACCATTTTAGAAAAGGTTCTTTAACAAGAACCATTTTAGAAAAGGAAATGTTTATTTGGGGTTCACAGTTTCAGAGGTCTTAGTCCATAAATGGCCAACTCCATTGCTGTGGACTAGAGGTTAGGCAGAACATCAGGGCAGAAGAACATGATGGAGGAAAGCAGCTCAGGCCAAGACAATCAGGAGGCAGAGAGAGCTCCACTCACCAGGGACAAAATATAAACCCCAAAGGCACACCTGCAGTGACCCACCTCCTCCAGCCACACCTTCCTGCCTGCAGTTACCACCCAATTGATCCATATCAGTCATGCACTGATTAGGTTAAGGCTCTCATAACACAATCAATTCACCTCTAAATTTTCTTACATTTGTCTTACACATGAGCTTTGGGAAAACACCTCAGATCTGAATCATAACAGTGTCCTACTTTGGGTGAGTGAGGCCCTACTCCATGAATTTCAGGCTACCTGGTTTCTCTCCAACTCACCTCTTTGGTATATAACAATAAAAAAAGTTGTGATTTTTCTAGTTTACTCATCTTTTTTTTCCCTCTGTTGTTTGTATGGGAGTGACCTTTCCCCCCCAGATTTCTGCAATCTAAGTAGAAGCAGAACTACCTAGAAAAGTGTTTACTCATGAAAGTATTGAGATTTTCCTTTCCAAAAGGAAGAAAAGATTTGGTGAGCCTTGTAATCTCATTCTTTTCTATTAGCATTTCTCCAGCATAATAGTAAAAATGATGTCATGATGCTGTTGAAGATGCTGTCGATGACTATGACAGCTACCTTTCATTATATGCTTGCTAATGTTCCGGGCAGTAAGCTCAGTACTTTATATGAATGATTTATATTTTAAGAATTTCAAGGTAGGACACTGGTACCATTAGTATAATCTCCACTCTCCACATGAACAAATATTTACAAAACTTTTCCAAGACATGGAAGAGTAAGAATGGAAGATATGGCATTTAAGCCAGGGAACCTTGATGTGGAAGCCCACTTTCCAACTTAACCTCTGTACTGCACCATCCCTTCCTGCATTTATTTGTATCTAAATATTTTCTTGCTCCTGTATCTTCTCTTCATTGCTTATATTTTTTGTTTCTACAAGTTTCACTTCCTTACTAGACCCCTGGATTGAGGACTAAATGTGGAATTATATCTAATTATGACTAATTCATCACTGTGTCCCCCAAGTTCTTAGTTGGGGGTCTTGAACCCGGGCAGGTTTTTCACATAAATTTTCTAGACAATCACCTCTAATTTACATGGATTTGGGAAAGGGATATTTAATTTTTCCTATTTGACTTAGGAGAATAGGGAAAAAAAAAACCTATCTGAAAATGTCCTAAGTAGCCTAGAGTCCTAAATATTCCTTTCTAGACATATTCAGCTGTTGAGGTTGAGTTTAAGGGATCCATAGAGTACCCACAGAATTTGGTTAGCTCTTTCGTTCTAATTCTTCCCATATTTCCTATCCAAATTAAAGGCATCATCAGCTACATTGTCATCAAGACAAACACTCCCTGATATAATCTTTGTTTTCAATATTCCTACTCTCCACTCACCACTTCTGATCTAGAACCAAAGCCCTGTAAATACTAGTTCCTTTATAATCTTCAAGTTATTTTCTTCATATCTTCTTCTACCACTCTAGTCCAGGCCACTTTCATAGTGTTTGAATATGTTCAATATCTTCCCAACTGGCTTTACTACTTGAAGAGTTTGCCCTCACAAATGCTTCTCACATGTCAGAGCTAGAGGGATCTTTCTAATATGCTAAACTGATCCTATTACTTACCTACTTAAAACCCTTGAGGAGCTCCCCACTGCCTCAAGGAGAGGGATAAATGCCATATGGAAGGTTCTAGTTACTACTGCTGAACAAACCCACTCCAGGTTAGGATTTTAGGTAGGGTACAGTGGGGACATCTTCTCTCTGCTCTATAATGACTAGGGTCTCCCTAGGGAAGAAGTAGTAGCTGGGATCACCCAAGTGTCTGAGGGTTATTTCAGCTGGAGCAGAATTCTCTCACATATCCAATAGCTGGTGTTGGCAAATGTCTGGACATCATTCAGTGATTGGTCATATACCAACATGTACCCTCTTTTTTTCTGCCTTTTTGCAAGGGCTAATTTAAAGTCACCTTAGTACAAGGTGACTGAGTTCAAAAGCAAATGTCTTTAGAGGATAAGATGTAAGTACATGGCATTTTGAAAATCTAGATTAAGAAATCAAAATGTCCACCCAAGTTCAAGGGGAGAAGGCATAGACCCCACTATTTGATGGAAAAACCCTGGGAAGATCACATTTCAGACAAGCATGCAGGATGGGAAATACTGTTGTGATCATCTTTCTAAAATACCATCTGCCACAATTTGCTTAAGGTCTTTCATGTTTATACCTCTATGACCTCTCCCGATATCACTGACATCTGTCTTGAACCCTGTTCACCCATGGCATTCCCTAGGCTAGTCTGAGCTGATTCATTGCAGATGATTAAAAATATTTGTTGAAGGCATACTGGATTTTATAGGCAATCAATGGAGATTTGTTTGGAGAATTCACAGGGCTAGGCAGAGCTCTTGAAGATGGCACCATGCTGGACCAGTGCTATTTGAACAGTGATTAACAGCTCTCTTCAGAGTTCAGCCATGAATCTATTGTTTTAGCATCCCAAGGCTTCTTGCAGGCTGATTCTCTCCACCTATCACTCAAATCAACATTCACTGCTCAAAGCAAAGAAGATAAATTGTTCATATAAGAACTTGCCAAGTAAAAAATCTTCCTTAAAATTGCTGCCAGAAACTCCACTAGGGATTGAAAAGAAGAAATTATGTGGAGTTTCCTTCCTCAAATGGGGTAGCAGGACCGTGTGAGCTTTTCTGTCTTCCTATAAACATTGCTATGGTAACGGACAGCTAATTAGCTGTTTATCACACACTCAGAGGCATCCTCTGAGTTTCAAGCTGGAGTCCTCTTGTTGTAATAACCTGGTAGAATAGGAAAGGAAATAAATTTTGCAGTCTTAGTCTTAAAATTGTATTTTTGGGGAAAGTCTTTCCATTGAGAATCTTTTGGGAAAACAAAATATTTATGGTATAGATAAGCATTACTAAATCAACCATATTTTCAACTGTCCCCTAAACATTCTCCCTTTCACTCCTCCACTAAAAATAAAATGTGAATTTAAGGATCCATCTTAAAGGTACATATATCATAGCAGCAGCACTAAAGAAATCACCTGTTGAAGAGAAACAAAGAAACAAAGTTTCCTTTCAGCTGGAGGCTATAATGACTAATTATTTTCTTCCTATTTTGTATCATACTCCATAATACTAATCTGAAAAGGGAATAGACAATGAAGATAATAAACAAACAAGTGCCTAGTTTGGTCCTAATCTGCATTATTTCGTGACAAAACTACTAAAGCCCATTGTACATTTTATTCACATAATTTATCACCACATTTGTATATAATAACCTTTCACCCATTTGTAATTAAATCCTATTTATGCATAATCAAAAGAGGCAGAAGAAAAACAAGTTCATAATATGATCTGCAATAGGAATTACGAAGAGCCTAATTAATACTTTTAGGGAGGAATGAACTCTTTCTTGATGCACACTTTATAATTATGCTATTTAAATTTCTTGACATACAACTTTGTTTTGAAAAATTAAAAAAATAAACATTTTTTAAAAGTCTGAAAAATTACCATAGAGTTTATTTTGTTTTGCTTAAAGTAACATGCCAGCAGATGTTTCTATTGCATGTAGACAGAACCTAAGCTAGCCTAATATTTATTAAAGGATAACACACATCCTAGATCAAAAAAGTTTAAAGAGCATATTTCAGCAATGGCGCTAATGTGTTTCTCAGCAAGGAGCTTGTACTCCTTGATCGCCTCTCTCCGGGATGCCAAGCCTCATGTCATCCGTTAGCAGGGAGTCAGGTTGAAGAAGCTGAATCGAGTCATCAAGACAGGAAACCGACTCTGTAAACTCTTAAAAGGAATCATGATAGGAAATCTGAATGTGTAATGTGCCTCTCAATAAATTCTAACATCCTGGGTTATTACAGTTTATCCAAAGGTATATTTAATAGAAAACAGGCAGGAGGTACGACTTCGGCCTCCTGAAGGTGACGTGTAGGAGCTATCTTGGTGGTAGCAAGGGCCAACCCCTATCCTTTCCACAGCCTAGTTTTCCTAGTCCCAGCCATTGACTCCCATGATGAGATACATGTTTGGGCTTTTTAGATCCCGTACCTTTGGGAAGGGGAAAAAGGGCACCTGCAACAATTTCAGTGGCTTATGTTTTGGCAGAAAGAGGACACACACACACACACACACACACCCCCACACACCCCTAGTAAGCTGCTGAGGTTAAGTTCTGATTTAATTAAAGCATGAAACAACTCTCATTGGGAAGACTGAACACAGCACAACTCGGTATTCTTCTTTTCATCTCTGCTATGGTCTAGATTGTGCCCCCTTGGAATTCATATGTTGAAGCTTCAATCCCTCAAGGTGAATGTATTTGGAAATAGGGTCCTATAAAGACGTAATTAATGTTAAGTGAGGTCATGAGATCAGGGCCCTCATGATGGGAGTGAAAGATTTATAGGAAGAGAACCCAGAGAACTTGCTCTGTCTTTCTCTCTACAAAGTGAGGACATGGGAAGAAGGTAGTCATCTGAAGCCAACCTGCAACCCCTCATCCCAAATTAAGCCAGTGAGCACCTTGATCTCGGTCTTCCAGCCTCCAGGACTGTGAGAAATAAAGGTCTGCTCTGTATGAGCCAGTAGTAGTGTATGGTATTTTCTGACCAAGCCAGCTCCATAGTCCGAATGGTGTCATAACTGACAATGACATTGTCCATGCATAAAGGACAAGCTGGATCTGAAAGGTCTGGTCTTGCCAGATCCCTGCCATCTTATACTCAGGGTTCCATTAATTAGTAGTTCTGTTGTGGGGAACCTTCACAAACTTAGAGCACATTTTTTTTCCCTAGCATCCACAATGACATCCTTCATTGCTATGGGCCTGGGTCAAATGGGGAGAGAAAAGCACAGTCAGTACCCAGAATACCTAAGAAATCTCTTTGCCTCCAGCTTTCTTAGTTCCAGGGAAAACCATTTTATTATACTGCCATTCCCTCAGGGAAAGTTCACCACTTTCCAAAGTGGTAGCTAAAAAAATATCATTTCTTATCCTTCTTATTATTCTCACAACACTAGAAGTTATTAATCTCATTTTTCCAGACAAGCCATCTGAGGAGCTCAGCCATTCACCCAAAATCACAGGTCTGGATTCCAGATTTGAGTCCAGGTCTGGCTGGATTCAAAGCCCAAAACAATGATTCTGACACAGTGAATTTATGCCAACTGTTCCACAGAATGGTTAAAAAGCTCACAGAAAGTGAAATCAACCTGGTAAATAGTTTCAGAGGCATGTTGAGGATGTAGCTCAGAGGTAGAGCACTTGCATGTGCAAGGCCCAGGGGATTCAATCCTCAGTATAACCAAAATAATAATAAAAATGGTAGTAGTAACTATTATCATCATCATTATTATTATTATTATTATTATTATTATTATTATTATTATCCCAGATGCATGAATTAGCTATGGGCATCCTAAAATGCTCCTCTTAGGTGATATATTTGAATCTTAACAAGTCCTAGTTAGTTACATGGGAATATTTTCGAGTTGGGACTTTTATAATTAGATGCATAAGAAATCTCTTCTATAAGAGAAAAGTGTAAAAGGGTAACGGTCGGATTTATGGTTTATTCAAAGCAAGGAAAGGGTCCAGAAGACAGAATTGCATTTTCAAAAGCCAGTGCATTAAAATGAAAAACACTGGGTGTGGGTTAAGACCTTAGGATTATAAGTGTGCTTTTATTTTCATTTTTTGCATGGCTTCTTTAATGTTATTAAATTGCCTTCATGACAAAAACATTTTCAAAATATGCTTATTGAAAATTTAAACTACTGAGTTCTAAATGTTTATTGCATTACTAGCTCATTTCATCCTGATAGTAATCTTGTGATTTAATTACAATCATTACTTTCACTTTACAGATGAGGAAACTAAGACCCCATGAGGTTTAATACTGGGCAGGGGAAGAGCCAGGATTTAAAGCCAGACATTCTTTCTCCAGAGCCTGCACACTCAACTTCTACAATAGACTCCTTTTTAGAATTTTCAAATATTTTTAGTTATAGATGGACACAATACTTTCATATTTAATTTTTATGTGGTGCTGAGGGTGGAACCCAGTGCCTCACACATGCTAGGCAAGTGTTTTACCACTGAGCTATAACCCCAGCTCTAGGTTGCTTATTTGAATGAATGAATCTAGCAAAATATAGAGGTCCAGCATGGAACATTAGGTGTCTAAGACAGAAGGGAGGAATAAGGAGGTGGGACAAGGCAGCTGCGGAGCCAGATCAAAATCCTGGACACTTGAGGAAAAATCAGGGCTGGTCCAGAAGAGGTGGCAGAAAGAGCATTGCCCTATGATGGTCCCCTTTCCAAAGTTAACATATCATGCTAAATTAACTTCTAGTCCTAAAATAATCGAGTAGCTTTACATCCTTAAATTCTGAACCACAATAATCATATTTCATGCTTTATTTCACTCAGAGTCTTCCATCACAAATTACAAGGTAAATGTCTTTAATGGGTATGCTTTAGCCTCATAATTAGCAACAAAGCAAATTATTTTTTAGGTAATCCTATTCAGAAAGGGCAACGGCTTTAGTACTATAGTGGTTTGAAAATAACAGAAACAAAATTTGTTGTCTAGAAGCCAGTGAACTAAATACTCAGGTCAAGAAAAATAAGATATTTCATATTAACCCATCATACTTAAAAAAAATAGTGTTATTAGGTCTACTCAATGTAGAATAACCGCATGTCAACCTGGAAGAGTAAATATCCACTCGTTATCATGTTTTATAATGGTTTCACCCAGGGCAACAATTTTACTTTATCTGAGAAGAGCTTTTTGGTAATATTAGCTGAATCACCATTTGGAATGATTACAAAGGAAAAGAAAGCAAGTTTTTTGCATCCATACATCTGATCATTTATTTATCCTTCTATTGTGTCCAGGCATCCATTCATCCACCCACCCAACTATCCTTCCATCCATCATCCTAGTGGTCTAATGAGTGTTTGTTGTGCACCCAGATTGAGCACAGATCACACAAGGACTGCTCATTTGCTGCTGTATATTTTGTTTAGGTGCTTTCTTTACATTTGTTTTTGTTTGTTTTTTTTTTGTACATTATGTTTTTTTCCCCCTGTGTGATCTGTGAACCACCTATTTTAGAATCTCCCAGGGGTCTTGTTAATTGCTGGCAGGAATCTTCAACTTTTAAAGTTGCAAAAATAAAAATTATCTAATAGAGATTAAAATATTTACCTGAACCAACTCTTCTTTGTATGAATTCTTCTGAAAAAGGTTAAGAGAAAACACTATTGTCATTATTCAAAGGCATTTATTAGTCTGTAAATACAAAGAGGTAATAATCTAGAGGACATGTGGAAGGATGCTGAAGGACTTGAAAGGACATTTTCCAGAGCTGAGTGTCCTTAGGTTGGACTCCAGAGGTAAGAGCCTAGATTGAAAGGAGGTAAAATCAGAGTTCCCTGAGATCTCCTAAAATTCTCAGACAACCCTGGCTCTCAGTTCATTCATATCTGATAACCATCTTTAATGGTCTCTGACCCTTACCATACATTGTTAATCCTATATCCCCAGCTCTCTTTGAATTTGGGATCAGAATCCCAGATTACTAGTAGGACCACCAGCCAGGCACCTAACCTCTCTGATCTTTATATTCCTAATCTGTAAAATGGGTAATCTGTAAAATGGGAAGGATGATACTA
This sequence comes from Glaucomys volans, assembly GCA_020662805.1. Lineage (NCBI taxonomy): Eukaryota > Metazoa > Chordata > Mammalia > Rodentia > Sciuridae > Glaucomys > Glaucomys volans. The sequence goes on from JAJEJO010000513.1 coordinate 870,087, forward strand.
ACTCCAAACTACCTTTAACAAATTCTGACCATCACATTCTTTTTGATTCTGTGGCTCTGCTTACCAATGAATTATGCTATGAATGGATCTCAGCCACTTCCAGCTCCCTAGATGTGTGGGGCCTCTTCCTTCCTTCCTACTATTGTAATCTCCTGCCTCTAGTCATCTACTTCAAATAAACCAAACTCCTATACAATTGCTAGGATATGAAGAGTTATTTATCCATATGCCTGTATGTTATGATGTCACAATCGACTTGTGCCCAAAAAGTTAAATTTTGAATAATTCAAACAGGATTTTCTTCCATATATATGCATAAGACAATGAGGTAGCAACCAATGTAGAATTGGTTGTAATTGGTTGCAGTTGTCAATGTGAATGGCATTACAAAACAATGAATTGGAACTTACCCTAAATGTAAATAGTAAATTCCAGAAATGCTTCTTATATAAATTTCACCACCAAATACCATTTAGTTCTTCAATCACTTTTCATTCCTTATACATGTACTTATTTAATTATTGACTGATTTTATAAGTATTATTCAGTGTGCTAAAGGTTGGGGTTTCTTCAATAAACTAAAGAGGACATCTGCTCCCAAGCTTATATCTAGTAAAGAGATAGAAACATGATGTTTTATATATGTGGACAGAAAGACAAAATAGGTCCTTGGGAACACAGTTCAGTGATATTTGAATGAATCAGTTTTACCTATAAGTAGAAATTAAACTTAAGTCATTATGTAGATCTGTGGGGGCTAGAATAAGGATCAAACTGGGAAAAAAGAATTGAAAAAGATAAAGACTAGTTTATATTTTCATGGAGTCAAGGGAATAATTTTAGGACTCTGTCTCTGTTCTCTGGATTTACAATGATTATCTTTTCTGGAGTTAGCATAGCAGTGTTGATGATCATATCCAAAAATCTTCCCACTGAGATACGTCAACTAAAGTGAAGCTGTTTGAGATATGTGTGCATACATGGGGAGGAGCAGTTCATACCCCACTGTTGAATTTCCTGTTCTGAAACTAAGAGTATGAAGTTTAGGGGAAGTGAATGAGATGACACAACAACCATGAACAGGTCCTGCCTCCAGATAGGGGCTGGTCCCCAAAAGCATGGCGAAACACAAACTGAAAAATGTCACCTTCCAAATCAGCAAGTTGTCATGACAAGAAGAGACAAGTACCTGATCTAAATCAGCAAGAGAGCCAGGTGAGAGCTCAGGTGCTTTGACTGAGTGTGGTGTTCCTTCTACCACATCTCACTGTCATTGCCTGCAGCTTGATACTGTTGTCTGAGAGGCCACTCCTTCTTGCATCTCTCTAGAAACTGCTAGCAAATAATTCATTCTTCACTGACAATGTAACATGCAAGTGAGAGATCATACAAGATGCACATGACCTCAGTAGTTACCATATCACTTTGCCCTTCCATTGTGAGCGGACTCTGCCTGGAGGAAGGCATGCTAAGGCAGGGCAGCAGCTCATATTAGGGGCTCTATTTAAAGAGTTTGTGCCATGGTCCTGGCATCTGCTATCCCGGTGGTTATTAGTGTCCAAGTCATAAGCATCAGTCACACACCTAAGATTAATGTATTACACTTACACTTCATGTGCTAAACAATTCAAACAGCACAACAGTATATGTGAATGTTCTTAGTTAAGAGAATATGCAGGAATTTAATTTGGCAAAATACCCTCCTCTCCCCATCGCCCCAGAAAAAGTGCATAAGGAGTGAGAAAGAAGAGGAAGAGACAGAAAGAAAAAAAGTAAGTTTAATTTTGGCAATTTTATCTGTTCGTGCCCAGATGTCTTTGCCATTTGGCAGGAACAAGGACTAATTCCAACCATTACGATTTACTCATCAGGTAAAACTTTGGGCAAATTGCATGTTATATGGCATGAAGAAGAAACATTAGCATTGGGCATAGACTTCATGCCAGATCCTCTGAAGAGCTCCTACCCACTTTGCTCCATTTTCTCCCTTCCAACAGTAAGCAAGCCAACTATAGCAGTTTCTAGAATGACAAACCAGGAAAGTTTCCTCTGATAGTACCAGCTTTTATTTATGCTTAGGTTTATCAATTCTAAACATGTCCACATACATAATCTTAGTGAATTCAATTATTCTGCAGATGAGGAACTAATAGGAAGAGCAGTGTCTTTCTGACAAACCCATTTTCCTTTGGTGGATCCCTGTCCTCGGTGTGGTGGTGATGTCATTTCAGGTGCTCATGAGATGCTGTTCTGCTCTCCATCCTGTCAGCACATGGTGTTGAGTGTGTTGCCAGACTGACTTCTATTACGATCACATTCCCTTGGTTCCTTGAGTGTTGATGCAAGGACCAAGGATTGATTGATAGGTCCTTCCTTTGGATGGTGAGTAGTGAGACAAAATACTTGGGGCAATCACTGGCATATTTGCTATCACATGGAGTCAATATGAGAAGAACATCTAATTACGTTGTTATATTGTGTATTGTGTGCATGTAGGAATATGAAGCAGCAAATCCCACCAACATGTACAACTCTAATGCACCAATAAAAATGTAAAAAAAATAAAATAAAAGGAATTGAATTTGAATTAGGTTAAAAAAGGAGTGTTGAGAGATAGAAAGCACAGAGAAGTTGCTATGATTGAGAAACCTCAGGATTCTGTAATGCCTGGGACATTCACCTCCCTTGAGTTTCAATTATGTAAGTCAACAATTTTCTTTTTTTTTTCTTTTTTTCTTTTTTCTTGAGATACTTTGATTTGGGTGTCTATAGCTTACAAACAAATAAGCCATGATTCATATGCCCACAGAACAAGATCCAGAACCTGATTCTGGTGTTTTCTGGTGTCTAGTTCTGGGCCTTTTCTCCTAAACCACAAGGAAACCTGGTACTTGAGAAATCATCCTGAGAAAGCTACCTCAGAACAGGGAGCAGAATTAAAAATATTCTGCTGCTAAAGAAAACTGTGTGGAATTGATCGTTCAGTTTGGAAAGGACAAAATGGAAAGAGAACTAAGAAATGAGCACAATAAAAACAAGTATCCTTCTTTCTTAATTTTGCCAGTACTTATCCCTAAAAATTATACTCAACTGCCACCCACCACTGACTCCAAGGCAACGATCCTTGTCAAGGAATTTATAGCTTCATTACTTAGGCATGGTAACTAAAACGGGGATGCTTTCACCTTTCTTTCCATCTTTATCACTGTTTTCTACAACCCAGGACTTTTGACCTGCTTAGAATATGTTAATTTACAGAATGTAGTCATTTCCCTTATCAGCCCCTCCAGGCAGTTGGCAAGAAGTATTTTCAGCTACAGACCTTGCAATCAGCTACTCAGACCTGCTGGCTTCCTGTGCCCTGACAGATAGAGCTAATTAGCACTCAGAAGCTTTTATGTATTATCTCTGACTCCAGAACATTCCTATAAATGAGGGGCAGGTTTGTCTCCATCCCTAAGGGACAAGAAGAAAACCTCAGAGATTTGGAGGTTAAATAACTCCCTAAAAATTTCCTCCCTCTGTCTCAATTTCGCTTTTCCTTGAGTGGTCTGATCATGTCCTGTGTTTTCTGAGCCACCTTAGGAGATGACCTTCCCCCCATTTTTGTGATGTTTTCTTTGTCATGTAGACTCATATACATCTTTCCTAATATACCGGCAGTGTACATGCGGCAATAAGTGGTGGCACAGACTTCCCCGCTCTGTTCATCCATCCATCTGCCCATCCATCTACCCATCCATTCATCCACCAGTCACCCTGCATTTAGTGAATGCCTACATGTGTCAATGTGGAAAAGAACCGAGTGATACATTAGGAGGGTGATACAAGTGGTAAATGAGAAAACAAATTAGCAAGATATTTGTGGGTCATGATTTTATCTATGGAGCTAATAAAATCAAATAATGTCACCCAGAGTGAGGAGAGAATTGAGTTTAGTAAAGGTCTCTCTGTGGAGCTGACATGAGTTTAGATGAGAAGAATCAACCAAGCAGACACAGGGATGGATGTCTTGCAGGAAGGGAAGGTTTTAGGCACAATGGTCTTTGGAAATGGACTCCACACATTAGAGAAACACAATAAAGACTGGTGTGGCCGGAGCATAATGAGTGAGAGGGAGAGACACTTAAGAAGTCAAAGAGTCCCTCCTTTGAAATTTCCACTGACTACAATGGAAGGTCATTGGGAGATTTACACCCTCAAGTGATTTAGGGTTTCAAAAAATCACTCTGGGCACTAAGTAAGAATGGACTGTGGGGCAGGAGGCCAAGCTGGAGCAGCAGCTTCAGTCTCATCCCTGTGATGCTCATCTGCCTGACACACCACCCCCTAGGCTGAGGAGGCCTTGCTCATACTTGAATGTCATTAGTAAAGAGCCAGGTGGGACTTGGCCCATATTACTTAAAATGAAGTGACGGGGCTGAGATTTGAACTTACATAGACGCAACTCCAAAGCCTTTGGGTTTACTGCTTGATTATTGCACTAAGCTATATACGGACATGGACTTTGATAGATTATTTTTTTTCTAATGAGGTTTTGCTGCTTTCTAAGGAGTTCTAATGCCCCATGATATGTGAGTTTTGATTTTGTGGAAGCACCCACTTTTGTGCTCTGGGAAGGTGGTGCAGGGCAGGGAGGCCCTTCACTGAGGCATGGCTCCTCAGTCAAGGATGCTCAGTGATTCCTGGGAAATGCCTCTCTCGAGGCCAAGCACAGGAAACACTCCTCCAGGGAACTGTGATTCAGAATCGACTCTTCCCCTGATACCTAAAATCAGGAATGTGAAGGAAATCCTTCATTTAAAATATCATACTACTTTTTAAAGGAAATTTATATGCAGTTCTTCAGACCTCCTAGCTCCCTAACTACCTCATTTGCTCAAGGATTTGTTATTTATGGAGGAGGAGATTACAGGGATGCTTCAAGCATATGGGAGAAGTAGACTCTAGTATCAAAAGGACAGGGAAGTTGCCCAGAAATAATAATTTTATCAAATGCTCTCCACTTGCCTCTCTGTTTCATTTATTACAAAAAAAAAAAAACCATTTTATTAAGCATGTTCTATGTTACTGGCAGTGCTGCGGGTACTGGGAACACACCAATGAACCGTACAAACAGAAGTCCTGAGTGATGGTTACTTTTGGTTGTCAACTTGACTGGATTGACAGATGCCTAGAAAGTTGGTAAAGCATACTTCCATGAAGGTGTGTTAAGAGGAAATTGTCCTGTGGGCCAGCAGATTGGGGAAGACCTGGCCTGAATGTGAGTGCATTGTGCACAAAGCTGGGGTTGTAGATAAAAAGAAAAAGCAGAAGTGGGGTGCTGGCTCTCCTGCTCATGTCAGACCCTTTCCAAGCTGGTGTCGGGGGCTGCCGTTCATGGATCTGACTGCAGGTTCTCCAGACTCTGAACGCAGACTTGCACCAGGGGCTCTCCAGCTCTTTCAGCCCTTCAGCTCAGACTGAGGCTGCATCATTGGCTTCTTTCTCTCTTTCCAAGGCTTCTAGCTTCTTGGACTGAGAAAATTCTGGTTTTTGTGCTCTTAGCTGGCAAACACCACTGTGGAACTATCAAGCCTCTGAGCCAATCCAATAAATCGTCTGTTAAAATTGCATATATTCAATTGGTTGTGCTTTTCTGGAGAACCCTGAGTGATACACCCTGCCTCCTATTCACAATAAGCAAGTTGTGTAATCACCCTGAATATCCATTAACAGATGAATCCATAAAATTGTAGTATATCTATACAATGGTATACTACGCAGCCTTAAAAAGGAAAGAAATTCTACCTCATATTACAATATGAATTAACCTTGAGAACATTATTCTAAGTGAAAAAAAATTATCACAAAAGGACCAATAATTTATGATTGCACTTATATGACATATCTAAAGTAGTCAAATTCATAGAAATATAAAGCATAACAGTGGTTTCCAAAGGCTAGCAATGGCAGTAAAAAGAGAAGCTGTTGTTTAGCAGTTAGAAAGTATCAGATCTACAAGATGCAAAAATTTTGGGAAATCAGTTTTACAACAACATTCATATATTTAATGCTACTTTGCTGTGCACTTAAAAAGAGTTAAGATGATAAGTTTTATGATGTGCATTTTCACCACAATAAAAAAATGCCTTGCCTTATTTAATTTAAATTTATTATAGTGCAGTGGAACTGAACAAGTAAGCATGATAATAAAAATTATAACAAAATGTGTTAGATGACAAGCTCTATGGAAAAAGTAAACGGATATGTAAGGAAGGATTTAAGGGCCAATTGCAGAGAAAACCTCAGTATTTAATTAATAGCATACAAAGCCTTATTAAAAGGGATATTTGCCATAAAGAAGAATAATATTATGGCATTTGCAGATAAATGGATGGAATTGGAGAATATCATGCTAAGTGAAATAAATCAATCCCCTCCAAAACCAAAGGCTGAATGTTTTCCCTGATAAGTGGATGATGATATATAATCGGGTTGGGGGGGTGGGGGGTGAGAGAAGAAAGGAGGAACTTTAGATGAGGATGAGGGAAATAGGGGAGGGGAAGTTTAGATGATGAAGAGGGAAATGGGGGTATAAAAATTGGTGGAATGAGACAGACATCATTACCTATGTACATGTATGATTACATGAATGGTATGAATCTACATCATACACAACCATAGAAATGAAAAGATGTACCCCATTTGTGTACAATGAATCAAAATGCAGTCTGTAAAAATTAAAAAAAAATAAAATGGATATTTGAGCAAAGAGTTATACAGGTAAGAAGGGGTAGGGCAAACACCTCAGGCAAAGGGCACGTGTGGGGTAGAGCTCATGGTGGGAACGTACGTGCTGTGTTGGAGGAACATCAGCAAAGCCTGTAGATTTGCCTTTGCAACTTGCTCATGATGGTTGGGAGACATTCAGCCAGGAGTGGTTCCAGCTCTGTGATCTTGTGGGAAAGGAGGTTAGAGCCTGACTCTAAGGTCTATCCTTCACTGTTCTACTGTCCTTTCCTATTCCTAATGTTCCCACTCTCATGCTAGCAACTGAGAAAGTGATGAGTGAGACAGACACGTCCTTACTGCTGGTAGGGAGAGAAGGGATCACAGCGACAGCAATCACCGTGGTCACTGTTTGACAGGGGTGTCTAAAAGGAAGAGCTTCACCTGAAAAGTCAGAGAAGGCCTCACTGAGGGTAGGAAGGAGATTCTAGTCAAGATTGCAAGGAGTATAACTCAGCCAGAAAAGGAAGCAGGGCATGAGTGTTCTGGGCAGTGGGGGAGTGACCTGACATCCTGGAGGCCAACCGTAGAGCACAGGAGAACAGGAAGCAAGTGTCATGGGACTGGAGCAGGAGAAGCGCCTCCAGTGAGCGTGTGAGTGAAAGGAGATTCAGGGAACTATCACCAGGGCCTTGAAAGCCATTTTAAAGACTTTTTAAATTAAGAAGTTGTGAAGTGTTTTAAAAGTGAAGATTGATGAAACCCAATTCTCTCTCTCTCTTTTCTGTTATTTTTCAGTAAGGATTGATCTTACCCATACATCATTTTTAACTTTTTCCATATTTTCACCATTGACTCTTGCATGACCTTCTTTTATGGATTATTTAGTCAATTTCAATCACTGGGAACTCCTCTACTCAGCACAACGACACTGTGACAATGACCTGCATTGATCTCTGTGGTTTTCCTCAACCAGCCTGTCTCTCTCCCCTGACCTTCCCAACTCAGGGTAACCGTTGCTCTAAATTCCAAGTTCATCCTTTTCTTGTTTCCTTTTGTTTAAAGTTTTACAACTAAATGTATTATTTAATTTTTTTAAAGTTATGGTTAAAAACGTGAATTTTGTCATTTAATCATTTTAAGTGCACAGAAGTGTTGAGTATATTCACACAGCGGTGCAGCAGCTCTCTGCAAATTTGTCACCTTGCAAAACTGAAATCTTTGGCCTCTCTGTACTACTCCCCTGTCCCTGGCAGCCATCTTTCTGCCTTGCTTTTGTGTGATTGATGATTTTAGATACCTCATATTATCCCAGTGTTTGTCCTTTGGTGACTCGCTCATGTCACCTGATGTAATGTGCTCAATTTTTATCCATGTTGTAGCATGTGACCCAACTTCTTCTTCACTAAGGCTAATATTTTTATTGTATGAAAATACCATGTCACTCCCTGGATTCTCAAAAGGAATATTTTACTCCCTCAGGGGAACTCTGTTACTCCTGATGAAGTTCCCAGGGAGATGACATAGTTCACAGGAGAGCTGTAATATTCAAGCTCTGCTAGGACTGGTCCTTGAATGTGGAGCAGCTAACCAGAGTCCCTAAGCATGATGCCTGATGCCTGGGAGTTATCATCTCTGGTGACTGTCCTGGTGCATGGAAATTCACGTGTGTCCCACTGAGTTTAGAGCATCACATCCTTCGACATCTGCAGCGATCTAAAGGCTAGCTGTGGTGGAAAGACTCCTACATGTCCTCAAATGATTGGAGGATTTTCTTCCATATTTTTCCCAGCATAAAACTCTCTGAGTGCGAGACACAGAAATAAGAGTTTTAAATAGTATCTTCCTTTCCTTTTCATTAATTCATACATGACCCCATTCTGGAAAACTTGTGAATAAATAGGAATTTAATGGGGTCAGGAAGGATCAAGATGGAGCTGTTAAAATGCTGGAGGAAAAGGGGAATGGAAAGGAAGGGGGACTGAGATTTCTGCGAGGGCAGGAAAGCAGCTGGTTGTGAGAGGCAGGAGGAAGTATGCAGGGGAGGATATTGACGGTGGCACAGAGCATTAGGAAAGCCACAGAAAGCAGTAGAAGAGGAGGCAGTGACCAAAGGCGGGAATCGGCTCACTGCAATCTTGCCAACTCCCACAGAGATTGCCAAGGGGTTCCAACCTGCAGAACCATCTGTCTCCTCAAATTCTAGGGCAAACCTCATTAGTGTGGAGACACCCCATGGCTCAGTCCCTCCCCCTGGGACCTCAGATTCCCATTTGGCAAGCTAAAGGGACCGGTGTGTTTGCCCTGCCATGGGGTTATGTTCCCTCCCTCACTCTTTTTCTCCTAAGAAAAATGTCCCTTTCCAGCTATTTATTAGCTTTTATTTGGTGTACCATGCTATGTTATTCTAGCCTTAGGAGTCACACTAAACTCATTTTAAATTGATTGCTGAAGAAGGCTAATAACTTAACTCTGTGTAATTAAACTCCGTAAAGCAAATCTTCATTCTTCATCATCTGACCTGGCAGGAGGTCAAAGGCATCCACCAGGTCTCCAAAGTGTGGTTCCCGGGATGCAGGCCAGATGCTGCAGGACTTGGGTCGCTCTGAAGGCTAACGGTCAGTGCTTGTAAAAGATGTTCTGTTTCTTCCTGGAAGGCAAGAGGAGCTGTCTGCAAGTCTAGAGAACTGCCTTTCTAGACGTGGAAAACAATGCTCCATAGAAGAACAGCGTGGCATGTCTGAAAAGAAAACTGAAATATATTCACAAAGCACCCATGAATATAACCAGAGCTTATTTGAGAATAGGTGAAAGGTATTATAGGCAAGCCCTTCTCTGCCAAAGCAGCGAATTTGTTCTCACTAAGGGTTTGGTGGCATGCACTTTGCATTTACTTAACTCATTCATTTATCCAACTCATATGGACTAAGTTCTTGCTCAAGGCCAGCACTCTGACAGGTACTTTAGCAGTGTAACAGATTTGTTTATTTATTTATTTTGCCTTCAGGGAGCTTACAATATCTTATAGTAATTGAGGTTGCATTTGGAAAGGAGAAATTATCAAGGACTTTCAGAAGACATAAATTCCAGATCTTTTTGGGGGGTGGGTAGTTGCAAACATTGGATCCCTTCCTGTTTTCCCTTCAGTTGAGAATGGAGCCAGGGAAAGAGGGTGGGATGGGAACCAAAATATCTGCTGAGTACCCCAGTTCCTTTACTTTTTTGTTGCTTAGTTATGGACACTTGAAGTAACCTTGTTTAGCTCCTACTTCCCTTATTTATAAAATTCAGCCCACAGATTGACTTACCTCAACCTAACTTTTGTGAAGCTGAAATACAATCAAATATGGGTAGCGCCTTGTCAGCTATAGTGTGTTCCAGAATGTGTTTCTCTTCCGCACTTCTTCCCTTGTACTTTGGTTTCAGGCATATCCCCACGCTGCCACATCTAGTTGCATGGCCTGGGATGTGTTTGTGAGACTCTCCGAGGCTCAGCTTCCTCATCTGTAATATGGCTGCAAAGAAAAGAAAAAGCTAACAGTGTGAAGTCTGACTGTGCTCGGAAGAAAGGAATCCTTGATCAATGTTAATCCACAGCTCCCTCTTAGTTGCTGTTTTGCCTACTTTTCCTTCAATCTTTCACTTTCCCTCTAAAGTCCATGATGGAAGCAAGTTCAAGATTGCTGTGGGTTGAAGGGAAACCATAGAAGTTCAGTTTTGTCCCTCAAAAACAGTTCTTAAACACATTGCATCTTTCTTTTCTGACAAAACAGCTATTAGTTGAGCAATAATAGTTGATGCAATATTAATAGCTGATAACAATTAGAGATAACTATGGAATTATAAACTACTTCATAAGAATATCTTCTTCAATCCTCTACTCTCTGAATTAGGAACTGTTGTCACCTGTACTTTTCAGATGAGGGAAATGAGGCACAGATGTGAACAAGGTCACACTGATGGAACCAGAATTTGAGCCTAGGAAGACGAATATTCACTTAATGTTCTCAGCTGGTGCCTGGGGCTCTTGCTGTCCATATGTTATAAGGCTTGAGCTGGTCAAGAAAAATGGCATTGTTTCTGAATTTTTTTTAATCCAAGTTTCCAAGTTTTGCAGTTAAGGTACTTTTTTTTCTTATTTACATATTTTAAATTTTTTTATTTGTTCTCATTAGTTGTATATGACAGTAGAATGCATTTATACATTTTGATAAATCATACATAAATGGAGTATAATTTCTCATTTTTGATTGTACATATTGTAGGATCTCATTAGTTATGTACATGAGGTAATAATGTCTGTTTACCTCTACTATCTTTCCTACCCTCATACCCCTTTTCCTCCCTTCACTCCCCTCTACCTAATATAAAGTAACTATTCTTCCCTATCTGCACCCCCTTATTGTGAATTAGCATCCACATATCAGAGAAAACATTTGGCCTTTGGTTTTTTGGGTTTGGCTTACTGCACTTAGCATGATATTCTCCAGGTCCATCCATTTACCAGCAAATGCCATAATTTCTTTCTTCTTTAAAGTTGAGTAACATTATGTATATATAAACCACATTTTCTTTATCCATTCATTGGTTAAAGGGCACCTAGGTTGGTTCCATAGTTTAGCTATTGTGAATTGAGCTGCTATGAGCATTGATGTGGCTGTGTCACTATAGTATGCTGTTAAGTCCTTTGTCTATAAACTGAGGAGTGGGAAAGCTGGGTCAAGTGGTGGCTCCATTCCAAGTACTCTGAGGAAACTCCATGAGTGAATAAAAAAGAAGGATGGATTGGTGGATGAATGCATGGACGAGTGAAAGCTTGGATGAATGGATGGGTGGATGGGTGGGTGAGCGTATGTATACATAGGCAGTCCCTGAGATCTTCCAAGTATATTCAATCCTTTAATAATAACCTTAAATAATGATCAGCTTCTCAAATAAAACATTTATATTTCAGCATTCCTTTGCCTTTCTAATTTTCTATGTTTTATATTTCAAAAGCACTTTTTTTCTGGTTAATTCTTTTTATTATTGTTATTATTTTGATTCATTGTGCACAAATGGGGTACAACCTTCATTTCTCTGGTTGTACATGAAGTAGACTCATACCATTTGTGTAATCATACATGTACATAGGGTAATGATGTTTGTCTCATTCTATTATCTTTCCTTCCCCTGTACCCCCAACCCTCATTTTCCTATACACAATCCATCCTTCCTCCATTCTTACTTTACCCCCCCCACCCCCATTATGTATCATCATCTACTTATCAGAGAAATCATTCAGCCTTTGGCTTTTTGGGATTGGCTTATTTCACTTAGCATGATATTATCTAACTCCATCCATTTACCGGCAAATGCCATAATTTTATTCTTCTTTATGCCTGAATAATTTTCCATTGTATATATATACCACAGTTTCTTTATCCATTCATCTATTGAAGGACATCTAAGTTGGTTCCACAATCTAGCTATTGTGAATTGAGCTGCTATAAACTTTGATGTGGCTGCGTCACTGTAGTATGCTGATTTCAAGTCCTTTGGGCATAGGCCAAGTGGGATAGCTGGGTCAAATGGTGGTTCCATTCCAAGTTTTCTAAGGAATTTCCATACTGCTTTCCAGAGTGGCTGCACAGTTTGCAACCTCGCCAGCACCTTATGAATGTACCTTTTTCCCTCATCCTCGCCAACACCTATTATTGGTTGTATTCTTGATAAGAGGTATTCTAATTGGGGTGAGATGAAATCTTAGGGTAGTTTTGATTTGCATTTCTCTTATTACTAGAGATGTTGAACATTTTTTCATATATCTGTTGACTGCTTGTAGATCTTCTTCTGCGTGTCTGCTCTATTCCTTAACCCATCTGTTGATTGGGTGATTTGTATTCTTGTGTAAAGTTTTTTGAGTTCTTTATAAAATCTGAAAATTAGTGCTCTATCTGAAGTGCGTGTGGAAAAAATTTTCTCCCACTCTGTAGGCTCTCTCTTCACATTGCTGATTGTTTCCAGGAGGATTGCAAATTCAAAGCCAGCCTCAGCAACTTTGTTTTTAAAGATGAACTTGCACAGTCAACATCCCCCTTATAGGGAAGTCACTCACTGCTGCTCCTGCAGCTTTGATTATTACTCTGAAGTGGTTTATGCAACTCCTTGGACCCAGATAAGGGTGCTTCAGCCCCACTACAGCCCACTGTCACTTTCTTGGTCAATGCAAAATTCTTGGTTAGGAATAGAAGAGGGATGGCAGATCATCAGTTTACAACTAATAAAATTGATCATGTTACCATCTGAGACTAATTTTGGAAGACAGCTATTGCAATAAGTGGTTTTATCCTTTTCTCACCTCTCATTTGCATAGTGCTCCTGCTAGGTGTTATTCTGCCCATTTTGCAGATGAGGCTATTGTGTTCTCAGCCCATGAACACAGAGAACATGCAGACCCAGCAGGTTCCAGGTCCAGGCCTGTGTTCTTTCCATTATACTGAACAATTTCTCACTGTCCTCCAAGTTTCAGCTTTCTGAATATCAAAGTGTTAAATGCATCACTAGCTTGTTTGTGGAGCTCAATATTGCTCTTTTGAAAAAGTGGAAAATTGCTTTTTATCTGCTTCTGTTCTCAAAATTATGCTTTTCTTTCTTATTAAAAGAGCCTCCTTTTGATTCTAGTATTCTCTTGAGACCAGTGACACCTAAGAAATTTGCCTCATTCTTACATTTTTATTCCCATCACTTTTACCCTTGTATAATGGTTACATACTTATTTTAGTACAGGAATAAAAAAAGAGCATAAAATTCTCTTCTTTTTCCGTGAATGATGTGTTATGACAATAAATATAAATAGCTTGAATTTATTCCAAGTACCAGGTCTATTTCAGCAAATACCCGTTGTGAATTTTTATTATTAAAGTTTGAATACTGATCTCACCTCTCTACAAGGCAGGGGGAGCCGTTACAGAAGATGTGATCTTTACTGTGGCAATTACAACATGTTGACAATACATAATTCTATGCCATTGTCTTGTGCTTCTTGGGGGGAGGGTCACATGCATAAGAATTGTGGCAAAATGTCCCTTGTCACAAACTTCAGGCAAAAATGAGGTTTTATTCTCTGACTTCCTACTGTTTCAGATGAATCAAAGGAATCTCTGAAGAGCTGTTTTAAAAAGTAGGCAGGGTCCTAGCTTTAGAAAGAGAACTGTGTTAGTTGGGTCCTCTGGGAAAGAGATGCTTAGATGGAGTTAGGAGTGTTAAAGTTATATTGTGCTAAAGATAAAAGGAAAAGTTTCCAACCATAGTGTAGATATGAAAAAATCTACACTCTTGGCTAACTCATTGCAGGATTTCTAGAGCAAATATTTCCCATTAGAGGAGCTCTGTGTTAGACAGAAATGTCCAAGCCCTGGGGTCCTCATCGTGCTCAGGGAGAACATGGTTTCAGCACAAAAGCTGCAGAAGCTTCTGAAGGGGTCAACAGCTGGAAGCTGTCAGCTTTCTTCTGTCCTTGCAACAGAATGGCAAGTTCTTTCTTAAAGGAGATTCAAAGGTCACGGTTCCCTGGATGCCACATTAGAAGTCATTCTTCTAATGGCATCTTTGTCTTCTGATCAGGTTCCCACCTATCACTGATCAGTCACTCAAATCTCTTGAAGAATTCTTCAGCATCTGAATGTAATCTATTCAAATGCTTGAGATAATTCATTGCACTTTTTTAAAAAAATGAAATACTCTTTTAAATTTATGCAGATATTCACCCCTTTCAGTGTCCCTCAGTGTTGCCTGATCATCTGAGTTTCCCTCCTGTATCATATCTTTTCAGTTTTCAGAATTCCCTTTGGCATGCTTGGTAACAAGAACCTCTCTTGCTTTTTCTTTGTCTGAACCTGTCTTTATTTTTGAAAGTTTGAAGTGCAGTAGAACTTTTTTATTTTTTTCCTGTTTCTTTCAGCACTTTGCAAACATTGTTCCACTCTCTTCTGGCCTCTGATAGAAAGCCATATGTGAATTGGATCATTTTTTTCTGGATATGGAAAGTGTCATTTTCTCTGAACAGTTTTAAAACTGCTTTTCATCCTTGACTTTTAGCAGTTTCACTTGGAGATAATCCTCAGTGCAGGCTTCTTCATGTTTATTCCACTTTGTGTTCATTAGCCATCTTGCATCTGCAAATTTCTTTTAATCAGATATGGAGAGCGGTTTTTGCTTGTTATTTTCCAAGTACATTTGCTATCCTAAGTTTTTTCTTTTCTCTGTTTTTGAGATTCCAATTGCATGTATGTTGGACCATTTGATATTATTTAAGAGGCCCCTGAGGCTATGTCTAATTAATTTTTTCTTTATCTCAAACAGAATAATTTCTACTAATCTGCCTTGAAATTTGCTTGCACTTATTTATGTCATTGACTCATATTTTCTGTAGCCAAGCAGCTCCATATCTGGTCATGTGTGGTTCAGGGATGAACCAGAGATGTGGGTAGAATAATTCAAGGATATGTTTTTTATTGTTTTCCAAAATGCCCCATTTTTTCAGCAGCTACAGTTCTATGGCTAGAAAAAAAATGCATTTTTCCTTCTCCACAGTTTCCTTATCACTTCCCCTGAGCCCTACCAACTGCAGGTGGCTCTGAGTTAAAAGCTGAGAAACAGAACAGAGTTTGCCCAGCTCCCTGCTCCTCTGTCCCAAGTGCACTCCCACCAAAGCCTGCCTTTGGCTCAGTCTCCAGGCCCATGAGGACTTGCTCCTTTTATTATGTCCAGATTTTATAGCTGTTTTTCTGCAGAAGAATCATAGGGAGAATCTTCCTCTGCCATGTGCTCCTAATAAAAGGCTTTTAAAACATCTCAGCTATGATTCAACCACATATCATTTTGTTATTGTGTGAATTTTGTTCCCTACTCCCCTGTTGAATCTGTTCCCTCTTTCCAGGTTGACTGGCACCTCTTGGGTACCTCTGTTCTGCTCAGTTTCCTTGAATACACTCTTCAGATTCCAACCCCGCACAGAACTAAGTCCCCTCCTACAAAATTCCTAAAAATTCCTGGTTTAGTTTTTATTATAAAAGTTCAAAATCCTTAGATAAAAACACAAAACAAAACAAAACAAAACAACAGCAACAACAAAACCCTACATCTTGCTCTAAGCCAGTTTTCTTGTCTCCATCCCTCTTCCTTGTGAGCTCCAACCGTATAACTTTCCTTCTTCTTTTTCAGTAGCATGAATCCTCCTACTTGCATTTAGGCATAGGGGGCATTTTTCTTTTCAGCAGGAACACTTTTCTATTGTTCTTTGCATGCTTCTTTGAAATATTGGCTGAAATATCAGCTTCTCCATGAGAGGCCTTCCAGCCCCTTTGATTAGGAGAGCGCTCTTTCAATCCAATGCAATCCTTCCTGATCAGTGGATAAGTCTGTGACCACAACCCATGTGTTAGCTCAGTCTTTTTCTCTTTGAAGCAATCTCTTCCAACAATAACTACTTGTTTTCATGTTTAAGATTTCAAGACAAGGTTATTTCTCAGTACGTTCTGGTCCCTTTTTGATCCACATGGATTAGATTAAGGTTCTCTCTCACAGGCTATCTTTCAAGGCTATCTTTCATGTCTTATTGAAGCACTGAAAAAAAAATTGTACTTACAGAATTCAACATTTTTTGGCATTCAGGGCACAATAAGCATATTGGCTTATTGGTGTTCACTTGGAAATTCAGACCCTCTTCTTGTGTCCTCACCCTTGGTAGCTTTCAAGTATAATTATCATGCAGGTTTTGATGATTCTGAGAACTTTCATGTCATTCAGGTCCCCAGCTAAGTTATTTTTATTTTGTATTCTTGTTTTTGAAAAGAAGTTAAAACATCTTGGGATTCATCACTTTTTAGTTTAAAAGGATTTTTGATTTGAAAATCAGAGGTGTAGATTCAGAAACCTATGGAATGAAGCCCCCAGAAGATGTAGGTGTGATGAGTGTATTGTATTTGCTGAAAAATCTTGAAACTCTCCCTTTCACAGTTAAAGAAAAGTACCTTTTTACCTGTATTGAAGAGTCAAGTAACTCAATTAGCCACCCTGAAGATGCCTTTGATTTTAGATTTCATATTCTTTAAAGGATTCAAGAAATTTTACTTATTTATTTATTTATTCATAGGATTACTTGATAAATGACAACGGGCAATTTTCTTCTAAGAGTTTTGTAGGTTTCACTCTTAAATTTAGGTCTTTGATTAACATTTGCGTATGGAATGAGGCAGATCCAACGTCATTCCTTTACACGTGAGTATTCAGTTGTCAAAGCACAATTTATTAAAGAAAAATTGACACACTTGTTGAAAATCAATTGAGCATCAATGTACAGATCTAATACATTCTTATTCACCAATGTTTTAACACATGTAACACATTACTTTGCTTGGCTAATAGAAAGAAGATATGTTTCATTTAATTTGCACACTTTGCTTTCAGAAATTAATCCAATCTCTACATTTTATGTCTTAAATATTGACATTCTCTACTACAATACACTACATATTTTTTCCTACTATTCATTGTAAAATTGTGTTATTTCTTTCCCCTAGAGAGCAAAGTTATTGATGATCTTCAGTGACACTTTTCATCTTGATTCTTAAATTTAATTGTCAAAAGTAGTACTTACAGCATCTATCATACATATTATCCTATTACAAACAGTTATTAAGATTACTCTAGGGTCTGAGGTTATAGCTCAGTGATAAAGTGATTGCCTAGCATGTGTGAGGCACTTGGTATGATCCTCAGTGTTACATAAAAATAAATAAATAAAATAAAATTATTGTGTCCATCTACAACCAAAAAAAGTTTAAAATATTACTCTAAAAATGTCATTAATGTTGAATATTTTGAACATATTGAATACCTAGTATTTTCCTTTGTTAATGGTTTTTAAACATTCTGCTAAAATTGATGTCTTTTAATTATACTGTATCTACCACATTATTTCTATTCATTCCTATTATGTTAAGGTAAAATAGATAAATTTCAATTTAAGGACCCAACTAAGCACATGTAAGAACCTATTTAGTTTATATTTTGTGAAATATGTTCAGGGGTCTCTTTCTCCAATTCAAACTCTACTGAAGGAAAGACTTTTAATGAGAATCTAAATCTAGAAGTAGGGTGAAGAAATTCTAGGAAGATTAATGGAATCTCTAGGCATTTCTAAATATGTTTTGCTACATTTCCTCAAGTTTGTTATTGTGATTAGCTGAATATCTGATCACGGTCAACTTTGTATGTGCTTATGTGTGAAACATGCATGTGATATATGCATACATATACATACATATACATGCTTATATATGTGTGTGTGTGTGTATGTGTGTGTGTGTAAAATGTGTAAACATATGTTACTGAAGACCAACTAAGAAGCACAAATTTATCAAGCAAGCTTCTCAGTCAGTGGTTGGCAAATGGCAGCCTGTGAGATGGATCTGGGCTGAGACCTGCATTGTGTGTTCCCTGTGCTAAGAATGGTTTTTATATTTTAAATGGCTATGGGAAAGAGTGTCACATGAAAATTACATGAAACTTAAATTTTAACCTCCCTAAATGAAGTTTAATTGAAACCCCGTCTGCTTGTTCCTTATTGTGCCTGGCACAGCAGGGTTGAAGAATTGTGACAGAGACCCCGTAAGTCTGAAGTATTTACAGTCCGACTCTACAGAAAATGTCCACTGCCTCTGCTTTTAGAACCTATAGGGATAGGGAGAAACTGATATCTTTTGACCTACACATATTTTGAAACTGGTGAATTTCAGCTTAAGTTTCCCTTAAGAATCTTTTTGAGAAAACCTGAAAATGGAGATTTTAATACGAGACTTTCATTGGGACAGCACAGGTCAGTACCTTTAGTGTAAGTTATGAATCAGAAATAGACATCTCCTTGACTCTAGAGACTATAATGAATGCTGCCTTGGTGCTCAGCAGAGTAAGAGTACCCCTGAAATGTTTAATTAAAAAGTCTTCCTTGAAGGGGCTTTGAAGAACAAATTTAAAATAATTGGACACTCCAAAAAGCTTCAATTTGTGAATTTATTTTAAATATGTCCCTGAATTTTTCTGGTCACCACTGAAAAGTAAGTTAATATATGCATTTTTATTAATATCTTATACTTTTTTTTCCAATTTGATCTAAAGGTCTCTCTCTTGAGGGTGGCTTTAAAGTCTAGCCCTGCCCTGAAGGGGCTCCAGAGAATTTGGTCCTGGATGTTTTGGGGATGCGTTTCACAGGTGTTTTTTTTTTATCCTGATCAATGGCCTGATGGCTAGGTGTCTGACCCTTGATCAGGTGATCAGGGCTGGCAGGAAATTTGTTTATACTGCCACATGCCTTTCTGGCTCTTACCTGACCTGTGTCCAACTTGTTCCCATTAAGAACATCTGTCTGGAGACTGGGGATATAGCTCAGTTGGTAGAGTGTTTGCCTTGCAAGCACAAGGCCCTGGGTTCAATCCCCAGTACCACAAAAAGAAAAAAAAGGAACATCTGTCTGTAGGAGAGCTACACCCAGGAAAAGTTGGGTTGAGGGCTTGGCAGAAGCGTTATGGACTCATTCTGTGATACAGACCTGCTCTCTGCATCATGCAGGACTTGGGGGCCATAGGGAAGTGAAGCAGGGTGTACCTAGCTGTCACACAGGGGAAGCGAATGCCCGGAGGCAACTGTGAAAGGCAGATTCCTGGACCAGCGACATGGAGGAACCTGGAGGCGTAGAACTGGGGTCTGTGTCAAGGGCGACTAAGCTCTGCTTCCCCTTGGAGAAAGTCCAGCTTATACTCAAAGTGGATGCTGAGACAACAAAACCATAGGAATTCACTGAAAATCTCATGCTTCCTTTACTTTTGCCCCATTTTAATGGGTAGATCAAAAAGTAGAACTTGGAAAGTTGGCTTGTTCTCTGTTAGTTTTCTATATTGGTTGTCTTTCTCATTTAAATTATTTTCTTATATTTAAGTTTCCCTTGATGTCATTTACTTACACGTTCAATTTGTTCTTTTTTTCCATCTGTAAGTTGGAAACTCTGATCACTGACTTTTAAACCCATATTAACATTTAAAATTGAAATCTATTAGCTTATTTTTAGTCTATCATATGAACGATCTTGGTGATCATTCTGTGTGCACTTGGAAAGAATGTGCATTCTATAGTTATTGGGTGAAGTCCATAAATGTAAATTAGCTCAGGGAGTTAATATATCCAGCTGTGATTGCAGATTTATCTCTTTCTCCCTTTAGTTCTATAAATTTTTTTCCTTCATGTATTTTAAAGCGTTGCTATTGGGCTCAAATGCATTTATGCTTGTTTTGTTCTTCTGATGAAATGTTCCTTTTATCTCAGATAATGCTTTTGGTCTTTTAGTCCATTTGTTCTGATGGTAATATAAGCCCTCCAGCTTTCTCAGCCCTCTGTTAACGCGACTCTTCTTTTCTGTCCTTTGAGTTTTGACCTAGCTATGTTATACTTTCACTAGATTTCTCATATACAACTAGGTCTTTTGTTAAATGCAATTGAACAGTGAATCTTTTAATTGGTGTATTTAGTTTATAAAAATTTAACCTTTGCTATGCTTATATTTAACTATGATTTTGTAATATAATCCTATTTTGTTCTGGCTTTATGAGGTTTAATAGATAGCTTTTAAATTTTTATTTTAATGACTCTTGGCTTTTTAGCTAAACCTATTGACATTATTTTGGTGCCTGCTGTATGATTTCAGTATTTAACTTATCACAGTGTTTTTGGAATTAATTTGTAGCACATGTAGGAAAATAGAAAAACATGGCAACACTATGGTTTCAGTCACTCTCTAGCCTATGGGTTATTATTAATGTGACTTTATATATTATATAGGCATATAGTAATCAACCCTATAATGCAGGTTGTAGTTTTTCTTTGAAGAGTCATATGTCTTTTAAAGAAATTGAGAGAAGAAAAAATAAATTTACTCTTTCAGTGTACTTTTCTCCTCTTTTAGGTACAGGTTTCCATCTGGTATTCCTTGGTTTCATTCCAGCCTATAGAACTGTCTTTAATATTGCTTGTAATGCAGGTCAGTTGACAATGAATTATTTAATTCTTTTGTCTACTGATGCTTTCATCTGCCAATTGGCTGCCCGCTCTGGGGCCTCCTTGTTTTATGAGAAGTTCAGGGATCACCAAAGGATTTAGAATTTATTGGTGGATCTCGGGACCCAGGACCACAGTCTCCCCAACCCCCAGTACTGTCACCTTCACTTTCCAACTTCTTTGCCTGCACTAAAAGTCTCCGTCTGACTCCTTAAGTGAGCAAGACTGAGGTTAACTCAGCCTATTCAGGTCTGGAGTGTCCAGTTACAAGAAGCCAGTGATCTCCAGTTCACTTCTAGTTGTAAGCGAGCTTGACTGAATTTTAAATCTGTTTCAACTGAACCAGGACTGACTCATATAAGAACTTCTGCTAATTAGCAGGAACTTTGATAAAATTCATTTTGTTCATTTTGGGAGTAATGGGCTCCACTTCTCTAATCCATGTTAAATAGTCAAGTCCTTCAGTCAAATTAGGTAGAAACTGAGCTTCATCTGTACTTTCATCTGGATAAAGTCAAACCTATAACTGATTATTTGCTTACTTTCTTGCAGACTGTAAGATTCTCAAAATCAGAGGCAACACCTTTGCCACTGTATTTCCACTACGCAGCGTGATGGAGTGATCAACAAATATGTACTGAGTAAATAAAATTTCCCATTTGAATTTTTCAAAGAAATTGGTAGTTACTATCTCACCATGCAGCTATGAAGTCAGAGATTTATTGGTCAATCTATTTTCTACACTACAGCCCAAATAATCTAAGGAATCAAAATAAGTCATACGACTTCTGAATGCCGTCCAGTAGTTCCCCACCTTTCTCAAGATAAAATGTAATCTCATTTTGGAAGTTGAGGAAGTGCTCCAGATCCTGGCCCTTGCCTCTCCCTCCCATCTTATGTCTTAGGACTGTCCCACTTTTTTATTATGTTCCAGCTCATTGGTCTCTGTTTCAGGAACTTATTTGCTCCAAGTTTATTTCTGACCCAGGGCTTTTCACTTACATTTCCCTCTGCCTACAGCCTTCTTCCCACAGCTTTCCGCATGGCTGGCTTCCCATTATTCAGACCTCAAAACCCACTCTTTCAGAAAGCGTTTCCTGATCCTCCTACCTGGCATGGTACACATGGTACATGAGCACCCTGCACACACAAATGCCCTGTTCAGCACATAATTTTTCTTATATGTAACATTATTACTTTCTGAAGTAATTTTATTATTTCCTTCCTTCTTTATGCTTCATCTCTCATCACAAAATACTCTCTCTGTGGGAACAGGTTCTTATGTGTCTTGCTTGTCTCTGTATCATATATACCCATAACAATGCTTGTTGGGTGCATTGAAAAGATACACAAATATATGATGATGGATGAATTTAATTATAGCAATCAATTCAAGGGTTATTGTAAATAACCCAGTTTTTTAAATGGCTGGTTCATCATAAAAGGAAGTCAAAACAGTTATGTGGCCTCATGAGATGAAAACATTTTTCCTCTGGTTCTGCATGCCCAGGAATGAGGGTGGGCTCCAGAAATACAGCTACCATGTAAGGAAAATAGCAAAGTGCTGGCCCAAGTGGCCTTATTCCTCCTTTGCTCCTTCTGAAATAGTATTTATACATAAAATGAGAACCATTAAAGTCAAGGTTTTCACATACCCTTACCACATCGATTTTTCTCCACAATTGATTTCACTCATTCTGAGCATTTACTATTTACTAGATATTCATGGAAGGGCAGGAATTGACCTCTATTTTCATTGTGATCATTTTTGTTCTTCATTCCTTTATACTGTTGCTCCAACCATATCCACATGAAAGCATTTGGGAATTTTCACTGAAGGACCTCTATTAATATCTCTTCTCCCTACGTTTATTTATAAGCACAGTAGCCAGTGTAGGGCACTGGCTGATCATTTTTGGCTACTTACTGTGCAGCTGTTGTGGAGATGACAAGAGAAGACAGAGGGACCAAGGCTTCGTAGTGTTAGGTAGGAATCAAGCCAACCACAGTGCACTGGGTCTTTGTTCTACATGGTTTGCAGGCTTTCTAGTCTTTGGAGGGTTATCGTCCTTCCCAAGGACTCCCACAAGCCCAGAAGTGACTTGTGAACAAGTTTGCTCAGTTATCATTAAAAAAAGCTCCACATTTTGTCCTCTGGTTCTGGCAGTTTTCTAGGCCCTGTCAAATCTCTGCATTGGAGTCTTCTGGGCACCACAGCTGCTTCTATGTGATCTATTGCTTGATTCCCCTGAGCACTACTTTGTGCTGCTGCTACCCCCATTGTTCCTCTTGGTGGTTAACAGGGCCACTAGCCACTGGTGTCTCCAAGGTGCCAAGGCCATGTTATGGAAATTCAGAGGACTGAAACTCCATTCTCTTCCACTTGGCCTCAGCAAAGAAGCCAGTGCTTCCTGGTGAGTTAGTTACTTCTGGTTCAAGGCTGCTGATGCTCATCTCTGTTAAGATTTCTGCCCAAACACACAGTGAGGTATAGAAGCAAGAAATAATAATAGCAAAAGAAATAATTCTATAATAATTGAACTTCTCCTCTGAGGACTGATCATGGATATCTGCCTGATTTAATAATAGCTACTTGCACTTATACCTCTCTAGTCATGCACTTGGCCATGTGCTGAATGCTTTGTCTTTAAACTCAGCTGAATTCTACTGCAAGGTAGTATCAAATCAGGGTTGTTTTAGAGAGAGAGAACCAGTATAAATTAATACATATACATGTGTGTGTGTGTGTGTGTGTGTGTGTGTGTGTTCATGTGAGTGTATACATGTGAGTGTATAGTGTAACATACCAAGTTATCATAAATTTAGTGGAGAAAACCATACAGACAACCCCTAACCCACAATTTTCCTCCTTCCAGTCTAAATTCCTATACTGTTGTCCTCAGCTCAAAACCCACCATTGCTCCCACTACTGTCCCACCTGATGGGACATTCTCCCTCCTCTCTCTCAAATTTTTCCCATCCTTAACAATAACTCACATAAGTTCATACAAATACAATTTTGAATACCTTGGTGAAAAATAAGCTCTATCTTCTATGAGCTTAGTCTTTGTTTAACCAGAGTAATTGCAAAGTTGCTGAATAAATGGGAGCTACTTAGATTGACCAGTTAGAATAGAATACAAGCTACTGTAGCCTGTTTGTCGGCTGCATGGCATTTTGAGTATCATTTATGCATATATGTCTTCTCTATTCAGCTAGACCTTAAGAACCCTGAGGACAAAGTCTGCATTCATTATCACTTCATTCTGCACATAGCGGAGAGACTATTGTTAAATACTAACCTTTTAATGGTGAGTTGAAATAATTGGCAGATACAGTAATTACAGCCAGGAAAGATCTTGGCAAAGGATACTGATGTCTTTGGCATCATGGTGCTTACTTTGAACTTCATTGTGTTGAATCCCAGCATCAACATGTTTCAAAACCAGAGTATATGATTCCAATTTGTGTGTGAATGGTATTCTTACCTTCAGGTTTTCATTTCTGATGGAAAAAGATCAGTTCAGTTGTTCAGCTGTTAGAAGACTTTCCAAAGCACCTAAGCAGCTCAAAAGTGACTGTAGTTAGGCCTTTTAGAATAGAGAAAATACATAGACAGTGATTTTCTCCAGAGAAATTTAGCACTGACTATTTTCTTCCCCTGAAAAATCTAGAAGCTATCTATATTCCCTCAAATGGAAGTACACAGTTAATTTAAGCTCTTCATGAATAGTGATATCACCACAAATGGGATTTTCTCAAGTTCAATATCACCTTACCTTGAAAAAGTACCACCAACATTTAAGCCTTCCTCAAGCAACAAATCCAGGACAAGTTTAGATAAGATGTATTGTGTCTATCTGTGCTGCTGAGTTTGTGTTCTTGATTGACTGAACAGAAATTAGGGTTTTTGTGTGCATCTATAGATCTTTCTAATCAATTAAGATCATGTTGGAAATGCTTAGGGATGTCACCTGAATGTTTAAGTCTGAAAAGAAAGGGATTATCTGCTACTCTCTTTTACTAGTTTTTTGCTTTACATAAATTGGTCTATTCTCACTCCCAAATTTTCAATATGAGAATGGAGTTATTTCATCATTGGTTTTCCAGGCAATTCTCTTATCTCTCTAAATTGCTTTCTGCTTTGCACACTATCAAAAATGAGACAAAGATATCTGCCCAGGTTTCTATAGGATATGACTTCAAGTGGAAGACATTTTGAAGTTATAATTCTTGGTCATTGGCACAGTTCAGTCTCACATTGCACCATCTCAAAACATCCTAAAATCTAAATTGTCACTGATGTCACAGTCTCATCAGTGACAATTCTAAATTCAAAGACGTGAAGGAAGATATAAACCTGTTATCTCAAGTCCATCACTTCAGACAAGACCCAGGAGAGGGAGAATGGATTAGAAAAAGTACATCTTCAGGCCTTGGCAGAGCACTGGACACCAAGATTCTGAAGAATACAATTCATGGTCATTTTGTAGAAAAGAATAAAACATGGTTTTCAGAGGAGCCTGCCTCAAGCCTCATATATTCACTGAAATGTACTGTGATATGCACCTATCTTTTTTATATGCTATTTACCTGGATCTTCAGATCCAGAATATTGTCAGGACCACACTTCTGTCAAAATGTGGAGATTAACTCCCGTTAAAGAAGAGTTTTTAAAAACCTGCAGGGTCACTATAAGGGGGGAAACTGCAATACCCCAGATCTGCATTGCTAGTGGGGAAGATACATGAACAACATGAAAGAACAAGGGAAGAAAGTGTACCAAACAAATCAAGATGTATTAATAGAATCCAGTGACAGCATGGTAGAAGAAATGTCAGAAAAGGAGATCAGAGTATACATAACTGAAATGATTTGTGAAGCAAAGGATGATAAGAGAGCAAATGCAGGCAATGAACAGTCACTCCAACAAGCAGTTGAAAGAGCAAATGCAGGAAGCAAAAGATCATTTTAACAAATGATTCTGAAAAAGAACCAACCAGAAATCCTTGAAATGAAGGAAAAAATAAACCAAATAAAAAACTCAATGGAAAGCATCACCTCCAGACTAGATCACTTGGAAGACAGAACCTTAGACAATGAAGACAAGATATATAATCTTGAAAATAAAGTTGCCCAAATGTAGAAGAAGGTAAGAAATCATGAACGGAAACTCCAAGAACTATGTGATATCATGAAAAGACCAAATTTAAGAATTATTGGGATGGGAGAAGGCACAGAGATACAACCCAAAGGAATGAACAACCTATTCAATGAAATAATATCAGAAAATTTCCCAAACCTGAAGAATGAAATGGAAATCAACTACAGAACACCAAATGCACAAAATTACAATAGATCCACAACAAGGCACATTATAATGAAAATGACTAACATTCAAAATAAAAATAGGATTTTAAAGACTGTGAGAGGAAAAGCATCAGATTACATATAGGGGGAAACCAATACAGATATCAGCAGATTTCTGACCCTAAAAGCTAGAAGGGACTGGAATAACATATTTCAAACTCTGAAAGAAAATGGTTGCCAACCAAGAATCCTATATCCAGCAAAATTAACCCTCATGTTTGAAGATGAAATAAAATCCTTCCATGACAAACAAAAGTTAAAACAATTTACACATAGAAAGCCTGCACTACAGAACATTCTCAGCAAAATATTCAATGAGGAAGAAATGCAAAACAACAATGTAGGTCAACAAAGGGAGGAACTACCTTAAAGGAAAAGCCAATCAAAGGAGAAACCAAGTCAAGTTAAAAACCAAAAATAAGCCAAAATGACTGGGAATACAAATCATATCTCAGTAATAACCCTGAACATTAGTGGCTTAAACTCATTAATCAAAAGACATAGACTGGCAGATTGGATTAAAAAGGAAGACCCAACTATATGCTGCCCTCAAGAGACTCATCTCATAGAAAAGAACATCCACAGACTAAAGATGAAAAGATGGGGAAAACACCTAACACACACAAGGACTCAGTAAAAAAGTGGGGATTTCCATTCTTATATCAGATAAAGTGGACTTCAAGCCAAAGTTAGTCAGAAGGGATAAAGAAAGTCATTTCATACTGCTTAGAGGAACCATAAATCAGGAAGACATAATGATCATAAATATTTATGCCCCAAACAATGGTGCATCCACGTACATCAAACAAATCCTTCTCAATTCCAGGAATCAAATAGACAACAACACAGTAATTCTGGGTGACTTTAACACACCACTGTCACCACTGAATAGAACTTCCAAACAGAAACTAAGCAAAGAAACCATAAAAGTCAATAACACAATTAATAACTTAGACTTAGCCAACATATATAGAATATTCCATCCACCAATGAGCAAATACACTTTCTTCTCAGCAGCACATGGATCCTTCTCTAAAATAGAGTGTATGTTTTGTCACAAAGCAGCCCTTAGTAAATGCAAACAAATGAATATACTACCTTGTATTCTATCAGATCATAATGGAATGAAATTAGAAATCAATGACAAAATTAAAAACAGAAACTACTCCAACCCCTGGAGACTGAATAATATGCTATTGGATGAAGCATGGATAACAGAAAACATGGTGCATGGTGGAGGAGATAAAAAAATTCTCACAGGTAAATGAGAATGATGATACAGCATATCAAAATTTCTGGGATGCTATGAAAACAGTACTAAGAGGAAAATTCATTGTATGGAGTGCATTCAAGAAAAGAATAAAAAGTCAACAACTAAATGACCTAACATCACATCTCGAAGCCTAGAAAAGGAACAAAACACCACCAAAAGTAATAGAAGACAGGAAATAATTAAAATATGAGCTGAAATCAATGAAATTGAAACAAAAGAAACAGTACAAAAAATTGACAAAATAAAAAGTTGGTTCTTTGAAAAAGTAAACAAAATAGATAAAACCTTAGCCACACTAACAAAGAGAAGGAGAGAGAAAACTCAAATTACTAAAATTCATGATGAAAAAGGCATTACATAACATAATTAGAAGCTACTTTGAAAATCTATTCTCCAACAAAATAGAAAATCTCAAAGACATCGGCAAATTTCTAGAGACATACAATCCTCCCAAGCTGAACCAGGAGGACATACACAATTGAAACAGACCAATTTTAAGCAATGAAATAGAAGAAACCATCAAAGTCTACCAACAAGAAAAGCCTGGGACCAGATGGATTCTCAACTGAGTTCCACAAGACATTCAAAGAGTATCTTATACCAATACTATTCAAAATATTTCATGAAATAGAAAAGGAAGGAACCCTTCCAAATTCTATGACCTAGCATTACTCTGATACCAAAAGCCAACAAAGACACATCAAAGGAAAGAAAACTTTAGACCAGTATTTCTGATGAATATAGATGCAAAAATCCTTAAGAAAATTCTGACAAATCACATGTAAAAACATATTAAGAAGATAGTGCACCATGATCAAGTGGGGTTCATCCCAGGGATGCAAGGTTGGTTCAACATCCAGAAATCAATAAATGTAATTCATCGTATCAGTAGACTTAAGATTCAGAATCATATGATTATTTTGATAGATGCAGAGAAAGCATTTGACAAAATACAACACCCCTTCATGCTCAAAACACTAGAGAAAATAGGGATGGTAGGAACATATCTCAACCTTGAAAGGTTATTTATGCTAAGCCCACTGCCAACATCATTCTTAATGGAGAAAAATTGAAAGCATTCCGTTTAAAAACTGGAACAAGACAGGGATGCCCTCTGTCACCACTTCTATTCAACATTGTGCTTGAAACACTAGCCAGAGCAATTAGACAGACCAAAGAATTTAAAAGGATACAAATAGGGAAAGAAGAACTCAAGCTGTGACTATTTGACAATGACACGATTCTATATTTAGAAGATCCAAAAAACTCCACCAAGAAACTTCTAGAACTCATAAATAAATTCAGCAAAATAGAAGGATATAAAATCAACACACATAAATTTAATGCTTTTATATACAGAAGAGACGAATAATCTGAAAGAGAAATGAGGAAAACAACTCTGTTCACAATAGCCTCAAAAACAAACAAACAAACAAAAAAACCTTGGGAATCCATCTAACAGTAGAGATGAAAGACCTCTACAATGAGAACTACAGAACATTAGAGAAAGAAAGTCAGGAAGACCTTAGAAGATGGAAAGATCTCCCATGTTTTTGGATAGGCAGAATTAGTATTATCAAAACGGCCATACTTCCAAAGGTGCTGCATAGATTTAACACAATTCCAATAAAAATCCCAATGACATTCCTCCTAGAAATAGAGAAAGCAATCATGAAATTCATCTGGAAGAACAAAAGACCCAGAATAGCCAAAGCAATCCTGGACAGGAAGAGTGATGCAGGAGGTATCATAATACCAGACCTTAAACTCAACTATAGAGCAATAGTAACAAAAACAGCATGGTATTGGCATCAAAATAGACAGGTAGACCAATGGTACAGAATAGAAGACACAGAGACAAACCCACATAAGTATAGTTATCTCATACTAAACAAAGGTGCCAAAAACTTACAATGGAGAAAAGATAGTCTGTTCAACAAATGGTTCTGGGAAAACTGGAAGTTCATATAAAGCAAAATGAAAGTAATCCCCTATCTCTCATCCTGCACAAAAACCAACTCAAAGTGGATCAAAGACCTAGGCACTAGAAGAGAAACCCTGCATCTAATAGAAGACAAGGTAGGCCCAAATTTCTACCATGTCAGCTTAGGACCTGACTTCCTACAGAACTGGGCAGACACTTTACAGAAGAAGGGATACAGGTGATCTACAAATATATGAAAATGTGCTCATTTTCTCTAGTAATTAGAGAAATGCAAATTAAAACCACCTTAAGATTTCCTCTAACTCCAATTAGAATGGCTATTATCAAGAATACAAGCAATAATAAGAGTTGATGTGGATGTAGAGAAAAAGGCACACTCATCTATTGCTGGTGGAGCTCCAAATTGGTGCAGACACTCTGGAAAGCAGTATGGAGAATCCTCAAAAAACTTGGAATAGATCCACTATTTGACCCAGCTATCCCACTCCTCAGTTTATATCCAAAGGACTTAAAATTAGCATATTATAGTGATGCAGCCACATCAATGTTCATACTTGCTCAATTCACAGTAACTAGTTTGTGGAGTCAACCTAGTTGCCCTTCAATTGAGGAATAGATAAAGAAACTGTGGTATATATACACAATGGAATATTACTCAGCTATAAAGAAGAATAAAATTATGGCATTTGCTGGTAAATGGATGGAATTGGAGAATATCATACTAAGTGAAATAAGTCAAGCCCAGAAAACCAAAGGCCAAATGTCTTCTCTGATAAGTGGATGATGATACATAATGGGGGATTGGGAGTGGGGTTGGTGAGGAAGGGCAAGAGATAGATGGATGGTGTAGAGGAAAATGGGGTGGGAGGGGGTGAGGGAAGGAAAAATAGTAGACTGAGACAGACAGTATTACCCTATGTATATGTATGATTACATGGATGCTGTGAATCTTCATTGTGAACAACCATAGAAATGAAATTTATACCCCATGTGTGTACAATGAATCAAAATGCAGTCTGTAAAAATAAAAATTAAAAAAAAACCGTGGAGATTGAAACATAAAAGCAGAATGGTATTGAGGACCAGGTATGAGTTCTGGTTGCCAGAAACCCCTCCCAGCGATGAAGTCAGCTCAGATAAGCCTGTCTCAATCTCACTGAGAAATATCTCCCTTAGCTGTTATGTGAGGGCAAGTCCTACATGTAGCTTTTGTGAGGAACACATGAGGTAAGGATTGCTTGCATAGCACAATGTCTAGCATACAGTATGTGACTTGTTGTTACTGTCTTCCAGGTTACAGAGCTAATGAATCACCAAGCCCAGCCCAAGTCATCGATTCTTATTAAGAAGTAAATAGTCTAGCTATTGAAGCTCAGCATGACATTATCTGTCCATTTAACTTCGACAACTTTTTAAATTGATGTCGGCGACTTCCAGTACCAGGATGATGCAGGAGCTGCATCTTGTATTTCCGTTGCATTTGATATTTTCATGAAGGATTCCTAGGGCTTGTTCCATTTTTCTTAATGATAATCACAGTAAATTGTAGACAGACTTTCTAGACAGATTAGAAAATTAACAGCCACACTATTCAGTTCTCTGGACGTGGTGCTCAGTGGCTCAGTAGACTGCATGATAATGGGACTGGATGATAATCTCCAACTACAGCCTGGGATTGAATGGGCTCGCTTGCCTTTATCATCCCTTTCCCCAGGGGTAAGCCAAATTGATTGAAAGGAATTTCAAATTCATCCACTTGTCTCCCTCTAGATCAGAGCCCTCGAAGCCATGATTCTCCCCTGAACTCCTGCAGCAGCCGCCTAAATGAACTTTGTTTTCACTCTTGTTATCCTCCAGTCCATTTGCCATGTGGCAGCGAAAGAGATCACCTTTAAATTTTTATCACATAATGTCTCAGTTTTCCAGTGGCCTTTCATGCTGTCAGAAGAGAATCACAAACCCTCCCTGCGACCTTGGAGGCCCAGTATGCTCTCGCCATTGGTTACCTTTCCACCTTTGCCAGGCCACTCTTCCACTTGCCCATCAATCATGAGTCACACTGGCTAACTCTTGCCTTCTTTACCTCAGCAAGCTCTCTTTTCATTGCAGAGTCTTTGCAAATGCTCTTGCTGCTCCTAACGTTCATGTTCTCCCAGCAGTATCTGCTCCTGAACACTAAGCTGCCTGATTCTTCTGGATCTTTCCACTGTGACATGAATATCTCCTTAACAGAGTGTCTATCTCTGACCTCTGTGACTGAAGGAGACCTTGCAGAGTTATTATCTCCCACTGCTACACAAACATTTATTAAAATATTTGTCCATTATTATCTTCTCTGTAGACTAAGAATTCCTGAAAACAAGGACCAGATTTTTGTTGTTTATTGCTCTATCTCCAGAGCCTAGAACAGTACCTTGCCCTCTGAGTCATCAAAACATATTTATTTAATCAACACACATTAGCTGTTTTCTGGGTCACACACTCTCATGGTACAAAGAGGGCCTAGGGACCACCTAGTGGTTTTCACTGCTCTTGGAAATCCTCGGTTCTATGTTTGTATCTTAAGGCAAAGTTGATTTCTTGAGTGCCATAAATTGGCCTTGGATGCACTCAAACCCTCAGCCCTGGAATGATGCTGAAGTGGCAGCTAAAACCCCACTCATTACCTCCCAGCATATCCTATTTGTGCACTGTCTATCCATTCACCTGAGTGAGCTACCCAAATATGATCAACTCCTACGTGTGGCAGGAAGTGAAAATGTTGTCTTAGGTTAGCTCCAGCTGAAGCTGAGGGGAGATGGGTGTGCAGAATTATTTGGGACTGAGCTGATGCTCCTTTCCCCTCCAGCTTCTGACCAATCCCACCTTCATTGTGAGGATTGTGGCACCTTATGAAGTGAAGTTTCGGTCAAATTTTATTTCTGACTTTTTTTTTTCTTTCATACAAAGGGCTCTACTCCTTAAAAGATGATTGGTAAAAAATATTATTTGAAAGCCCTCATTTTTCAAATAAAGAAATTGAAGCAAGCAGTTCTGAATTTTCTATCAAAAAAGCATCATAAAGTGGTGATTCTCAATTTACAAACCTGAGTGGTGTAATCTGTGAGCAGGCTTTTAAAAATAAAATTCTACTGCTCGGGCAGCACCCCAGACCAATGAAGTCAGACTCTCTGGAAGTGGTGCCCAGTCATAAGGATATAACTAAAACCAACAAACGCTTGTCAAGACTTGTTATGATAATGAACTAAGACTCTGACCCTTCCTTTCACTAGTGACTTTGAGTTTCAAACAAAATCTGAAAATGCAATAAAACTAAGAAACAATATTTTTACTGCCTTAAAGGCAAGAAAATAATCAATAAAAATTTTCAAAAATATTTTTTTTTAAATTGCACGCGTTGTAATTTTCTTTTGACAGAAGGAGAGCTCTGTAAGTAACTGATTTCCTGAAAAAGAAAACACCTGCAAAGCTGAGCAATTTGCAGCATAATTGAAGTTGGCCATTAGCCTTTGTCTTTGAAGGTAACATTAAGTTGTTTCATATTTGATAATACAAAACTGGCATACTGGGTAGACTGGAGTACCTGATGCCCTCCTCAGCTTCACAGGTAATGTCACTTCATCCATCCATAACTGGTTCTTGGTGGCAGTGTTCAAATGGGGGCTTAGGTGCACTGCACACATTACCACAATGCCTGGTGTGCAATATGCCTACTCAATGTTCTAGGCCATCGTCAGTCTTATAATTGCTTTGGTTTGTTTATTACTACCGATCATTTCAAAACCAAGAGAGCAGGAAATGCAATGTACCATACCAAGCATTCCTCTGGCTCATCCTCAGCACTCTGCAGTGTTTGGTGTATCTTTTTCTTACTTAAGCCTGTTATTATATACTTGAACATTTATTAAATGAGTGAATATAAGAAGAAAACCAAATGCAGGAATTTTCCTAAATCGTTAACTAGTTGAAATCCTGACTAATTCACCACTGTTTCATGTTCTCATGGAGAAAATACTACAAATTTTATATGCATTCCCGTTCCTATTAGCTTTGAAAACGTCTTGTCAATTTCTCTGTAGTGAACACAAAGGTTTCACTGAAGTCCAAGAGTGAAGAGATAAAAGGTAGGGCACACTTAGCAGAGATAATAAAGGAAAGATGGACTTATTTTATGAAAGAAAAATCATAAATCACCATAATTTGCAGGGCTTGATGTTAAATGGAAAACACAAGAGGTGGGAGACACAGTGGTTGAGATTTTTAGCAGCATTGAGCTACTCTGACTGCCTCCAAGCACACATAGAAAAGCATACACTGAAGTGTCTAAATAATAAGAGAAAGTATATTGAACTGATAAACCAATAAGCAACGATTATGTCACTCTGTACAGGGGAGCATTATTAGGAAGGCAGAGTTGGAAGCAATGAGAAGATGTTTGATTGAGATAGGACTCAACTCTAAACCATATGATGCAATTTGGACACTAAATTAATCATGCTGTGTTTTAAACCAGGAGCTTGAGGTACAAGTTTCATGAAGCCCCAAATTGCACCCCCTCACTTCTAAGAAGGAAGACATCTCACACATCTGCTTTCTTCCCCCAGTCTTTTTTCTGTTTTCTTTCTTCTGCCCGAGCATATGCCTGGCTGTCTTTGAAACAGGTGGGTTATCTGCTAGCCATGAGATTAACTGCCCCCTCCCCAGCAGCTTCCCCTAAGAGTCATGTGATATGAGTGCATCACATCTGGGTCAGAAGTGAATACCTAATTCTAGGGAGGTCAAAGTCTTGTTCCTAGGAATTCAGGGTGAGGAGAATGGAGGAGAGAAGGAAAAGCATAGAAAGCATGATGGCTCTTCCCTGTTGTTCAATCTCAGCTCAAATGTCTTCTCTTTTGTGAAAGCCTTTCCTGGCACCCCAACCAGAACAGCACCCTTCAGTCACTCTCAACAACACCCCCTTGCTTCACCTCCATTGTGCCACAGATGAATATGTAGAGTCATCTTTTTCTCCTTCGTGTATTTCTTCTTTATGAATTTACCCATCTACTCCTCCAATGGTAACTGCAGGTGGCGACTTTGTTTTCTGAGTCCTTATGTCTTTGGAGCCCAGAACAGTGCCTGGCACACAGAGGCTCTCCTGTGTTGAACAGGTTCTTGAAGAGGACAAGAGACACTCGATTATTATTTTAAGTATCAGAATCTAGAAAGCTACAAATACTGCTTTGTCTATTCAGGATTCCATTGCCTGATGTCTTAGGGATAATTTCACCAAAATGTCAAAATTTGAATTCTTCCAAAGACATTCTCCCCTGAAATCATGCTCCCCTTTCTCAGTAAAAGACAGCACTTGGTATAGGAAGCACCTTCTAGGATTATTGAACCCAGCTCTCTAATGACGGCAAGCATCTATCTTTCATTTTCCTTCCCAAATCACAGAAGAGGAAACGTGTCTCAATCTTCCAATTCTAGACATAGAGAAGGGCATAGATAAGGAAAGCAAATCATTTACCTCAATTGAAATTTTTCAGATGCTTGACCTCTATATCAGGGAACTATGAACTTTGCATGATTTTCTACTTTGTAAATAGCTCCATAATTTGGGGAAGGTTGGAAATTGAACAGTTATACCATAACTTCTCATTTATTTGGATATAAGTCAATGAATAATTCCTAAAAGAGCACAATGGTAGGCACTGGCCCCGCCCCAGCAGCTGAAGTGAGTGGACCTCTGCTGAATGTGCGGGACAGTTGCTATCTGTGAACATGTGCCTGGCTGAGAACACCATGCTTTTGCTCTCAAGCTCACTGCTCACTCTGGTCTCATCAAAAGCATTTGGAAATATAAATAACATCATCTATCTTCTGCTCATTATTAGTAAGAGAACATTACGAAAGGGGAAAAATGCCTTCATCAGAAGAAACTTCTTTAATCCAGTTATAACTAGATAATGTTTTACATCTGCTTCTGAGGTATCCCAAAGGGAGACCTTTTATTATTAGCATTGCTGGATTTGTGCAAAGTCTGCTCTCCGCCAAATGCTTTGGAAAATCCCACTGACAGCCATGGCTGTTGTGAAGTTCAAAAATTACAAGTGGTGATAAGATGTCAAGAGTCCCACCTGCTCCAGCCAAGCGGAAAAGGCTAAAATAGTACTTTGAAGGTAATAAGTGTGAAGAAGAATGTGAAGCTTTTCCATGATGCTCTGAGAGTGGGGAGGGAAAATTCTAAACATTTCTATAGCCAGTCATTTCCTCTTGGGTTGGCAAAATTCTACTTTAAAGGGTTGGGAGAGCAAGATATGATTTAGAGTTTTTCCAACCTGTCAGAATCTTTGCAGAGCGTTTCCAACTTTAGTGTGCAAGTGATGCAGCTGGGGAGCTTGCTAAGATGCAGATTCTGCTTCAGGAAGTGACACATGAGGCTTGACATTGGCATTTCTAATAAACTCCCAGGGATGGAGGAGGTTCTGGTGCATAGAACACAATTTGCAAGAAGCTATGCAATAAATTTCAAAAGGAGGGTGATGCACACTATTAAGAGATGTTGGAAAGATATCTTTGCCCCTTAAAATTTTTTTCTACTTAGGAATTTTGGTACCCAGAAAGTCACTAATAAGTCATCCTCTCCTGTTTTTGTTATTGCTTATTTTCTCTTTCAAGATGCAAATATTTTATCAACTAAAATACATCAAAAACAACCAATTCCATCAAGTCCACTTCCTAATAGCTTTATCATAGCATCTTAATTTTTAATGCCTTTATCATTTTCTCTCTGAATTTCCTGAATGGCATCTTAACTGGACATCCTGCCTTATGTCTTCTTTATAGTTTATCATAGAGGAGGCAGAGTTATGTTTTTGAAATGCAAATCCTATATCATGCACCATGCTAAAAAATCCTTCGATGGCTTCATTGCCTTGAGTAGAAAATTGAATAGGATCACAAGATGGATTTTTCCTGAAATTATGACAAGGTCCAAAGTTAGGGAGACAAAACACTTAGTTTCTCATATTCCAAACTCAGACAACTAGGAGAGCTTGGAAGTTATACAGATACAGACAAGGTAAAAGGAAGTCTAAACAGGGCATTGAACTTAAACAACCATGGCTGACTCAGCCCTCTTTATAGAGGGTTAACTCTGTCCTGTGTACAGGGAAGACAGTTATAAGGTGGGGTGCAACTAGAGTCAGCGGGAACCTAGAAGCCTGATAAGTTCCGCCAGCTCTTCTTGTCCCTGACCTTGGTGACAAGAGTGTCCTGTACAAGTCAGGGTCATGTAGCACAAAACTAAATGTATGTACACCCTTGCTTGTCGCAGAGCGCGGGGTTTTTCCTCAGAGGGGAAGAGGCGACAGAGCACAAGAATCAACTCCGGGAGACAGGTTCTGTGATGCAATCTCAGCTTTAATGCAGAAACACACATCTTTTATATACGAGGGGAGCTAATGAACGAAGAAGCTGAAATGTGAGCGCCTAGGAGAGAGGTCCAGCCAGAAACTGCACAATGTGGAAGAAGAGAGAGACGGGGAGATGGGTGAGACTCTCCGGAGACAATGCCTCATTGGCAGGAGGCAGGGGTCACTTGGAGGTGTGCCACCCAAATAGGATAATCCTGGGTGTTCCACAGGATTTTATCCACTTTGCATCCGCAAGGAGGCAAATGCCTCAGTGGCTCTTCCCACATCTCCCACACTTGCTCAGATGTCAGAGATGAAAAATGATCCAGGTAATGCAAAAAAGCTTCAGTTCCAGCTCCTGCTTTACTAAAAAGACTAGCAGATATGTGTGTGAGCTAAATAATGGCTCTGCCCCTCTTTCTTTCTCCAAATCTGCCAAGAATTGTCCCTGTAGCACACCCTAACTAAAGACACACAAGAAATTAATACTGGAAAATGTAGTTAAACCTAGTTAAGGTGACACATTACAAAGTCATCACACTTGAATTCATTTTGTTTAAAATAAGCTCATAGGACCACATTCTTTTAGCATTTGGGAAGATATTTTCCTTCAATAATCAATGAGATCCTTTTAATGCACAGAGGATGTGCTTAGCTTTTTCTCCACTATATTCATCATGACTAGCAAATACCTCACACTAATACACATGCCTGCATTAAATGATTAATGAATGAATGCATGGGTGCATAAAAAGGCAAGAAAATTATAGGAATAGAAATAGATTTGCTTGTATCGGGTTTCTGATATGTGGAGACCTGAAGCCCACTGGGATGTTTGTAATAATATTCAAAAAGAGCCCTTTTCATATATAAACTTGTGATTCTAGCCAATTGGTATAGTAGCAATTGCACTTATTCTCCCACCAGAAACATCCAAACCACAAAAACATAAAAACACATGAAATAATACTTTTCAAGAAACTGGACATCAGCAATGAAAAGGAGTGATCCTCCAGAATCAAGAAATGCCTGAAGTAAGTCCTATGACTGCTCCAGCTTACTGCCTCGAGAGTTTCCAGGCTATAATACAACGAGGTAAGAAACACAAGCAAGAGCCAACTGAGTTACGGGGACAAAGCTGAGAGTCCAAGGACATCAAGGCTATTAAGAGTTCACAGGACAGAGTGCAGGGATGGAACCAGGGATGGCCACAGGGGGCCCATAGAGCACTGGTCAGCACATGAGTCAAAGAAAGTTGCCCAGGAGGAACGTACCAGTCAGAGGAATGAAGTATAGTCTGGCACTCACAGACGGTGACAGATAGTGACAGAGAACTGATAAAGATTTTAGAATTGGCAGATAAGGACTTTAAGAAACTTGTTATACATTCAAAATATAAAGTAGAGACATGAAAGATATCTTTAAACATTCAATCAAATGGAATGTCTAGAAACAAAATCAATAATGTCTGAAAGAAAAATATACTCAATCCAAATCAAAATATACTCAATCTGAATACCAGATTAAACATTTCCATGTAGATTAGGGAGCTTGATTATCTATCAAAAAATTATATGAAATGAAACACAGTAAAAATAAACTATAAAAATAAAATAAAATAAAATAAAAAGGGCATCAGTGAGCCCTGAGATCATTTCAAGCAGATTAATGAATATGCCATTGGAATTTCCATAAGGCAGAAGGGGTGGGTCACAGATAACTTCCATCAAGATACAATGACCCAAAGCTTTCCTACTCTGATGGAAACTATAAACCCACAGGTCCAGAGGTTAGAAAAAATAGAACAAGTTAAAAAAAATATAATCTTAATAAATATGAAAAAAATGACAAAACATAATACAATTACCCAAGCCAATAATATAGAAATTCTAATACACAGGAAGCAAAGTGTAGAATACCAGGAGGCCTCTGAACAGAAACAATTCAAACATGTGAGTGAAAGGGCATGTTTAAGGACTGAAAGTAAATAGTGTTGCCTTTGGAAGCTACAGCTAGTAAAATTTTCAAAAATGAAGGTAAAATAAAAAAGAATGATAATGAATAATATGAGTGATTGCATATCAACAAATTAGATAACTTAGAGAAAATGGAAAAAGTCTTAGAAAGACATAAACTACTGAAAAAATTCAAGAAGAAATAGAAAAACCTCAATAGATGTACAGGAAGAGATTGAATTAGTAACCAAAACTTTTTTCACAAAGGAAAGTCCGGGACCAGAAGACTTTACTGGTAAACCAACACTTCACAAACTCTTCTAAGAAATAGAAGAACGGGGATAATTCTGTTCTTGTTCTATGAGGACCCCACACTGTGATGTGAAAGGTAGGTAAGCACATGGTAAGAAAACTAGAATCCAGTATCCTTTATTAGTATGGACTCAAGGCTCCTCAACAAAAAGCAGAAGATAGAATTCTTCAACATCAGAAAAGATTATAGACCACAATCAATTGAGATTCATCCTAGAAATGCAAGATTAATACAACATAAAAATTAATCAAGGTGGTATACCTTACAGTTAGTACAAAAGACAAAATTCACATGATCATCTCACTTACTGCAGAATAAGTATTGAAAAAATTCAATTCCGTTTTATGACAAAAAATTCTCAATGAACTAGGAATAGAAGTGGACTTCCTCAAACTAATCAGGGACCTGTATGGAAAAATACATAGCGAACATCAGGCTTAATAAGAATGCAAACATTAACCTTAAGATAAGGACATCACTCTTGCCTCTTCTATTTAGCTTTGTACCAGAGGTTCTAGCTAGGGTAATTAGACAAAGAAAAAACAAAGAAAAAGAAAAAAGAAAAGAAAAGGCTTTCATATTTGAAAGGAAGAATTATCTCCATGTGCACACAATCTTGTATATACCCAATTCCAAGGGCTACACAGTGTTGGCAAAGATATGGAGAGACTGGAATCTCATACAGTGATTATGGGATTGTATAAAAGGTGAAGCCATTGTCAAATAGCTATTAGGAATTGCAATGAAAAACTACCAATGAGATAATACTTTGTACCTATCAGAATGACAAAAATTAAAAAGACTCGATTAAATCAATTGAGGAGGAAATGGGGAGGAACTCAAATTTTTATACATTGTTGCTAGGATTGCAATGTGGGTCAATGACCTTAGCCAACAACTGGGCACATTTCAAGAGTTAAGTGTACACTTATCATATTGTATAATCATTTCACTATCAGGTATGAACTAAAAAAAAAAAAGAAAGGAAAGGAAAAAAATTGTGTGTCTATGCAAAGACATGAATTTTCGTAGCAGTTTTATTTAAAGGGGCTAAACACTGAATCAAAACTAAATTTCCATCAACATGGGAATAAAAAAACAATTCAAGGTTACCCATGTAATGTAATACCATTTCACAAAAAAGGAAAGAATTACTGACACATGTAACAATGTGGGATGAGTCTCAATATAATTAAGCTCAGTTATGTATATACTTTTGGGATATACAGTAGAATTCCATTCATATAAAACTCCAGAAAATGTAAATTAATCTATAATATTAGAAAGCATATTAACAGTTGTTTGGCAAATAAAGAAACAGTGATAAATAGGGCATGAAGAAAGACCAGGGGCACTTCATCAGTGGGCCACATTTCCAGCACTTTTTAGTTTTTATTTTGAGACAGTGTCTTACTAAGTTGATGAGGGCCTTGCTAAGTTGTTGGAATTGACCTCAAACTTGCAAACCTTCTGCTTCAGCCTCCTGAGTTGCTGGGATTATAGGCATCTGCCACCATGCCTGGCTCATGGAGAAAGTTTTGAGGATGGTTGATATAGTCAATATCTTAATTGTGGTGATGATTTCTTAAGCACAGAATTTATCCAACTGTAAACTTTTAATATTTTTAGTTTATTGCAGCTCATTTATTTACTGATTGTAATAATTTTTTTATCATAGCAACGAGATTAAAATTAAATATTATTATAAGTTTATGTGCATAAAAACAGTAAAATGTATCAAAATAAATCAATTTCATACTTTATAAATACATGGAGCTCATCATTGGTTATTTATTTATTTATTTCAATAAATTTTAAAAATCTTAATTTACTGAAAAACATTAAAGTTCAATATTAAGACAAAATGAGCATTAAAACAGTTCAATTTAGTGGAGTTTTGTTGGTTGATTTGTATTGAAAATGATTTAAAGTATTAAGTTATTTATTAAGATGAACCAATGATTAAGAAATTGACATCTGAATAAGTCCAAAGTCATTTTTATTTAAGTAGAAAAATAAATTCTTACATGCCCATGTGTATGCACACACAGAAAGGGTCAATTTGGGGATTGAGATTTTGTAAGTAGGAGGAAAAAAACCCTAACAAATTCCTTGACATTTTGGTGTAAGTCCTAAGGGATGTGGATGACCAATATATACATGAATAATTTATTATTTATTTTTGATTTTTCATTTACTCAAATCAGTTCTAGACAAGTATGGTTCATAATTTAAAAAGATGCAAACAGGCGTCAATAGCAGTTAACAAGTCTCCCTCCCAGTTCTGCTCCCTGGAGCCTGCATCACAGGCTAAATAAGTACAGGTTGTATCACACACAACCACCATTGATGGTATTGGTGAGAAGGTCCATATGTATGTGAGCATAAGAAGGAATGTTCTCTCAGGTTAACATTAATATTAACATACTATAAATGTTGTTCTTCACTTAGCTTTTCTCCTGTATCCTGAAGGTTATATATCAATATATGAAAATTGTCCAGTTCCATTAAGCTATTTCTTTGTTTTAGATTGTACAAATGTGGATTATTTATTTCACCTCATCCTTCCTAAGAGATATTTTATATTGGTTCTAATTTTTTGCTTTCACTAGGATGCTTTGATGAAATTGTTGAACATATGTGCAAGAGTAAGTCTTTTGGGTTAACTGCTAGGAGTAGAATTTGTGGCAAAATTACATGCATATTTAAACTAGAAAAGGCTGAAATTGTGTTACAATTAAATCAATTTATCATCAACAAAAGAAGAAGGTGCCTATTGACCCACACCCTCACAACAAGGTGATGCTTAAATTCTGATCTTTGTTAATATGACATGTGAAGATGACAGCTTTTAGATTTAGTTTGTATTGTCCATAATGAATAGGGTTGAAAATCTTCTCAAATACTAAAAAAAAAAAAAAAAAAAAAAAAA